>JAESUZ010003594.1:600000-961250 GCA_017311185.1 Proteles cristata cristata
ACAGAAGGCAGCAGACTAAGTTGGGAATTCAGTCAGAAGTCTGTATGAGTGTGCTAATCAACAGTGGGCACCAAAGCCCAATTATGCCGATTGTATAAATGTTGCATTTTTTACTTAGACATGTAATAGGTGAAGGTATTCCCAGAAAACATAGCAAAATACAAAAGCTATGTGAAACTTTCTATAATAATTTCATATATAAACTTTTTCAACAACCCAACAGTCAGGATGAGTAAATCACTTTATATATAAGGATATACATATGTGCATGCATACATATATGTACACATGCACATATATATACCCATACTTGTTTTCTCACAAATGTCTGTATTTCCCCCATTACCATATATTTAACATAGTTTCCATAATCATTACTTATATTTCAAAACTTATTTGGGGTTTACACATATAGATTGTGTACCAGACTTCTAGGTTTCAAATCCTCATTTTTTCAGGACCACTCTTGAAATATTCTTAACCTCCTTGAATTTCAGTTTCTTCAACTATCAAGAGGAAAATAATACCAAAGTCTAACTTCAAAGTCACAAGAATTTGATAATGCAAGTAGTGTGAATTGTATATGAAGTATATCAAAATGAAAGTTATAAATATTATCTTCTCATAAGAAAAACAGTTTCTGGAAGAGCAAGTATTAAAGACTTAACTACTACTTAATGGCTGGTAGTTATTATTTTTCTTGCTGCAAACATCTGGTTTACTAGTACTGGCTTAACATGTTCAAGGATCAAGGGTCATGTGATACAACTCAAGAGCAGAACGTAAAGCCAGGAAACCTAGAATCAAGAAATTAAAACCCATGAGGTATCATAGTTTCTACTTTCTTGATGCCTTACTTGCTGGGGTCAAATAGGCTCTTCTTTGTGCTTCCCCTGATTTTTTCACAGATAATACCCACACAGCTCTTGAGAATGTGTCCTTGGCTCCACCCACGTGCTACCAATGAACTGGAGAGAGAAACCACGTGCCCAGCCTGCACTAGGAATCCACTCCTGACCCATGTCACAGACTTCAGGTACTTAGAGCCCACTCTTGTTGGTAAATATAGAAGTTCTCAGATCTGGGGAAACATTAAGAGCTGGCCATACTTCCCAAAATATGCTAAAGACAATGTACATATTGATTATAATCTTTGGTTAAGTAAAAGCATGAAACAAAAGTATACTCTCATACTGTAAAATTTATTGTTCATTGAGTGTTGTGATTTTTTTCCCTTTCCTCCTACTAGTGGCTTGAAAAATTTCTTAGATGTGTTAGTCCATATATACCTTGGAAAGTACATTGTAGTAAACCTAATTTATTTTTCCCATGATTCATGAGCAGCCTCAGGGCTAAAAATTGGTTCACCAGACATCAGAATTAATCTTGACTGATCCTAGTCACATTGTAGAAAAAAATTTACTCACTTATGATATAATTCTTTTGTTGTAGCTATTGTTACTGCTATTATATTCTTTATTCTACAATTGAAGCTCAGGAAGAGAAAAGAAAACATTGCTGATTAATTGAGTTTCTCAGTTAATCAGTGGTTCACTCTATTTAGAATCTCAGTGGGTTTTCTGAGGAGATTCATAAGGAAATCTTGTTGGGTGTAATACAACTTAATAAGCATGATGCAGAGAGTTTTCGAAAAAGAAGTATTCCACAGGGAGTTTCTCTAAAATATTGTCAGCTATAGATGGTACTCAGACATTCATGGATTTCAATGCTGCCTCTGTGTGATAAGAAAACTTCAATTCAGAGAAAGATCAAAAGACCAGTAGCAAACATATTTCTTCCTAAAAATACAGAAGCATATAGGAATGAATGTGTCCTTAAGACTCTATGTTATGCACCTCATCCTGGAGTCCAGGATCCCTGCACTGTCAAGTCACAAACAGATGCATATAAAACTAATGCATTCCTATAATTTCCTTATTCATTCTTCTAAACGTTTATGCTTTCAGAAAAGACTCAAATTTATCTTATTAAAACCCTCCAATTTTAGTTGCTGATCATTTATTATTATCTTTTGAAGCTGCTCAAAATAAAATTAAACATTATTTTCACAGGGCAAAGCGCACACAAAAATAGGAGATGGGTGAAGAATGTGAACACGTTAGAAGAATTTTCATAATTTTTTCTAAATGTGATCTTAGCAGATTTATGAAATACACCCATTCTGAGTTCATGTAGGAAGTTGCTTTTTAAATCATATTGACTTAGATAAGAATTACTAAATAATAATATTGTTCAATTTTAAGTATAAGCAGTAGATACTATGATCACAGCAGAGCAGAAAATGAGGATATTAGAATAGTGGGGTGATATAATTCCTGGCCTAAAATAATTTATGATGTTGCTAGAAATTGGAGAATTAGAAAAAATAACCAATTAAGGGATAAGGCAGTATAATAAAGTGCTAAATCATGTAGATGCAACAGAATTTCAGATATGAGAGATCACCTGTCTCTGGCTTCATACATGACTCCATGGTGAGAAGGGCAGGATACATTGCTGAACTGGATTATAACATTGCTTACAATTTTCAGACTATATTGAATTAATGGAAATTTTTACCAGTAGCTGTTGCCTTGTAACAAAGAGCCATATGGACAAAAATGCTGAGAATTCACTAGGAAGTGTCATTTGTATAGAAAGAAAAGAGAAGTTAATGCTTTAAGATTTTTATTCAATCTGTGTAGAGAAAAAATTAAGGACACTCTAGGTACATACCTTGGTAATGACAATCTAGCAATTTCAAAAAGTTGATTATTTAGTATTTCCTAATATATTTTCTTTGAATAAAATATGTTGTAGAGAACGGGAAGCTAGCTGTTGGAGTTTAAAGAAAACAACATAAAAAACCTCTTGCCTTTGGAAAAGAACTAGTGAAAGTGAATCACAGGCAGGATAAGAGCAGTTTTATAAATCAGCAAATATGAAAACATAGATGCACCTGGACCATAATGGAATCTGAAAAGCTACCGCATTTACCAGGATTACTATGCCTTTTCATCTTGATATTTCTATAGATTACAATACATGGTAAAGTGATAACTGATAACTAGGGAGAGCAAAGTGGATTTCCTGATATTCAACATAATCGTGAGAGTATCCAGAATTTGAATTGATGAAATCTGAATGCTGCTGAAATACAGGTATCTCCCAGTTTACACAATATCTGTGTTAATAACTCAGAAAAAGTGACTCTATAGACTTGCAGAGAAACCCAGAAGATTCAGAGACTTGATGACTGAACGAGGAATGATACTGCAATAACCAATGTTAAGATCGCTAGGAATCAACCAATGTACAACATGAACTTAAAGGGTCAGATATTTCATTGTAATATTATTTATAAGAACCAAGATATTGAAGCAAACTGTGTCCATCAACAGACAAATGGATAAAGAAGATTGCACATATATACACATACATAAATATATATATATACATACATATATATAGGTATGCACACAATGTAATATTAGCCATAAAAAAGAAGTAAATTTGTGACAATGTGGATGGACCTAGAGGGTATTATGCTAAGTGAAATAAGTCAGAGAAAAACAAATACCATACAATTTAACTTGTATGTGGAATCATTAAAAGAAGACAAATGGACAAGTGAAACAGAAGTAAACTTATAGAACAAGGAAACAGACTGCTGGTTACCAGAGTGGGGAGAAATTGAGGTGGGCTGGTAAAATAGGTGAAGAGGATTAAGCAGTGGAATCGTCATGTTACAAATAAATAAGTTATGTGGATGTAATGTACAGCAAAGGGAATGCAGTCAATCATATTGTAATAACTTTGTATGGTGATAGATGGTAACTAGGCTTATCATGGGGTTCATTTCTCAATGTATAAAAATATTGAAACACTATGAGGTACACCTGAAACTAACTTCAATTAAAAAAACTTCAATTAAACTTCAATTAAAAAAATAGTAACATTTTATCCAAGTTTCTTTAAACTAAAAATGTAAAAGATTAAATTCTGCAAAGAATTTTCTGTAAAAAAAAAAAAATTCTGCCCAACCTTAAAATTATCAGCGAACCAAATCTGATCTTTATCTTTTGTTCAGGAATCCTTAATGTGGAACTACACATTGGGTCCTGTGAAGTCTAGGTAGAAGAGGGAAGAAGAAGATAGAATTCCCTCTCTTTCTGAGATTTTTAACCAATTCACAAATATGCTTGAGATCAGAACACTTAAATACTAGCCTCAATTATGTCTTTCTGTGTGTCCGTGTGGCTCAATATATCATGTTCCTATATTAACACTAGTAGGTGTAGTGGGACATTTCTACTGAGTATGGATTATCAGAGTTCTTACATGTAAAGGTTGGGAAAAACAGCAAAATTGCCTTAGATAAAAATATTCACTAGTAAAGATTATTTATAAAATTAGTATTGATTCAATCATTCAAACAGAAGAGTCAATGGAAAGTACTACTGCAAGGGTGCCTGGGTGGCTCAGTTGGTTGAGCACCAACAGTTGATTTCGACTCACGTCATGATCCCAGGGTCGTGGGATTAAGCTCCACATACAGCTTCATGCTGATGGTGGAGCCTGCTTAAGATTCTATTTCTCTCTCTCTCTCTCTCTCTCTCTCTCCCTCTCTATCCCACTAGCACATGTGCTCTCTCTCTCTCTCAGAAAAAAAAAAAAAAAGCTACTACAGGATTTGGAACCCCAAAAGGGCTACAAGGAACATGTTCCACATAAAAGTTTATGAGAGAAGCTTATTTTTGATATAGACGCCTTTGTTTCAAATATATAAATTTTGCAGGCTCCATAGGTTCAAACTGTTGCTCTGCCATGCACTAACTCTGAGGCTTTGGACAGGCAGCAGTCTCTGTGTGCTCTAGTTTTTGATTTATAAAATGAGACAACAATACTTTTCTTTACACAGTTATGCTGTAAGGCTGAAATGAAATAATGTCTTTAAGGCATTTAGAACAGGGCCTGACACATAGTGAGAACTCAATAACTGTTAGATATTATTAAAATAAGAAGAAAACTGTGCAACTATAGAACTGATGGAAATACAAATAATGATGAACCAATGAAGTTGTACTTGAAAAAAAGTGTGTGTTTTAAAAGGGTATGTTTTAAAAGAGAATGATTTAGGGGCGCCTGGGTGGCTCAGTCGGTTAAGCATCCAACTTTGGCTCAGGTCATGATCTCACAATTCGTGGGTTCGAGCCCCACATCGGGCTCTGTGCTGACAGCTAGCTCAGAGCCTTGAGCCTGCCTCAGATTCTGTATCTCCCTCTCTCTGACACCCCCCATGCTGTCTCTCTCTCTGAGAAATAAATTAAAAAAAAAAAAAAAAACAGAACGATTTAGGTACCAAATATGAAGAGAAGCTGTTAGGAAAATTGATGAAGTCCTTGAATATTTTTGTAGTCATGAGTCTTATAATGATCTTACTGCAAAAGTCAAAAGGAAAGTAAATAAAGTTATGCATTTGTACCATTTAGTTTGGTGGAAGTTGCATATTAAATATCACCCTTCATTACTTTTTTAATGAGTTATTTATACTCTAATTTTTAAATAGAAAAAGTATTTTCACAGTTTTTAATGTCTTTTCATGCAAAGTTCTAATCAAATTTAATTTCACTATTATGACATTTTAGGTTTAGGTAGATTCATTTTAACTGAGCTGCTTCTGGTTCTTTCTGTAATTAAATGGGAAAAGCACTGGCTAGCTATCCATAAACATACATATCTGTTTGCGACATTGGATTCTGTGTGTACATGTAGCCACAAAATTGCAAATAAAAATATTTCTTTTAGAAATATAAATGACTAATCAAAGTTCACAGTAATAATGAACCAACCACCCAAGTACTTTAATATTTTAGTGTAGAAGTTGTACATTATTTATTATAAATATCTTGTTTCTATTGATTATTTGGAGTATCTTACATACCCCATTACATGTGTAATTAAAATAGAGGCTCTTTATAAGCTAACTAGTGATGATCCTTCACAAAAGGCAAACTAAGCTAATATTGATTCATGAAAATACAAACCTTCCTTTTACTGAAACAAAAATAAATAAATAAGTTAAATATTTAGTCATTATACATAAAGTTTGAGGAGAATTGCCATTCCAACAGAATTTTCCAGTGGACCAAAAAAAAAAAAAAAAAAGAACAAATAGCAAGATACCTGTCTTTTAGATGAATTATTAAATCTTATATCTCTGAAACACACTGTCTCTGTTCTAAAGACATACCCTTGGAATGGATTTCCAATGGCTGAAACACAAAACTTTGCCAAGGTGCCAGTTAAACCTACTTCACAACAGAACCAGTTAGACACATTAAAATTCAAATGTGAAATTAATTTTGACCTGACCTGGCAGATTTAGCAAAACAATGAACTTACTAAAAAGTGCCAGCTAGAGAATAGAGGGTTTGAGAATTTTCCAAGGTGCCTCGGAAGTTAAATAAAGGCAAAATAAAGTGCTTCATTCTTAAACAGGGGACTGTTTGTTTTACCTTAACTTGAGTTGAAAATAATTTGGTATTTTCATTATTGTGCAGTATTGCATTCAACAAGACTACTAGATTCTGATTATGTAGTAGGTCTTATCCTATGTACAGCAGATATAACCATAAGTAAGTTACAAATGATCCTGACCCCAAGGAGTTTACATTCCAGTAGGTAACATAAGTTCCTACTGACAAAGTAATAACTAATAGCAAATGCAATGAGTATGTTTTTTAAAAGATGGATAGAAAAAAATACTGTAAGAAATTCCATTTTAGGTATATTGATTTTACATTTTTTTGTTTTACATTTATAGATATAAAGTCTTTCTCAAATTTGAGTTGCACACACACAAGCGCTCTCTCTCTCTCTCTCTCTCTCTCTCTCACACACACACACACACACACACACACTCACATACACAGAGTTTTAAAGAAAATAACTCTGTGATCTGTATGACAGCGGTAATAGATTCTGGAAACTAAAGTTTATGCTATGAAAGTGTTTCATAGCTATGGGTTTAAATTTTTTTCCTTTATGACCAGTAAAGTTAATATTAAAAAATAACAGAATGGTGAACCTTCCAACATTCCCAAATATATTTTCAGACTTAAAGAAAACATTTTTAAAAACTTCCTAGACTCTTTTTAAAAATTTTTTATTTATTTTTGAGAGGGTGTGACAGAACACAAAGCAGGGAGGAGCAGAGAGAGAGAGAGAAAGAGAGAGAGAGAGAGAGAGAGAGGACACACAGAATCCAGAACAGGCTCCAGACTCTGAGCCAACAGCACAGAGCCAGGTGAGGGTACTGAACCCACAAATCATGATATCATGATCTGAGCCAAAGTTAGGTGCTTAACTGACTGAGCCACCCAGGTGCCCCAACTTCTTAGACTAAATCTGGAGTACCAAATGTCACTATCTACAATACCATTGCATTTTCACATAATGCCTTTACAGTTACAAACAATGAGTGTCACTATTCAATGGTATTCATTCATTCTTTTATGTATTCTTTAATTACTTCACTTATATTCATATATATACAAACTCTCTATGCTGAGAAATCTAATAGCCTAAAAGAAGAGTGAGAAGATGGTAAAGACAGGCTTGATACAAACATAATGAAGAACAGTGTATAATCCCTTTGTGAGTTTTTTTGTTTAGAAATAAATAAACTAAAGGCATGTTAAGAGAAAGTATTTGTAATTGGCACACTTGATATTAATAAATATGCCGAAAGCTATACAGGACAGTCAATAACTGTTTTATACAACAATGTGGCTGTGGTCATTAGCATTCTATAAATCTGAACATCATATGAATAAGAGATATAAAATCTAGTTAAATGAAATAACTTTTACAGCGTTTTACATTAAGGAAGTTACAAAGCTGAAAATATAACACAAGTTTCTCATCACTTACCTTACTTAGTTTTCTTTTCACAATCATATAAAGGTCATTTCCAGAAGTGCACCTGAGAAGTAGCTTAAAATAATATATTTTGTTTTTGGTTCCAGATAATGTTCCAAAATATTATCTACTATACAAGTTTTGTAAAATCCCTTATCCAAAATATTTTAATTTCTCAAACATCAAAGTTTGGTATAGTGGCAAAGAAAAGGTATCTTATTGGGGAATCTGGGTGGCTCAGCCAGTTAAGAGCCTGACTCAGGCTCAGGTCATGATCTCACGGTTTGTGGTTCGAGTTCCACACTGGGCTCTGTGCTGACAGCTCAGAGCCTTGGAGCCTGCTTCAGATTCTGTGTCTCCCTCTCCCTTTGCTCCTCACCAGCACACTTTATCTCTCTCTGTCGCTCAAAAATAAATAACATTTAAAAAAGACAAGGTATCTTATTAAATAGCACATGCAATTGTACAGTTAGAATCTTAACACCAAGCCAGGGATAGCATTGCAATTGTGAATTTCCACTTTTAAATGGAGACAACCCTCAAAAGGGAATATCAAGGAGAGCTATATCAAAGAAATGGGTTGAAATATATTCTTAGTATTAAGAAAAAATACATCTAAAATTTAGAAAGTTATTTTTGTTCTTTCAAAATGAAAAAAAACACAACAATGAATTTTTATGAAAAGAAACATAACTCAAGGTTTCAACACATGCGTTTAGTAAAAGTTGGAAGAAAGACAGGTATGCTGTATAATTGGTAATCACAAATTTAAAGTATTACAGTTGTTAGTGTTTCTGAGATTTTAGACTTAATTCATCTTTCAAATAGCCATATTTAATGACACTGCATTATACTTATGTGTGTTTATCCAACTGTACTTAACAGAAGAAAGCCTTATTTCTATGAAAACTCACTGAAAATTCATTTGAAAAATCAAAAATTTACCTAAAAACTCTTGTCATCACATAATACATGGCTGGAAAAAATAATCTTTATACATAGGACTGTTTTTAAACATACACATTAAAGACAAATAAAATATGTATGTTCTTTAAATTATTTCATTGTATACAAAAATCAAGTAATTATATATTTCAAATCTTTTTGAATGAATTGCATACAAAGTAGAAATCTAGAGAGGAATACTGAGCACCTAAGTGTACAAAGGAAATATTAAAAGACTTAAAGAGAGTGGGGCGCCTGCGTGGCTCAGTCGGTTAAGCGTGTGACTTCCGCTCAGGTCATGATCTCACCGTTTGTGGGTTCGAGCCCCGCGTCCGGCTTTGTGCTGACAGCTCAGATCCTGGAGTCTGTTTCAGATTCTGTGTCCCTCTCTTGCTCTGCTCCTTCCCTGCTCATTCTATGTCTCACTCTCTCAAGGATAAATAAACATTAAAAAAAAAAAAAGACTTAAAGAGAGAAATAGACAACAACACAATAGTAATAGGGGACTTTAATACCCTACTTTCATCAATAGACAGATCACCCAGACAGAAAAGCACTAAGTATACATTAGACTTAAATGACATCTTAGACCAGACGGACTTACCAGACACTTATAGAACACTCTATCCCATAATAACAAAATATATTTTTCAACCATATATAGACCACTCATCAGCATATATCATATGTTTAGCCACAGAACATAATTTTTAAATATTTTATATATTTCTGAGAGACAGAGAGTGACAGCATGAGCAGGGGAGGGGCAGAGAGAGAGGGAGATACAGAATCCGAAGACAGGCTCCAGGCTCTGAGCTAACTGTCAGCACAGAGCCCAATGTGGGGTTCGAACCCACAAACAGTGAGATCATGACCTGAGCTGAAGTCAGACACTTAACCGACTGAGCCACCGAGGTACCCCCACAAAACCTATTTTAAGAGGTTTTAATTTTAAGAGGATTGAAGTCATATTAACCATTTTTTCTAATTATACAAGTATGAAACAAGAAATTAATTACAGGACCAAACAGGAGAATTCAAATGTGTGTAGGTTAAAATGACATGCTGCTGAGAAACCAATGGTTCAAAGAAAGAAAAAGAGAGAAAAAAAATTACCTCAAGACAAATGAAAATGGAAACAGAATGCACCAAAACTTAATGGGACACAGTAAAAGCAGTTCTTTTTTTTTTTTTTTTTGAAAAAGATCTTTTCTTTTTTTTTTTTTTTTTTTACAAATAGTTTATTGTCAAATTAGTTTCCACATAACACCCAGTGCTCATCCCCACAAGTGCCCTCCTCCATGCCCACCCCTCCTCCCCCCACATCCACCAGTCCTCAGTTTTTGTCAGCATTCAAGAGTCTCTCATGGTTTGCCTCTCCCCCTTTCCCCCACCATTTCTGCCCTTCTTCTCCCCCTTGGTCCTCTGTTAAGCTTAACAGAGGATAAAAGCAGTTCTAAGATAAAAGTTCATAGCAATAAACATCTACTTCAAGAAACATGAAGTCTCAAATAAACAACTTCACTTTATATTCAAGGAACTAAAAAAGAAGAAAGGCCAAAGGTGGTTGAAGGTACAAATGACAAGATTAGAACAGAAATAAATGAAATAGAGACTAAAAAGACAACAGAAAAGGTCAATAAAATTAAAAACTGGTTCTTTGAAACCATAAACACAAGTGACAAGCCTTCAGCTAGATTTACCAAGACAAAGAGAGGGATTCAAATAAATAGGACCAGAAGTGTTAAGAGGAGACATTACAATTGATACCAAAGAAAAATGCAAAAATATTATAAGACACCACTCTCAACTTTCCAAAGCTTAAGTATACTATGTAGGAAAGTGACACACTCTAATCTATTATTTTCAGCTTTTTCTATATAACAACTGGATAGCTAATCAGATTTTTGTTTGGAACTTTTCACTTTCATATAGGATACTGTATAGGCATAAAAAATTCATACCTGATACTGACAATATTTATTAACTTCTAAAAACAAAGGAAACAGACTAGGCCTCTTTGTAATATTTGGGGTGAACACTATACCTCCTGTAAGTTGAGTTGAATTTGAGTGTGATTTTGTTCCCCAAACTCTGATCAATGCTGAGTTATTGTCATCTGCAAGCCACTAAATATGTTCAAACATAGTTTATACACTGTAAGTTCACTGAGATGAGTTAAGGATAATAATAATGCCATGATGCTTCTTCATGTTCATTTGAGAGTTTGTCATATTTCCATCTCTAACCACTTTGGCTGAACAAGATTTAATTCAAAACGTTTTTGCTCTTATTTTCTAGGCAAATTTAAGATTCTGTTTACTTATGTGTGCTCACTGGAGGTCATGCTGAAAAATGAGGCTCCAAGTATGCTGGGAGACCATAAAATATGAAATGGTAATAGTTAAGCTTATAATCTATTATTCTCTTTACATGAAATAGAGCAACCCAGCATGTTCATTGAATTGAAGATTATAAACTACTTGCATAATGCCAAAAGAATGCTCTTTCAACTAAGAATTTATCACCAGAATGCTTGTTATATGTAATGTTTGCTTTGGATTCAGACATTAGAATAAGCACAATTTCATATTTAGCTGATTCTTCATCTTAAGGGACATTTAAGATAATAGGTGGCTCATAAGAAGCGAAAAAAATACATTTTATGTAGTATCATAAGCCCTTTCCTGAATGTTAATATATTCATGAATGTCTGAAAACAACTAGATACCATAAACTATTTATATTATGTTAAATTTTTTCCAAGGAAGTAATATTATATTGCTATAAAGCATACAATTTGATTATATTTTTAGTATATTACTTTTTTTTAATCTTAGGGAACACTATGATATTGCCTTTAAAACTACTGACTTCTCATATATTTCTGAACTGGTTATTTAAATTATATTGTCTCTGCCTCTCAATACTACTATATTACACCCAGTCCTACTTCTTTTGCCTCAAGTCAACGGAGATGATTTTATGTAGCAGATAAAGAAATGGGTACATAGCTCTGATTTTAATGAGTAATTGAAATACCTACTCTGTGATCAGGAAGACAGGAGAAACCAGAGACACACAGACTCAGAGTCCTGTATTTAACCAATATTATGGTTAAAAGAATAAGTCCTTATGTCATGCAAAGGTGAAGCATTTGTTTATAGCACCTACACAGTATGTAAACATGGGCATATTTACTTTTTCTGAGCCAAAGTTTCAACTGAAAGATAGGTTCCATGAAGGCAAGAGTTTGAGTTTGTTTTATTCTCTATTCCCCATAACTAAATGAGTGCCCTGGGTGTAGGTGACACTACTGAATGAATAAATACAAAGCATAAAACATGTTTATACCAATATTGAGGAAATATAACAGGATAATTATACACAATGAATTCATTGTGAAGAGCAAGCACTCATAAATATCAGCTATATACAATGTCCTGATTTTTCCTGTCTAAATAAAGAATTGTTAATATTTTTAGACTTAGTGCACAGCTACCAATTTCCAAACTAAATGTTGATTCAGGGGAAAAAATCCAACACTACTAGATACAATGTTGAGAAAAATCATGGTTAATTGGTTCATTTTTCACTTTTCTATTTTATAATCTGGCATGTTTAAAAGCATCATTTTATAAGGATACCATTAAATTCCAACTTCAGGCCCAATGCTATTCACTTCAACTGTTGGTTGAACTTCACCAGGTACAGATAGTTATTAGTAACAGAATAGGTCACTTAAATCAGAACTATTAAAAATGTCACAAAAGTATTGGTAATGCCTGAATGTTACTCTGTTATAATGGTAATGTTGTGGATACCAAATAGATAAGAAACGTAAATACACTTAGAACAAGATACAGACAAGGCACGATTTTGTTCTAGAATGAACCTGCAGTTGGTACTCAACTAAGAGTTGGTGAAATCTTTGACTGAATGTGGGTCAAGAAACTATTGTTACTGAAGAAGAAGAATTTAGAAACTCTTCTTTCATTTCCCTAGTTCCCTAATCCTTTTCAATCAGACTGAAACCAGATAGTTCCATTTGGAAGGGAACAGAAGTACTTAACAATGAAATTCTTTCCTTTTTTTCCTTTTATCCTAGCTTCCCAAAGAAAATAGTGCAATTGCTAGCCCACACTTCCCTCATTTCTCTTAAAAAGGAAAAGTTCTTTATTATTGAATTGAGATAAAGTCAATCTACACACAAAAGAATGGAAGAGCAAGAAGAAAACTGAGAGCTAGGCATTGAAGGAATGTGTGAGAATAAAGTTAATAAGGATCTAAAGATTCTAGAGTGAGAGAGAAGTGGATAATATAAGAATTGAGATTATAATATGTTTTGTTATACATATATTTGTATCACCTTCAGAGTTTTTGAAAATGCAAGTATTAAGTAAAAATACTGATGTGATGCTGGGGGACCTGGGTGTCTCAGTCAGTTAAGCATCCGACTTTGGCATGGGTCAGGATCTCACAGTTGGTGAGTTTGAACCCTGCATCGGGCACTCTGCTGACAGCTAAGAGCCTGAGGTCCACTTTGGGGTCTGTGTCTCCTTTTCTTTCTGCCCCTCCCCTGTTCCCCCCCACCTTTCTCTCTCTCTCTCTCTCTCTCTGAAATAAACAAATAAACATTAAAATTTTAAAAAAATGATATAGATGTGATGCCGTTCTAAAGGGGATAATTTATTTTATTTTTAAATTAGAAACTTCACTATTAATTGCAAAAGATTTTTGGGGTGGGGGGTTCTATTTTTTGGTTGTTTTTGTGTTTCAGTGACTTTATCTTTAAAAACTCTTGATTCAATCCTTAATTATTGGGTCTGTTTCAGCTCTAAAAATATCAGGAACTAAATTGCCTGAAACCAAGTGTTCCTTCTATTCCAGCTCAGATGCCTCTTTTCTACTCTCTCCTAAACTTAGGGGTGGATTCTTTGTTTTAGTATGTTGCTTCTCAAATATGCCTTTTGTTGCCAATATGGGGAAATCTTTCATATAGGTCTATCTTTTTGATAGAAAGAATAACTTTCTAACAGACCCCAATCTAAAAACAACAACTAAAACAACAACAGCAACACTTCCCAATGTGCACAACTTTTAAGCTCAATGATCACTCACTTGTAGCTAAATTTATCAATATGCTTTCTGTCATAGCAATTTGATTTTCTTATTTTGTTTTATTTCATTTCATTTTACTTTCCCTTTCACTAGTGGTTCTCATTTTAATGGGCATCCAAGAATTGTCTGAAGAACTTATTGAAACTCAGACAACTGGGCCCCACCTCCAGAATATATGATTCAGTAAATGGGAGTGGGGGTAGGGCCTAAGAATCTGTCTTTCTAACAAGTTCCCAGATGATGCTGATACTATTGAATAAATATGATCATGTACATTAAAGTAGCTTGAGGGAGGCTGATGTGGCCGTTACTGAAGTCCTTCTTTATATTGGGATGCTAACCTAAACAATCGTGTTGTCCAGGAAAATCCCAGAAATTTTGGCAGTTATGTTGTATGGGAGGAAATGGCCATCTTGGTGATGTAAAACTACAATGAATCTTCGTCCTTCCAGAAGAACAAATTTCCACACTATGACCAAGCAACGGCTCTACAAGAGGTATTTCTCTTTAAACCATCATTTCTGAAGGAGACAGTACTCCTTTGAAGTTAACTTCACGATAGGAGGGAGAAAGAAAGACAGACAGACAGACAGACAGAAAGAAAGAAAGAAAGACAGAAAGACAGAAAGAAAGACAGAAAGCCAGAAAGAAAGAAAGAGAGGGAGGGAGGGACAGAGGAAGGAAGGAAGGAAGGAAGGAAGGAAGGAAGGAAGGAAGGAAGGAAGGAAAAAAGAAAAGAGTGCCAAGATAAATGACAAGGTTAATAGACTGGTATGGATCCATTAATCATGCATTACTGTAGCCTTTACTTGAATCCAGTTATTGTGTCAGTCTCTGTCAACCTCTGATAGTAAAAAGTTTCATCCATTCACTGATCGTTATGTAAAGTAGTATTTCCTTTTATTTGTTCTATAGCTACCCAATCTTGTGACGAGGGGAAGTCTTGTTTAACCCTAAAAAAGTACATTATCACAGAAATAGTTCCCTATTTATGTCTTCTATTACCTAAGGAGACTCATGGCAGTATAGAAGTACAGCTATCTGCCAACATTTCATGACATTCATATAAGGTCATAAACCTAACTAGTGTGGATCTTTTTATAATCTCAATCCATCACAATGCACTCTATATTAGATTTTATTCATCAGATCAGTAGTGGTACTACTGCATTAAGCTGAGGAAGGTACAACTTTGTAGCTCATATTTGTATTTATATAACCACACTGCAAATCTTGCCCTTATTCGAGCTTTTTCTCTGATTGAAATAGAGAGCAAGTTTGCATGGCTGTGTATAGGTATCAGAATAAAGCAACTCTAATAAAAAATAATTAAAATATGGACGATATCATGATGCAGAATATAAGTGAAAATTGGTCCTTAAATATTTTCACATTTCATATTACATTCAGCTTCATGTCTGGGAGAATCACAGATTCATATTAGAACATGAAAATTGTATGAAAAAATATGGTGTCCCAATGTTACAATGGATCTAAAAAATATGTTGTAAGGACCATTTTGTGAAGTTCTTAAAAGTCATGTATGACTGGTAAAGGGTAATGTGAGCACCTTAAAAGGGACATAAACTCAGCTATACAAAATTGTCAATCCTGGGGGTGGGAATGAAAATGATCTAAAGCAGGATTTGTGGTAGGATAACTGAAGTCTTTTGAAGTGTTCTTTTAAGAAAATCTATGAAAGGTGGAGAAACAGAACTGGGTAGAGTAAAAGTACTGAATTAAAGCTGTAAGGCAGATCTCAGATGATTACACAGGAGGCTCAGCAGCTGAGATGGCTCTTCAGAGTTGCCTTGTCTGGGATAACAGAACCTTTCTAACCCTATCTTGATAAGACTTCAGATGCAGATACCTTTGGAGATGGGTTGTTTCCTTGGTAAAATACCGCCCATCAGGGGAGGGCGATTCCAGATTTCCAGACAGCGATTTAAGAGCAACTTGCACTCCTAGCAGGTAGAGAGAGAAGTACACATTCCTGAGGTGAGAAATGTGGGTAAACCAGCACACCAGCACGCAGTGTCCACTTAAGGGCAGAGATTAGCCAATGATGGCCTGCAGCTTCTTCTGTATGGCCCACAAGCTAAGAGCAGTTTAATTTTTAAGTGGTTGAAAAGAAATCAAAATTGTAAACTTCATATTCAATCCTTTATAAAATGTCATGCACTGTTCTACATCTTTGCATGAGTGCACTTATTTTACCTTATTATAAACCTGACAGGTATTATTGCTTATTTTATAGATGGGGAAATGAAAGCTCCTAGATAGGTTAAGAAAGAAATCAAAGACCACAAGTAGTTCAGTGGGAATCCAAGACGAGGGAGTCTTACCACAGAGCTTGTCCTTAGCCTGACTCCACATGCAAAGTTCTCCAAAACTATGAGAGTAGTATTGATATGCCCAAAGAGGGCACTTAAGATGTTTTGCTGAGTTCTGAGAAGGGATAGTCACTATGTTACAGAGAAGCAAGGGGAAACTTTATGAGAGAATGAGGCCACATTTCTACTTTGACTGTAAGTGACACTAACTGTGAACTATAATTAAGTTCAATGTTATTCTTCTCATTAGTAGACCTGTATTAGAAAAACTTATACTCAATTTATCATTATTTGAATGTCATCAATAAAAAATTTATATAGATTTACTTTCTGTATTAATTCATAATTCACTACATACTAGACTCATTTTTGCCCTTTTAACCCACAAATCCAAAAATATTTATTATCTGTACTTTTCAGAGAAGCTTGTCAATCCTTACTTTAAGGGCAAGCACCATTTTTTATCATCTGAGGTCATGCTACTATAGTGAAAACTCCTACCACCATTAGTGTTTGTAAACTGCTTGAGCCTCTAGTGAATGCAACAGATGCATCATACCTAAGGTAAATTGATATTCTATATTAACTAGAATAGTTTCCCTGATGCAAACTACTGTGTGCAATCACAAACCAGAGATCTATCTTCTTACTTATTGCCAAGAATGAAACTGGACCTGAGATTCATTAAGTCTACCAGCTACACAGGAAACTCTTGTGAAACTTCATTATACATAGAATACCCTTCAAATTCTTGAGGATCCCATGCAACAATGTTTGCTTCAGTGAAACAACCAGAATTCAGAGTTGTATACACAAGATCATCTCAAGTGTATAACTATGCATATTTCCTGTTTTGCATTTTCATTTTTTCCTTTATGGTAATACTAATATAAAGGTTCTCAAATTTATGTATTTATGTATGTATTTATTTATTTACTTATTTCTTATTTGCTTATTTGTTTGTTCAAATCCAGATTCGTATTAAGGTATAGCTGCTTTTGCTCACTACCTTTGGAATGTTATGATTAATACACTGGAAATCTCTCACTGGAATAGGGACGTGATATTCTCTCCTAACTACACAACTGTGAAAAGCACACTCTACCTTAGTAGATTACCAGAGCAATGATTACCACAAATCTCCACTGATTCTTCTGAGATATTATCATTGGAATTATGTTGAAATTGATTCAGTGAAAGACCTTTTATGAATCTCCTGTAAGCATTATCAAATATGCCTTTCCTATTTGGGGGAATATCATATTTCTCTAATAAAGCATTGGCTGATGTGTCTCACAATATGGAGCTTCATCAAAGGTTAGCATAACTGCTTTTTTTTCCTAAAAATAATGTGTATACGTGTGTGAGTGAGAGACAAAGAGACGTAGAAAGTGGAAGATTATGAGAGGGAGAAATTAAGAGGGAGTGAAGAGAGAAAGAGAGAGAAAGAGGAGAGAGAGAGAGAGAGAGAGAGAGAAAGGAGATCTGTGTATGCTTAGGTCTTAAAAAATGATTATAAAGTTGACTCAAACTGCTACATTGAGGGATTCATAATTTTTGACCATTCTCCCTTTCTTTCTAATACAGTACAAGAGAGTATCTTCTCTTTTTCGATATCTAAAATATGCTTTCTCTTCTAGATTATTAAAGTTCCATTTTATTTGTTGTTTTAAGACAGGGAGAATCAGATTCCCACTGCAATAAAGGCCATGCTTATTGAACAACACATTATAACACTAGCATCTTGGTATTTATTGTTATTATTATTATTATTATTACACCATTAGCATTTGTAAAAATGTTTTGAAAAGGCAGAGTAAGATAAGCCTTTATTTTCACATCATGCTAACATAATCTGAAATAAGCAAAAGGCTGATATTGATGGTGAGAAGTAAATAGCCATTATCCTTTAGTTTCTTACTTGAACATAGTTTGTATATAATTGTAGTAATTTGTACATAATCTTCAACGCAGTAAGTAGGCTGTATTACAGTATATCAAGTAAAAGTAATTCAAAGGATTTCCATTTGTGTTCCAAGTATTCATATTTGTTTATCTAAGATTAAAAATTTTAATGCATTTGATAAAGACATGGTGATTTCAAATTGCTCTCCTGCAAATATACAGAAGTTATTAAAACTGAACCTGAAGTAAATAACCACCAGAGTGCTTGCTGAGACAGCCATAACACATGTGATACCTTCCACGGAGCACTTGGTGTTCTTTTATATTCTTTATGTTCTTTCTTTTTGTTTTACATTTTTTAGGGGTGGATATTATTTTCTTCTTATCTATATATTCAATCCATTGCCCATGTGTCGACATGCAGCAAAACCTCCTCTGTGGTTTTCCAGCTCTCTAAACAGATAACTTTTCCCCAATCTTGTTCCCATTGTGTCTTGTTCATGCCGCCATTAAAAAACAAAACAAAACTGGAAATGTTCTGTCATTATTTAAAATATAATTGTATTCACACATGTGAATATGCAATTTCATTTCTCATTATGGAAAGAATTAAAAGGATTCTATATTGATACATACAAAAAAAAGTGACACACATGAGGATGTAAAGGTTAAACAAGGGTACATAAACCTGATGTAGTTGAGGTTAAATGAATGAACACAAAGTATATCAAAATACCTGACACAAGTAGTGTGAGTGTAGGAACAGGCAGAGAAGAATGAATTTGTGATCTGTTTTTAAACTTCAGAGTCCACTTAATGAGAATAAAGTGGTTGCTTATAAAATTAGTGGGTTTTCTTATACTCGAAAGATATTTTTTCACTGGGTGGCCCAAAAGAACAAATGGACTAATGTGGTAGGCCAGGTCAAGCACTATGCCTGCATTCCAATAATCACTATGACAAAGCCACTGTCCACAATGCAATCCACAGATAGAGCCACCAATCAGCCTTAGTGGTTAAGTAGAAGGAAATAAATGACTCCCAGGAATTGCACAGGAATGAATGAAAGAAAGTGAATAGAGATTTGAAGAGTATCTGCTGTGTTCCCAATACTTTGATGCCTGCTTCTTATTGTATTAACTTATTTGGTGTTCATGAAAAATTTGTAAGATAACAATTCCAATTTTTAAATTAAGAAAACGAGAGTCCAGAAAATTTAAAGAAATCTTTTGAGGTAATATAGCAATTAACTGTCAGATGTGTAGAAATAAATGATTTCATTATTTTTATGAGGGCCAGAAAATCTCAAAAACCTGTAAAAACAAAGATCTCATTAATTTCAAGAATATTTATGATAGGAAACTTTTGATTATGGTAAAAGAATCCCAGATATATAAGTACATGGCCTCCTAAATATAACTTGAATTAACATATATGTGAATTCAGCAACTTAACATCAAAAACAGAATACAGGCAAAGATTTAGTAAATATAGTAGATGTATATTAAGAGGCCAAATAAAACAATATATTTCCTCATTCAGTCTTAATGAGACTTTATTAATATAAACATTGCTATAGCCACTCAGTTCTACAGGTAAGATGGCTCTCTATATTAATATAATTTCATATATAAACAAAAATATTCAAATTAGCTATAGCTACTTCATCCTTAAAATTGAATTGATAGTGCTGTTTATTTACCTCTAGTTAGATATCAATGTAACAAACATTAATACATGTGTTCAAACAGAAAATACACATATTAATGCTGCATTATGGCTATCTTTGAACAAGTAGATTGACAATTTTCCTGTGTACTTTGTATATTTATTGAATTACGTGTTAAGTAAGTTGTTGTCAAGCACTGATTTTAAACATCAGCACAGAGGCCTCCCCCTGCTAAGACGTGACACTCAGCATTCTGCAGTAATTGGGAAAAGAGTTGAACTTAGTGATCAATGACTTATTTGAGCAAAATTAAAAATCCATGAGCATAAAAACACTACGGAGCTCTGGACAGAATCACCAAGAAAACCAAAGTCAATGTCAAAAATGTTGCTAGGATATGCTGTCAAATTAAATGCCTTCATCTTTAATGTATATATATAAACATAGACACTCACAGATACTCACACACATTTACACGCAGCATGCTAGTCTCTCAGATCATGAAGTTAAAACAGTGAACACATGAAACAAGACCCATGTTATTTCTGCATGTGAATTCAGTTTTCACAGAATTAGAACAAAGAGAATAATGATTTTGATATTCTGAATTCCCTAATGCATTGCCCATACTAAAGTTTAAACGCCTGTACCAAATGAGGTAGCATTGTCAACTTGTTAAAGTTGAGGGTGAATTATTAGAGCATATACCAATCTAAAAGCCATTTTGGTATAAGAACATGCACCTAATTTTGGAAGTGCATTAGATAAGAGAAGAGCATCTCCATCAGCTCTTCAAATATCCCTCACTCCCCAAATCCAAATATTTAAACTTAAATTACAAATATTCAATATTGGACTCTAGGAAATTTGGGATTATTATTACCCTGATCAAACTGAAGTTTTTTTCCCTGAATTGAATTCTCACGTTTAAAAAAGAAAAAAAAAGTTCTGATTTGACTATAATTTTAAAAGAAATGAAGATGATAAGTATTTAATGCAAAACTTTCTCTCCTTTTCTTCCTGAGGTTCTTAAACTATTGCATTGTCTAGACAATTGTGGACGATATAACTGTACCTTACAGAATAAGCTACGTTTGCAGTGTAAAAAGGAGCTAATATGAGTTGTAATAAAATTTAACAGATGAAATCTTCCATTAAATTTTGTTTATAAAGTGTTGTCCTGGATCTGATAGTAAACTCCTATAGAAATCATTTTTAGAACAGCAGAAATATGACAGGAGAGAAGTGCAATAGAGTGTGCCTAATTCATTCCAATTCACAGAGTAATGCATTTCAATTCACACAGTGATGCATTCTAGTCTCCAACATGAGAATGCAATCTAGTTGATGCTTAGTAGAGTTGAAACAAACTCACAGCACCAGAAAACTGACAATGTCTATTTTGCTAAATAGAGAAACACTTTAAATATTTTTTCACTATTTTCAAAGCTTGGCTATGCCTTATTTATCAAACTATATGTTATGATAATAGGCAAGTACTACCTATAAGACAATAGACTTTGATGTTTGAATTCTTTAACTATTTTCACAATAATTAAAGCTTTTTAAGAGTCAGCTTCTGATGCTCATCTCGTTTTCTGGAAGAGGTTTCAGAGCCTAATTATAGTCAGACATTTCAAGCTTCTGGAAACCAATTTAATGTTTACCATGAGCAACTGCCTTACTGGTATTGGAAGCTTTTTTTTTGGAAATATACTGTCACATAAAATTTCAGTCATTAAATGTCATTATGAATATTTAATAGTTTGATGTAGTGTTAAGTATTAAAATTTTCAGATTCATTATATTTTTTTCATCTCTATTGCTGATATATATTAATTTAGTACTAATCATCAGATTATTCTTGGGAATTCTTATCCATATGAAATTCCTGTTTTCTAGGTTTAAAAAATAAATGAAATACAGAAAAGACACAAACAAACTGGTCAGTGATTTCCTGGGAGGGAGAAAATTTGAATTCACAGAATTTTGGCATTAGGATATTAGTCCATTTATTCTTTTGTGGGGAAAAACTAGAAAGGAAAAAAAATAACAACTCAAAGAAGAGCTCTGTAAAATCTGCTAAAGGGACAGAATGGGGCTTGCATCAGTGTTCGTATCTATCATTGCATTGAAAGAGATAAAACTGAGTCCAAGTAAAGGTAGATAAAGATTTCAACATTTAAATATGTGTGCCTTTTTTCTTTAAAGCTGATTTATTTTGCTGGAGTGGACATATGAATCTCTGATTCCTTTTATCCATTTATCACATGAAAAGTCATAATGAAAAGGACAGACAGTCCCTTAGGTGTGCAGCTACTATAATCCTATTCAGGACATTTTACTCTAAAAAATGACCATTATTCAGCCATTTACCCATTACACACATCACTTCCATTTTACAGACTAGGCCATTTAAATTGAAAATGTAGAACTGACCTTCTAAGGTCAACAAAGCGATTTTAGCTGAGCAGAGGATTACTTTAAGTCCAAGATGGCGACTATGCCTTGCAAATGACTTTTCAATTTGAAGGCCATATTTTCTCTGAATTATATAAACTAGGCATTAAAACAGTAGAAACTCTTTAGAAATTTAATTAGGATAACATATTTTGCTCATTCAATTACATGGATTTGAGATACAATGTCATTTTCAGTCGATCTTCCCAACATACAACCTTCTGGGTAATTATAAAGTATTTAAAAATGATAATGCCAATTTGATGATAAACTATTTTATTGTGTTAACAATAGATTAAACTGAGTAGCATAACTATTTTTTTAATAGAGGGAGTGGTCATTCTATGTTCATCCAGCAAACATTTCTTGAGTACCAATAATAAATCATCCACTGTGTGAGATATTAGGAATAGGCAAATGAGCAAGACAGTAACACTGATCTCAGTCTTCTACAAGAGGTAATTAAGTAAAGCAACACTGATAGGAAAATGAGGCAAGGGCAGTAATAAAGATGCACTTAAAGCATTAAGGGAGTATAATGTGGTGTGCTTAACTCAACAAAAGCAGGGACTTGAGCAGTCAGTCACATGGTGGGGACTTACTCAGAAAATATAATGAGCTATCCATCCATGCACTAAGTTACAATTTAATAAACACCTACTGAGTGTTAGGTATTGATATATTTCTAGATATAAAATTGTGAAAAAATAAACCATTTACTTTTTCAACATGAAGATTATTCTATAGTGAGGGTTATGCTTATAGTGATAAGAAATATCAACCAAATAAATATAATTTCAAATAAGGAATCCAGATCAAATATACATATGTTTATCTTAACAGAGGGGACAAAGCATGACAAGCACTCTATTATGGAGGGAGCGGTCAGGAAAGTCTTCTCTGAGAAACTGACATTTAAGCATATATCACAATGATGGGATGAGTCAGTGATGGGAGAAGAGAGGTTCAGGCAGCAGCAGCAGTAGCAAGTGCAAAACCTCTGTGGTGGAAATTGGGTTGGCATGTTTTGGAGAGAACTGTAAGATTACCACACCATGACTAGCACAGTCATATTTCTAAGTAAGCCTATATATGCTTTTAAGCAGGAAAGTGACATCATCTTGTTCAGGATAAATATGGCCTGCTATAACCTTCTATCCATCTAAACAAATGTATGACAACAAAATTTATTATTCAACAGTCTAAATGAATTAATAGTTGTTTCCCAGGCTATAGACATATAGTGGCTATGTCTTGAATCCACTGTGTAAAGTGAAGATTGGTGACTGCAACATGAATATTAATTATGCCCATGGCTTCAAATATGTATAATGCAGTCACTAAGACAACTTCAGATTTTTCATTTGTTTATTTGTTTTTTTAATCTTAGATATAAAAGCTGTAAACTAATTCTTTTTCTGTAGGCAGATTAAGATAGTAATGAGAAACATAGGCTCAGAGTCAAGTAGAATCAGGTTTATATCCAGGTTTTGTCATTTAAAAGGTGAGACACACTGAGTGTCTTCTCTCTGTATATTTGACTTTCCCCATAACCAAAATGAGGATAATGTTGTCTCTGTGTAAGTGAACATACATCAGAAATATAAAATTTAGCATATGGTATGTGTGATCCCAATTCTGACTATCAAAAGGTAGATACTCTATCCCGTGCCTTGAAACAGACTGGACTTATGACCAATAAAATGATGTAGAAGTGACCCTATTACAGTTTCAAGCTCAGACTTTAACAAATACAACAGTGTTCCATACTTGCTCTGTAGAAGTAATAACCCTGAATACACAATTTTGTAGGAAATTCCAAGCTATCCATTTGAAAAAAACTACTTGGGTTAGAAATGAGGTTTCAGACAAGAGTATGAAAGCTTCTTGGATCTTTCAGTCTACCTCAGCTACTCACTAAAACAAGGTGAATTAGTGACCATGGTCAACATCCTGAAGAGTACAAGAACTGTCATCCTAGTTGTGACTAAGTTCTGACACAGAAAGTTATTATAAATAATAAAAATTTTATTGTTTTAAGCTAGCTTGTTTTGAGTTGATTGTTATGTGGGCATAGATAACTAAAACACCCTCTAAATGTATGAAGATTATTCAGTATACTTTTGTGTTTTCTCTTTCAAAAGATACAGCTACAATCTTGAGAGGCTTTTATTTGAAAAAAGGATACCCTTCATAACGGCCCCAAACTGGACATAGCCCAAATCTTCAAAGTAGGAGAACAGATTAATTGTGGTAATTATGTACAGTAAAATACTGTATGCAGCAATAAAGAAGAACCAACTGCTGTTACACTCAGGAACATGAGTAAATCTCATAGACATATTCATAGGACATAACTCATAGATGTACACATATGTCTAAGTCATTGATATAAAAATAACCAGATATGAAGCACTAATTACTGAAAGTTTCTATTCAATCATGTTAGAAGTCAGAAAAAAATGGTTTCCCTTATAGTGTGGTATAATCACTGGGTAAAAATATTAGGGCACTTTTAGGATATTGTAAAAATGTTTTAATTCTTCATTTGGATTGTACATTTATTGTGTGTGAATGTATGTCATATCCAATTAACTTAGGGGGGAAAAGCTTCTTTTAAAACTCAAAACATTAAAAACAAAAGCACATGAAAGCATTCCTATATTACTATAAAACAACTTAAACTCAGAGAGTTTAAGTGACTTGCCCATACTCCCATAGCTAGAAAGTAGTAAAAGCTGTTCTAGATCCTTCCCCCAGTTCTCAATATTTGTTTAGAATGCAGTAGTGCCTGTATCATGTGTTTGTCTGATTACGTTACTGTATTTTCTTAAAAAGAGAGAACCTAGTTCAGATTTTGAAGTATCTGAGATTTAGAGTTCTGTGATTAGTACTGAGGATGCACAGTGGGCTCACAAAAGTTTTAGGGAAGGCAACTGTAGAGTGTAGTAAGAATCCACAAACTGTAGTAAATATATGTGTAGGAGATAGATTTTGTATGGACCCTACCTTACAAAGAAGCTGTGCTTCTGTTGCATAGGACAATAACAATGGCAAAAGCCTGAAAATCACCTTGAATATTATTATGTTAGCAGACCTTTCTATGACCTGACATTTTATCAGGACCATCTAAATGTTGTGAGTATTAGAGAAAGCATATCCATGATGTGAACTGATTTTAGTTCACAAGAGGTTCCATTTGTTTTTATTGAGGTTAATGGATCTGTGAATACAGATCCATTAACCCCAGAATTTTTAAATGTTAAATCAGCAGCTTTAAATAAATGTTAACGTGAGACACCAATTACTGATACTGTAATACCAACTAGAGGGCAAGATTTGGAGCACTGCCTAGCAAGAATATGTTAAAAATTCTGAACTTCTTTATTAGCCAGATAAAAATGATGTAAAGATATTAATATTTTGTTGGGTCAAAGCCAATAAAAATAAATTATTTCCCCTTTAAAAAATGCATTTAGCGAATAGCTGCATAGTCTCTGGGAGACTTTATGTTTCCAAACTTTCATAGGATTATGGTTATTGTTATTAATGTTACCATTACTACTCTTGCAATGCCATTACTACATTAGGGAATTGATTTATTCAGATCTCATGGCTGTAATTACCACATGCATTCATGAAACAATACACTGCAAGGATACATGTAGCTCATTGCTAAGACAGTGATTCTGCACACTATTCCATGCAGGTTGGTATTGATGTTTATTTTGCTCTACATTCAATTATTTTATATCAGCTACGTATCCTAAATGGTATAGTACCTGAATTCTGTTTTTATGGTCAAAATTTCATTACAGTGAAGATAATTTAATTCAATTCAACATGCATTTGCTGCATGCTTCTTGTAACTAGCTAGCCCTATTCTCAAGTAACATTCCTGGTTTCCAGGGAAGTCTCGGTATCTGCAAGTAAGCTGTCCTCTTTCACATTCTAGCTGATCAGTTGCTGAAAAGTTAATTTATTCATGGCCCAATTTCTTCATTCATTAAATTGGCATACTCTTATCTATTTCATCAAGTTTTTTAAGATATTGAAAATATTACTCTTAACAATATATGTGTCACATAAGTAATGCTTCCTACATTATAACTACTATTAAAGCAACATGTTTTCTAAACATTTACCTTTAGAAAAATTCCATAAAATATGATTATCATGCAAGACTGAAGAACAAAGAAAAAAACTATATGTTTGTGTGAATGGTATTAGAATAGTGAACGCCTTCTCCTCAACAACTATGCTTTATTTTTTCAGGTAATTTAATTCTCCCAATATTGTTGTATATTAAGATAATTTTGTTGCGTGAAAAAGAATAAATCATGTATTCTTAGACTAAAGGAGACTCAGTGCCTTTAAGATTGCATAAATCCTGTTTATTATCCTATCTTTATGGTCAAATACATGTTCTACCTTATAAATGTTGCATGTATGTTCAAAAAGGAATATACTCTAAATTTTGAGTACAGATTTGCATCTGCTTGTCCATCTCTCTCTCTCTCTCTTGCACAGACATATACATGAACACACATTCATATATTATAATTCAAATTTTAACATTTATTTATTTATCAACCCTTGTACTATATGTATCTGTAAAATAAATATTTGAATCCTATATTTCAGGCCTCTAATACTTCTATTTATTTTTGTCTGCTTGATCTTTACTTTCTGTGAGTAATGTATTAATATCTTGAATGAGAATAGTCAGTACTTCTGTTCGGACATTTGAAGCTTTATATATTTTGAGGTGATATTGTTAGGTGCATACACGTTTATATTGAGTACAGCATTTTATTCTGTCTTTTTGTGGGAACAGCATGCCCTTCTTTGACACTTTTAGTTACTTTATATAAATCACATTTTGTCATGTGAGCTTGTCCCTACTGTTTTCTACTAGAACATACTTACTTAGCCCATGCTTTCTACCTTTCTGTCTTTTTTTGTATTAAATGGCTTTGTAGATAAAATGTTGCTAAATCTTGTTTTTATACAGTTATTTTTGTCTACATTGAGTAAGTAAGAGCTTCTACCGTGGAGTTTAACCTACTTACAGACACAGTATTTCTGCTGATTTGAAACTAACTTATTTATTCTTAACTGTTGCTTTCTGGAAAAGTTCCTCAATCTGCCCTGTCAAAGCTCTAATACATTTTTCAGCTTTATCCTTCCAGCTGTATAGCTCATTGATTTTCTTTACTGTAATTATTATATATTTTTAAAAATATCCTATTAGTTCCTTTATGATTGATCTTGTTTCATATTGCAATTATTTAGCCTTATATTCATCATATTACATTAAAATCTCAGTCATCTGTTTCAGTAATTATGCCTCTGATGTCATTCACTTTATTTACTTATCTATTTATCTATCTACCTACCCACCTATTTATTTTATTCATTTTCATTCTTTTTACTTCTTAAGTAACTGGATATTTTGGTTTGGAAATTCATGTTCCCCTGTGAGTATGGGCTACTTTATCTTTATGATAAAGTGTATTTAAAAAGGGCCATTGGGGTGCCTGAGTGGCTCAGTTACTTAAGCATCTGACTCCTGATTTCAGCTTAGGTCATGATCTCATGGTTCATGGGTTTGAGCCCCATGTCAGGCTCCACACTGACAGTGCAGAGCCTGCTTAGGATTCTCTCTCTCTTTCTCTCTCTGTCTCTCAATCTCTCTCTCCTTCTCTCTGCCCCTCCCCTGCTTGCCAATGTGTGTGCATGTGCGCACATGCTCTCTCTCTCAAAATAAATGAATAAACTTTAAAAAAATTAGAAAGGGCCACAAGCCAGGCTGTTAACTGTATCCCTTTTGTTGAATTTAAAGGAAGGGGAGAGAACTGCTCCAGAATAGACAGCCACACAGTCCTGAGAAATCCCCTTGATCACCTCTATTTGCTGCCTCTCTCCTGGTAACTCATCTTCTTAGGACTTCCTTTTCAAACACTTAAGATGAAGTGCTTTGATAGGATACAGTCTCTCTGGTTTTTTATTTTGATAAATGCTGTTTATTTTCTACCAACATAAATGAGAAGGGAGAAATAGGTGGAAAAGGAAATAACTTATATGCAACGATGTTTTCTAAAGCTTAATCAAATTCATTATTCCATTGATTTACCAAAGAAAATATGATATAATACAAATTCTTCTAAAAAATAAAGTGGAAACAAAAACAAACAAAAAACCATGAAGTTCATTTAAAATCTATCAATAGCATTTGTGGCCACAGGAGGCTGGAGCTACTTGATTACATTCCAGTTTGCATAAAAATATTGTATTGAATTAATTATTATATTTTCCTATTATTTATGTAGAAACTGAGTTACAAAATTGCTAAATCAGGGGCACCTGGGTGGCTCAGTCAGTTAAGTATCTGACTTCAGCTCAGGTCACGATATCACAGCTTGTGGGTTCAAGCCCTGCATCAGGCTCTGTGCTGACAGCTTGGCCAGAATATTGGCCTGGAGCCTGCTTCAGATTCTGTGTCTCCCTCTCTCTGTACCTCCCCTGCTCACATTCTATATCTCTCTAAAAAGGATTTTTTTAAAAAGAAGTGGTAAAGTCAATTAAAGAAAGAATATTAAAAAAAATTGCTAAATCATATTAAAAAGTGTTATAAACTACTCCAGATGCAATAGTATATCAGGATTTTCACAAACTTGACAAATGAACTCCTAGATACACAGAAGTATAAACTTACTATATGTATTAGATCTGGGAAGTAATATTAATGCTTTATTTTATTCATTCATCCACACCTTCTTTCATTCAAAAATTTACCAAATATTTATTATTTTCTTCCTCAAAAACAAACTCTATTCTAGGGATTGAAGACATTATTAAGAATGGAATGAGATCCCTACCTTCAAGGAACTCATATTCTTATGAAGGAAATAAATGGAAACAAGAGACGTAATGTGGCACACACTTTAATAAACACACACACACACACACACAAATTCTATGACTCATTAAAGAGTTATAGAAATAACTAACAACCTCATATAAGAGGATAAAATTTGAAAGGCACAACTCAAAAAGGGAACATCATACATACGGTTATTTTCTCACCATTATTATTATTAAACATAACTATTATAAACTAGTAATTTATGAGAAGGGGATAGGGCTTTGAATTGGCAGATATTAGAGAAGGTATCATAAAATCAAGTCCTTACTTGGAAAAAATATCAATTCTCTGAGTTATCCTTGAGATAGAGCATAGAGTTTGTGATTCTAGAGGGCGCTGAAAAATTAATAAAAACTGTCAACATGAACTCAAAGAGATTTTTATTTTTCCACACTATACTGGCATTCTATGGAATTATAGCTGCATATTCAAATACAAATAGTCAAATTCAGCTAAAGAAGCTAAATTGTAAAAATATGAGAGAAAAGGATATATAAGAAAATATATTTTCTTTTTGGAAAAAATGAGAAACAAAGAGGCCTTCCCTTATCTAAAAGGGTTGCAATAGACACACAAAAAATTAGTAACGTAATTAATTGTCAAATGTGTAGTAAGAAAAGGCCCACAACATAAGTCATGTGTCTTGGTGTGCATAAAAGTGTAAGGGGAAAGAGAATCAGCAAAAGAAAGCTAAGTAGAAAAATAAAATACAAAAAAATAAATGGCAAGTATCATGAAAGACACTACATAACAAGCGTGAAATCTGTATATGTGGACTTTCACACTGAACCAAAAGGGGAACAATTTTTATAAGACAAATTTCTTTTATTGTTCCAGTCTGATGTCAGACCTGACTCTTTCATGAGAATAAGAGATGTCCCAGAAAATATGTACAGAGGAAGGAGATAGGGAAATATGACTGGATATTACATTATAGACACCATAATTATCAGTGGCTTGAACATTTGTTGTTTACGTAACTGGAAACCTGGGTATCTGCAGTATCACAGGTCAGTGGAGCAGCTTCACAACATCAGCGTGCTGGCTGACTGCTCTGCAATGCTTAAAGGTTGTTCTTTCTTGGTAGCAAGATGACTGCCCCAACTCCAAGCATCACAGGCTTGTAAGGAACCAGAAGCACAGGTACCCAGGGCACTAAAAATGTACGTATCCCCTTTCACTGAGAAGGAAAATATCTTTTTATTGGTTTCTGGTCTTATTGACCAGTACTGGCTCTCCTGACCACCCTCAGCTGCAGGAGAGGCTAGCAAAGTAAGCATCTAGTGTCTTCAAATCCTGTAGTGAAAAGTGGGCAAGAGATACAGACATATTCGGCCTAATATTTGGGAATGAATTAAAAATCTCTTTTTCAGGGAGTAAGAAGCTGGGAAGCATGATAGCTCTTCTCATTGAACAATACAGGTAAAAATTAGTGAAAACATTTCTTTCTTTGATTTAACAAATATTTATTAAGTCTGTGGTGTAGACATTCTGTTAGAAGTTGGGTATATAATAGTCATACTGAAAAGAAAGAAGCATAATGCTTGTGGGCTTGCGGTGGGCATCATTCACTTTAAGGATTAAAAGCAGGGCAGGAAACTGGAGTGTACTAGCAGTTCCATCAGTACATTAGAAACGCATGACAGGATCTGCCCAAGATTATCTTCTGTCATGCCTCTCTCCTCTTACATGACTGTGCTCTAATCAGTCCTTTATTTTTTTTATTTTTTTAATGTTTTATTTATTCCAGAGAGAGAGAGAGAGAGAGAGAGAGAGAACGTGAGCAGGGGAGGATCAGAGAGAGAAGGAGACACAGAATCTGAAACAGCTTCCAGGCTCTGAGCTGGCTGTCAGCACAGAGCCCCATGTGGGGCTCGAACCCACAAACCGTGAGATCATGACTGAGTCGAAGTCAGACACTTAATCACCTGAGCCACCCAGGAGCCCATCTAATCAGTCCTTTAAAACTGCCAAGCTTGGGGCGTCTGGGTGGCTCAGTCAGTTAAGCCTCTGGCCCTTTCAGTTCGGGTAATGATCTTGTAGTTCATGATTTCGAGTCAGGCACTGAGAGTGCACTGACAGTGCAGAGCCTGCTTGGGATTTTCTCTCTCCCCTTTCTCTTTGTCCCCACCACACTTGTATTCTCAATCTCTCTCTCTCAAAATAAATAAACTTAAAAAAAATAAAAATAGAGGTACCTGTGTGGCTCAGTTGGTTAAGCATACGACTCTTGGTTTCTGCTCAGGTCATGATATCACGGCGTCATGGGTTCGAGTCCCACATCCGGCTCTGCACTGGCAGCAGGGAGCCTGCTTGGGATTCTCTCTCTCTCTCTCTCTCTCTCTCTGGCCCTTCCCACTTGTACTGTCTCTGTCTCTCTCAGGATAAATAAACTTAAAAAAATAGAAATAAAAATAAAAAATAAAACTGTCAAGCCCACTCCTTCTTTGGAGCTTAATGCATTAGCTTTTCTTCCTATATAGGATACTTTACTCCCAGAATTTTGTAAGGCTGACTTCTTTTTGTTATAAGTTTTCAGCTCAAATAGTAGTTATTTGGAGAAACTTTTTCTGGATACCAGATATAAACTGATCACCTCTGCCTTAGTCACTCTTAATTAAACAGCTATGTTATCACCTTCATGGCATCCATAACTCTATGAAATTACCTTAGTTTCCTCATTTATTGTCTGTCTTCCCTATTATACTATAAACTGTATCTTTAAAAGCAAAGATCTTGTCTATTTTCTATTATATAGTAACTATAGTGCCTCTTACAGAGTGATCTGGAAGATGGGCTAGATTAAGAACATATGTCATAAATAAGAATTGTGGCCTTTATTCTAAGACAAATGGGAGAAACTTGAATTGTCCTATAACCAGGAAGTGATTTGATTTGATTTAGTCAATTACCACATGTCCCAGTAGATATAAACTTTAACATCTTATTCTTACACAGACACCCTATATTACAGTATATGTGTATAAATATATTTTAACTAGCAGATGTCTGGTAACGTTGACTAAATTGATGAAGATGATGACAATGGCGACGACAATGATGGTGATGATGACAGTGAAGATAATAAGTATATGAGTTAAGTATTGACCTTTACTGGTTAAAGTATATGACAATGTCATTGTAATACTGAAAATGGCAGCATGACAAAATCACTTTTCAGCTTTTCTGAGAGGTCAAAGTGAAATTTTAATCATAGAAACTTGTAGCAACCAATAACAAATCCACAGTGGTCTATTTATTTTACACCAAAAGAACAAAATGGCCACAGTTACCATCAGTATATTATCTTCAAATATGAAATATAGTGAAATGCATTTTTTAAAAAACATTTTTAATAGTAGTTTACTTTTTGGGGGGGAGACAGAGTATGAGTCAGGGAGGGGCAGAGAGAGAGAGGGAGACACAGAATTTGAAACAGGCTTGAGGTTCTGAGGTGTCAGCACAGAGCTGGACATGAGGCTCAAATCCACAAGCTGTGAGATCATTACTTGAGATGAAGTCAGACGCTTAGCCAACTGAGCCACCAAGGCGCCCCATGAAACACATTTTTTAAATGATTAAGAATCAAGCTCTATATACATTCGAGGCCTTGCTATGGCAAAATTGCTCTGATTCAGATTAATAGAAAACAGTCTACTTAAGTAGATGGTAATTACTTTAGATGGAGGCTCTGAGTAATGCAACATATTTACATCTAGGTAGCCTGAGACCAATTTAACCTTTAATATTATTTTAAAATTCCAGAAAATTAAGTTACTGAATTAATGACACATTCTCTCCTTTTTATTCCCCTTACCCTTCACTTAGAGTCCACTGTCCAAACTCAGTGAAATCCATATCTATCCATATCAAAAAGCACTACACAACCATAATCAAAAACATGAAGTCATAAAGTTAAAACCATTTAATCCTATTAAAGCCTCATTAAATCAAGGCAGTATTTATAGGATGGGACTTGATTCCCTGGTACACTAGCAAATCTGCAACCCGAGTCAATGTTCACGAATTAATTAGCAACTGCACTTAGGGCAGGTGTTTGACTGACATTTCCCTTGATCTCTTCCCTCGAGGTTACATGCTGTACAGTCATGCAATTCCTTGCCATTAATCCTTAACCCCACTGGAATGTTTGTTTACTTTGCTGAATAAGAGTAAGAGCATGAGTTATAAAACAAATATGCAGAATGCAGAGAGGTGCTTTTTCAAGACAGTATTTCTTACATCAAAACATAATGCAAAGAGAGAAAGCTTTATATAGGAAATGTCTACTATCTGTAGTTAGGGGGGGAAATTCCTCATTGTGGAGGACAAAGGTCACTTTTTAAATAGTTTTCACACATATCAGCTAAAGCTTCAGGTAGGAAATGATAGGATTTTAAAGCTTGAGAAACTTGAAATATTATTTACCCAAAAGCCTTCATTTTTCAGCTGAGGAATCTGAGACACAAAGAAAATTTTATTTCTCTGAAAGACCCAACTGACTAATAGTTAAACCAAGTCTAAAACACCTAAATCAACTAAGATAGATCGTATTCCTGTTCCTTTTTGTCTATTCGTATTCTTCTGAAATAAAGCAAGAATTTGACATATGACATTTGTTATTTATGACTTTGTTGGCAGTGATGATAAAAACATGTTTAGGTCTTGAATGGCATGTGAATAATATCCTCCTCAAAATATTGACAGTGGTCAAGACATAACTTCAAGTTCAGGTTGATGGGCTTTTAACTATCATGTCATTGAAAGCAACTGAAGGAGTAAGATCCTTTTATAAGCTTCTATATGTCATACATAAGCATTTAGCTTTAATTTTTCATGGCTCAGTTACCTTTGATTTCTCTTTTCAAACAATGATTCCATAATATGTTCAAAATAGTTCTCTTGACAAATGAGATTAGAGACTGAAGGTATATTATATTATCCTATCAAGTACAATAGTAAAAACAACCATAAAATACACTGATGTCTGATTATGATTTCTAGAACAATTGATATATTTTCCAACTTACTTTGTTCTCCAGACACTTTGCACAAACACCGATGTGAAGCAGGTATTTACATTATAGGTTTTTTTTAAGTGCTTACTCTTCTATCTGCTTCAAGTACTTAACTACATTATATACAATATATAATTAATGAATCAGTCTTGGAAAATAATTTACTCTTCTAGGTGTAATTAGAGATCAAAATAGAAAGCATTGAAAAATAATAAGAAAGGTATATGAATTGGTAAATTATAAAAAGGTTTAAAGAAAGAAAGAATACTTTCAGCAAATTTTTCATTCCATAAATTTTATTTTCAATGTTAAGTCAAAGCAGAAAACAATAGCAGTAACTAAAGGTGTGTTAATAGATAATTTTAATAAGAAGAAATTGGTGGAAAGGAACTTCAAAGTTTTTATTTTTCCCCTTAATTTTTTTTTTAATTTCTTAAATAATGGAGAAAATGTATAGACTATTTATTCTTAGTTATTCTGGATATTTAATATTGATCAATGTGGCAAGTCTCAATATTATTTTTTCTATACTCAAACCCTTAGTTGTAGAAGTCAAGCATATCAGATAGAAGCTTTTTATTTTTGAATGCAGGGGAGAGAAAAAGGACATGACTCTTTGGAGAAGAATTGCTCACAGATCCATCTTTGTAACTAGAACAAAGATCAAACTTATCAAAATGCAGTCACAGGAACCAAGAGAGCACCTCTGAACAAATTTCAAAGGGAACTCAAGAAGTTGATAAAAAATGGCACTTTAATAAAGTTTGGGGTTCCCTAGAACCAAGAGAGAACCGTGGTTCATATCAGAGCACAAGTTGAATCAGTAACAATTTCAGCATTTTAGGTAATAAATCCAATATGATCCCTGGCAACATAGCATGGAGATGAAGGACACTTGCACTGAAATATGGTTAGGCTGGCTGCTTGGTCCCACTATTTACTACCTGTGTCCCTTCAAGTTCCTTATCCTACATCTTAGTTTTCTCTCCTGTAAGAAAGAAACAACAATGCTTACCCTAAAAGGTTGGACAGGAGCATTCAAGGAGACAATGCATGAAAACATACCTGACCTGTGGTAGGAGATTAATTAAGGTGCTTAAAATTAAAATTGATGTCAATGAAGATAACAGTGATTGTAAGGATCATGTTGAAAGCAATCTATGAGCAAGAACAGAGAAGTATTCCTTCCACCAAAGCTAGCATTTGAAATAGGGATGATACATAATAATTAAAGACTTAAAAAAAAATCATTTCTGGAGTTTTGTCAGTCTGACAGGGAAACCTATATGCTAAGTTTCTTCTGAAATCTCACAAAAAGAAAAAAAAACATGGAAAATCAATTATAGGAATATACAGTGATTTTCTGATGCCAGTTATTTAACATTAAAAATATGTATGCTTTATATGAATGTTTGAGACAATTTATTAACTTGGAAAGATTTTTTCCATTTATAATGGGAAAAATGGAGCTCATATTACTAAATTATAATAAGCATGTAGACAATTTTGCAAGTCAATATTATAAAAAACAAACAAACAAGACAGCTTCAGTAAAGAATACAGATCTGGTACTGAAACATATTAGTTTGATAATGATAGAGAAAGTGTATCATTAGATTAATTGAGCAATTAGAAAAACTCACAGCTGCACTTTTTGAGAATAGGAGAAAATATTCACTTCCTTCTTCGGAAGATATTTGAAAGAATATTCAAATGCTTGCAAATAATATCTACCCTCATAGAAACTGAACTCATATGCCTTAGTAAAGAAAAAAGAAGTAAAAAGAAGGAAAGAAATAACAACTCCCTTTGAGAATAACAAGATTTTTGATTTGTATTTTGCCTGATGGAGACACAAGGCTATAACTCTACCACCTCATTAGTGGTTCAATTATGAATACTGTAATAAATATCTTACAAGTAAACTAAAGATATGCATATAAAAGTACAAGTACACAACACATTTTTGTGTATGATTATGAATAAAGAAATATAAAATTAAGACCATAAAAACAGGGCCTAGATTATTATCTTAAAGAGCTTAGCTTCTTAGAATATAAGGCCTTTTGCCATCAACTTTCACAATAAATATCAAATAAATATATGTTTCTGTAAATATCACTTATAGAAAGCTAATGGTCTGCCTCATCAACACAGACACATTAAATGCATTGTCAAAGGTACAGCTGTGAATTTTTCTAATTGTCTAATTAATCTAATAATATGTTTCCCCTACCATTTTCAAACTAAAACATTTCTAAACTTGATAATATCTAAAAGAAAAATCTTGGTTGTTCCAATCAATGAATAATAGAATTTCAGCAGAAGTCTAATTTCTGGAAGACTTAAGTCCACATTCATAGTGGGAATCTGGAAGTCTTATTTTTTACCTTAAAATTAAAGTAGAGGAAACTCTCTCATTTGGTAAAATCTCAGTCTTCTACTACATTGTATGCAATTCTGTGTGTGTTACAGCTGAAAATTTGTGTTTTCTGAGAAGATATTAAAAAGTTTGATGAAGTTGGTGTAGTTCTTGAAAAATCCATGAAGAGAAATGTGTGCTTCAAAGCAAACATTGCAGTTACAAGTAAATATTCCTTCAAATAACTCACTAAAAGTTATTGAGGTCTACCACCCAAATACTCCCTGATGTATTTCTCCTCATCAAGGTACCTTTATCATTATTAAATTAAAATAATTTATCTGAGAACATCTTGGCCTAGCTTCCTTTTCTCCCCAAGGGCATAGTTCAGTTTCTTGATCTATGCTTTACAAGAATGCAATATTAGAAGGTGTGTTTCATAAAGAGAAAGTACATGGGAAACAATGATTCTCTTTGTACTGTTATAAAGAGAGATGTTCCCTATGAGATTTCATGTTCTATTTTCGAGACTCAGCCAGATTAGACTTAGAAACTTTTCATTCCTATTTATGAAATTGATATTTGTTAAGAAAACTCCTCATGAATGTATATTGTGAGTAAAGTAGCATCCTCGAGCAAACATATATGTTTTTAGTGGTATTGAAGCTTTGTTTGCCAAAACGATGGGTGAAGAAATCCACCTGGTTTGTTTATTGCCACAGCTCCTCACCTTGTTTTCTTGCTCTATCTATCCTCCTACTAATTTCCTAAAACACCAGTGTCTCAGTATTGGTACGTATCAGAATTACTAGAGATCTTGTTCCGTGAGCAGATTTCTGGGCCCCACACCACAGGATACAAATTCTCTGTAAGTAACGGGAAGGGGGGTGGCCAGATTCTCACATTTAAGTAAGCATTCCAGGTGATGCACATGAAGGTGTCCTGAGCACAATAAAACTTAGTTTCCAGAACACACTTCCAAAGTATATTTTCCAAATTATTGAGAGGAAAAAAAATAAAGGACACTGAAAATAAGTATTAGGGAGCAGTAATTAAGGTAAATATACAAAACCAAAACTGACTCTCAAAGCATGTTGTCCAAGACAAAGATGGAAAATCTTCTCTATATTTTCATGCATTTCCAGGGAAAACTAAGAAATTACAAATCTCCTATCTAATTACCAGTAGTAGAAGGAAAGGTTTATACAGTCAGACCATAGTTTGAACCTCTAAGCCTCTCTTGCTAAGAGAACATTCAGAGGGCATTCTGAGTTGGACCTCTTCTGACCAAGCTCCGCTAGTTTACATAATCTCCTTACTCCTGGCTATCCACACCTCCTCCGGCAAATTCTGAAGGCAGCCTTCAGATCTTGTACAAAGCCTCCCAGATTTATTACCAGTTTTTCTGCAAGGAGTGATTCTACTTTCTCAGCCAAATCCCTGCTGAGTTTTGTGGATATTCGTGAAGGATAAATACAGCATGTGCAGGACAAAGAAAATTTGCTCTTCCAATCACCAAGCTGGATTGCTCAGTTACTGCTGACAGAAGGAGGCAGAAATGATATACTTGTTTGATCATGCCAAACTCTCTCATGCCTCGGCATAGACTTCACAGGCCAGTTGCCATGTATTAGTATTTTAATCAGGAAGCAGCTCGACTGGGGGAGTTGAGCAAGAGAGCGTTTCCTTTCTTTGCATGTTTATATCCTTTCATCTATTTTGTATCTAATTCTTCTTCAGAATAGACATGTAGACAATATGCAGGAATCCAGATGGCACTGGAAAAGCCACCAAGATGAAGATTCTGTTGCAAATACTTATTGTCCCTCCCACATCCACATGTCCAAGAAAGCTCTAATAGCACTAAGAAAATATGTGATGCTATATACCATTTAAAGAACTGACATTCAAAAAAGACAAAGAAGACTATCAAGCATTGATAATCTCCAAAATAAAGCTAGCTGAATTCATTCTCTACCCCGCCCTCAACTCTTCTCTATCTTACTAACTTTCCTCTATCAAATTTAGATTTATTATAGATGTTTTAAAGCTTCTTCTATAGATATGATCTATGTTAGTCAAAATATTCAAAATTTTTAGTCAAGAAGTCAAAAATTTTAAATGTCATTCTATATTTGGAAAGACAATATTAATTTTGGTGGGATGCATGGATCAGAATGATTATTAATGCTAATCAAATTTTCTTTTCAATATCTTTTGCAGCAAATGATATTGCCCTTCTCTGCTCTCTATCTGCTTGCTCCCATATGATTTATGTACCTAAATTTATAATCCTTTATTATATAATATAATACCTTATTAGGTATTCAAAAATGATTATTAGCTATAGAAATTAGATTTGTGTGATTTTAATTACTTTACTATAAAAAGAGAATATATTAAAGAAAAAAATTGTTTCCTACTATATTCCTTCAAAACTGCTTTTCATTTCAATAAAATTACAGAAATAACATTTTACTAACTTATGCCCTGGAAAAAATGCAGTATTCTAAATGTTAGAAAACTGTTTTCTAAAATAATACCCTTATTTTCCAAAGCAAGTGATGTGATATATTGTGTATTTTATGTTTTCTTAGTTACAGAATCATTTTAGTATAAGAATTAAATGATTTTCCCCAAACTGGAGTAATAGACACATATTCTGCTTTGAACTTTAATTTGGGTATGGATTATTAGAAATTCTCCCAAGTCTTATTCAAAACTTTTACCAAACATGACAAATGTGTGCTTGGATTCTGCTCCTGCTGAATTCCTTCTTGATCATGGGAAAATGGCTTTATAGTTCCATTTTGGATGGAACTATAGTTTGGATGCTTTTGGATGAAACTAAGAGAACTTAACTAGAAGTAGTCTATATTGTAAAGTTATTCTCATATATCTGAAACCCTAAAATAGGTAGTCCTCAAATTAACTGTGACCCTCAATAATGTTAGGCACTGATATTCTCTGGCATTTTCTTGGCTTGTCTCTCACAGTTGAGAAACAATTGCAACATTCCCAAACATAAAATTTTATATGATAATGCCCAAATCAAGAAGAGATATTTCCCCATTTAGCTTTCTTTTTCTTTCTTTTCTTTCTTTCTTTCTTTCTTTCTTTCTTTCTTTCTTTCTTTCTTTCTTTCTTTCTTTCTTTCTTTCTCTTTCCTTCTTTTTTTAATCACATAGGGAATTGTTTCCAATAAATTGTTAAGTAAGCTTTCTCTTACTAGGCTAAGACAGAGTCAGATGTCCAGGTCTAAACACATTCATTGGGGGAGTGGAATGAGGGTAACTGTGAGTGGATCAAAAAGCAGTTAAAAAAAATATAATCCATTCTCTGCATCTGGGGAAGAGCAACATTCTTAGAGCTCGCTGGTATCTAAGTGCTATGTGGATAAATTATGTTAGCAAGGAAGAAGCAAAAAGTGGCTTCTGGGTGGGTAATGAATAAAATCTGCCACAAGCCAACATCTGTGTGTGTGTGTGTGTGTGTGTGTGTGTGTGTGTGTGTGTGTTTAATGAATGTACAGGGGTGGGGAAGTATTAGCATCATGAGTATGACAAATCTTCATTTCATTGGAATGTCATTATTTCAGGATTTGTAGCATTCATGACCCTCATCCACCACATGCCAGTGTCATCACCTCCTCACCTCCTTACCTCCCCCTAAAGCCCCTTTCCAAATGTTCCCTGGGTAGCAGCAACATTGTTCTAAGCTGAGAACCACTGGAACCGGATCTCTTCCTACTTAAATTATGGGTATGTTTTAAAGGAAGAAGAAATGAGTCAGAAACTAATAGATCTAGGGTACGTGGATGGCTCAGTTAGTAAGTTTCTGATGAGCTCAGGTCATAATCTTACAGTTTGTTAGTTTGAGCCCTGTATCAGGCTTTCTTAGTGCAGCACGGAGCCCCCTTCAGACTCTCTGTCTCTGTCTATCTGCCCCTTCCCAGTGCTCTCTCTCTTTCAAAAATAAACATTTTTTAAAGAAACTAATAGAGCCTTCTTAAGGTGGAATATCATAGAATGCTTGTAATTATGGTGTGGCAGTTCTCACAGTATACTATACTTTATGGCATGCTTATGATCATTCTCACTGTTATGAGGTCTTTAAGCCAAATTCTTTTTTCATCGCAAAAGTATGTAGAGATTTTATTTACATGCACCTCCACAAATATTTGGAGGAAACAAAGGCTTTAAAGTTCAACACTAAACACTTAAAAACTACATAGATTCATCCATATTTCTTCACAATGCTGCCTTTCTGTAAAATGAGGATGATTATAGCAAATTTAGAGTGTTATCCTCAGGATTAGATAAGATCATATATGTGAAATACTGAAAACACCTAGAAGATACCAAATATTTATAAATAATTCTAGCCCATATTTAAACACCCATAATTAGCAAAACAATTAGGTTCATCTTTGAATCTTGCCCCATAAAATATTACTCATACTTCTGTTTTTCATGGAAAAGGATAGCACCGAGGTTAACTATCTATGAAGATCACCTTCTAAAACAAGGATTGGTAAACAGCAGTCCTTAGATCAAATCTCACCTGCTGCCTATTTTTGTAAATAACGTTTTATTGGAACACAGCTATACCTATTCATTTACAACTGTCTAACTTCTTTCAGAATATAATGGTAGATTTTAATGGTTGTGACAGAGTTTGTAAGGTTTGTAAAGCTGAAAATATTTACTATCTGGCTATTTATTGAAAAGTTTAATAATTTTTGTTCTAGAAAGAAAAGAAGAAAGAAAGAAAGAAAGAAAGAAAGAAAGAAAGAAAGAAAGAAAGAAAGAAAGAAGGAGGGAGAGAAGGAAGGAGGAAGGAAAGAAAGAAGGAAGGAGAGAGGGATGGAGAAGAGGGAAAAAGAACAGCAAAGAAAGAAACAAAAGGAAACTTCTTTGTTAACTTCTTCAGAGCCTAGGAAACTACCTGTGACTTCATTGACTTCACTGTTTTATTTCATGTTGTTTCACTTCAACCTGTTTATTTATCTGACCTGTGTTCTTTGTTTACTTCAGCTATACACTTCCCATTTAAACTTGTCCTTGGCAATTAGTTGAAGTAGTCTTTAGGTTTTATAGCATGAAACAGGTCATTAGCAATTGTTTTTGTGCCAGCCCTTCTCTCTTTAATATTAAAAAGTAAATATGCTATCAAAACATTTCCAGTGTCATACAAGTCATCAGCAAATAGTGTCTCCGGTAAAATTAACTTTGATTAATACATTCACAAAATACATCATGAACCATTTTGTACTTTTCCAGCATCTCTCTATACAATTTAGTTTAATTCTGTGCTGTTGACAATGTTTTTTTTTTTAATTAGCCTATCTGTATCTATATGTAGACATAAGCCTATCAATATCTATAAATAGATATACTCAGAAAATATTAAGCCACAACTGAAATATTTTTATTATTTGGTAAGAGATACAGTGCCTTAAAGAGGAGACAAACACTAAAATTTAGATTCTAAATTTGGCCTTGCTAATACATCTTACAAATTGCATTCAGTGATGGATAACCCACATTTTCTTTGACTTGTCAATATTTAGATATGATGTGTGGTGGCCATTTACACAGTTTTTCTTTATCAATTTCAAACTCTGTCTCTTGGTGTCATATTTTGTCATCAGGAAATATGGCCTAGTATGGTAGATTGCAAGTTCATCTTATATGTACTAGCTTTGCGGAGGCCAAAAAAACTCTGAGCTGATCTCAGATATGGATGTGTGGCTTTATTTGCAAATAACTGACTATATGCCAGGGTTAGGGATAAAGAGTAAATAACTTGTTTTGTATAAATCCTGCCTACCAATAAGCCAATATCAGTTTTCCAAACACTTTCTACCTCAGAAAACAGAAGGATAACAGCCAAGTAAGTGAGTTTATTTAAAAGATTGCCATAAATAGCAGTGTTTGAGATTTAAACATCCAGCTACCTTCACTCTGAATTCCTCTGGGTTCTCATTTCCATTAAATCTAACTTTTCTGAAGATTAGTTTAGATTAAATCCTAGAATTGGCATTTAAGACATCTGTCCAAGACTGTACTTAATAAACAATCCAATCCCTCCCTTTGGCATTACTAGAATTCATCTCATCTCATGCAGTAAACAGCAAACATACCAAATAAATTCACCATGTGTTTGCTTAGTTCTGGAACAGAGAGTTGCACAAAGATTCAATCCACAAATCTTGTTATTTGTACAGAGTGCTTTAAGCTGATGATTGAGTTACCCAGTGACATCAAGTACCCATTTACTGGCAGGTGTTAGAATCCACATTAATGACAGGGCTTGTGACAGGAAGCCCACAGAGCAAAAATTCCTGAACACAGATGCCCATCTTAAATTTGGCCTGGCTTCCAGACCTGCCTTAACTGAGCCCACATGGAATTCAGCAGTAGACAGCACTTGTAACTGCCACTCACCTCTAATTGGGGAGAATGGAAAGAGCTGCTCTATCTTACATGCTGGGAGGTAGAAGCATTGAACTTGGAGAATCAGTGTTATGAAAACAAAAAAGAATATCACTGACTCATTCTAATGAGGTACTCTTAATATTGTTATGTCTCTTTTATTCATTTCACGTTGAATTGTTATATTTACCCTCACGGTAAGCTTCTAAGTTGAAAATGACTCTCAGATGTAGACTAGTAATCAGACAGATTTGGGATTCATATTTGGGTAGAAGACTTGTCTTTATCTGTTGCTAGGAAGGTGCCCTGGACCTCACTTCCCTCATTTATAAAGAGAAAAGTTTGCATTATATCTTCTCTAAAGTCTGCTTTTAAAGCTAATACTCAAGCAGTTTTGCTTTGTTTTTCCCGCTCCTCATATAGAATGATGCTATTTTTGTTTTCACTTTTCAAACATGTCTTCATAGCCCAAAAAAGAGCTTTGCCACCTGCTCCTTGCCTGCCCCTCAAGGTCACTTCTCCCTTATTCCCTATGCTCACTCCATGCCAGCCAGGCCCAGTGGCTTTGCTACTGCTTTCTCAGGTAATTGGCATGTACACTTTCCTCTGTTTGGAATGCTCTACTCTAAAATTTCCCTCAGAGATGTATGTCCTGACCAGCCAATCTACCTTAGTTAAGGTCATCTGAAAAAAATGGCTGTAGACAAAGATTCAAGTAAATGTTCATTTGGGAGGTAAAAGAAAACAGTGGAGTAAGGAAGTGATATAGACAAAGAACAGAGCCAATAAAAACAATGTGATTAAGCCAGCTACAACTGTGGGCCAGTGGAACTCCATCTCACAGCAAAATTCTTGAAAATAGTGTAGAACATACAGTGAAACCTTGGTTTGCAAGCATAATTCATTCCAAAAACATGCTTATAATCCAAAGCACTTGTATATCAAACTGAATTTCTCCAAAAGAAATAATGGAAATTCAGATAATGCATGCTACAACCTCAAAATATTCATATAAAAATGATTATAGTATTGTAATATAATACAAAATAATAAAGAAAAAGGAAAATATAGAGAAAAATAAATTAATGTGCACTTGCCTTTAAAACCTTTGTGGCTGGTGTGAGAGGGAAACAAGACAGAGGAGGGTTATTGTGTAGGATGACTTTCACTGTGACTAATGGAATCACTGCTATCTATTGGCTCACTGGAATCTTTTTCTTTTCCTGCAACACAGCAAGGAATCTATTCAATGACACTTCCTTTTGTCCCCTTTTGAGGATTTCATGGAAATGTGATGTTGCATTGTCATTAAGCAGATTCATCACTTCACACTGCTAAACCCTTATTCAGGTAGTGCTTTTCTACAAAATGTTATGCTGTTTCCTACATTTTGCACACATCCCTAATCTCATTTGAAGAGAAGGACTCCTCCATCTTTTCCTCCTCCTCCTCCTCTGTAGATGAGATGTAGTTGTAGACTTCTTATAAAATCTTGCAATTTTGGCTACTTGCATAACTTGTTTGTACTTCTTGATGATTTCCTTCTTAACTTCCACTGTAATCATCTTCTTCTTCTTACTACCCTTCTTTTTAACCTTTCCCTGCGTGGGGGCCACTGCATATGCTTGTGTAGATGATGACTACAGTACAGTATTAATAAACCCTTGTCATATACTGTATTTAATGTAACTGGCAGAAATGCAGCAGTGGAAAGGGTCTATATGTGCAGTCAGCCTCACCTAGAATGAAGCAAAGCATCCTTAAGCTTCCTCTTGTATGGAAAAGCAAAGAGTGGCCATAGATGCTTTGAAGTGACAAAAAAAATATGCTAGTGCCAGTTATGGACATTTTCCGTTCTGAAAAATCACTAATTTCTGCCAAACTGGCTTGAGACTGAGCTTCTGAGTATGGGAGATGATCCCCCACCATCCCGCAAAGAGAAAGAGAGAGAAAGAGGGAGAGAGAGAGAGAGGAGGAGAGAGGACAAGAGAGGAGAGGAGAGGAGAGGAGAGGAGAGGAAAGAGGAGAGAGGAGAGAAAGAGAGAGAAGAGCCATTGGCTAGGTTGTGATCATGTGATATTTGGTACTACATACTACTTGTATTGCAAGAAATCACTCATCTGTCAAGTTAAAATGTATTAGAAATGTTTGCTTGTCTTGTAGAACACTTACAGAACAATTTATTCACAATCCAAGGTTTTACTGTATTTTGGAGTTACCCTTCATTAGGGTTGAGGAAATTGGGAATGGTCATAGACCGAGTCCTAAAAGTCAATGGTTAATGGCTATTCTGGGAAGTATTAAATTTCTTCCTCTTCAGTTCTTCCAAGCACCAAGCCACCACAATCTTCTTTTGGCTCCAGAAAAAGCCCACGCACAGACATGCAAGTTACGAGTACTTGAAGGCTGGCCTGAGCCTATTGAAGTGGTCAAAACCGAGGACTATATGCAGGGTCCTGACAATGTCTGCTCTCTGCTATCTAAAATAACATTTTCTTCTTCAACCATTTTGTGCTTGCCAGTGTTTTTTTTATCCTCATATCATTTACCACTTCCCAAGGTTATGTTACATATTCACTTATTTATTTTGATAGGCAATTTATTATGGTACATGAAAGAATAAACCCAAATCCAGGCTGCCCAGCTTTGAGACTCAGCTCATGATGCTACTAGTAATGCATGATCATTCCCCAGTTTACTTCCTAATACTTAAAACTTCCTCCATGAATTGTGGTAAGGTTTAACTTAATGGTTTTATACAAAATCTGGGAACAGTGCCTAGGACAGAGTATATACTTTATCAGTGTTAGCTATTAATGCAATAGTTTGTATAGGTTCTGTCTCCCCTTAAGAATGAAAGCTCCATGCAAGATCAAACTGTTTTGGGAGAAATGGGAGTGCTGGTTCACTGTCATCCCCAGAGCTCAGCAAAATAAGACAGTAGTTGCTCAATGTAGATTTGCTAGTAAAAATCTGAATGAAAAATACTTCTTCCAAGAATTCCATTTTAAACACTATTTCTTACCCCATCCCCTTCCAAAAAACAAACAAATAAAAAATAACAACTCATCTTCACATAATTATTTTCAATTTTCTATTCGTTTTCTAAGACTCAGTCCAAAAGTGTCCTACTTTAAAAAAAAAATCCTCCCCTGACTCCATCCTCTTTTCTCCAAACTGCCTAATAGTCTCTCCCTCATGCTTCATTCATCTTGCAGTTATCATATTGTATTGAAATTACTTGCTTGCTTGTCATATCCTTGAGGATGGAGAAGGGATTATGTTTGAGGTTTTGTTCCTAAGTATCCAGCCACATACCAGATTCTCAATAAATATTTGCAGAACAAGTGAATGAATAAATTTGCCCAGCTAACATGACAGCTAATTTTCCAAATCTTGTCTAGATTGCTTTCTGGTGTGAAGATAAGTTGAGATCTTCAAAAGTGAGATACCAGTGTTACTTCCAAAAAATCTGAACTAACCATGAAAGGACTGAACTTTCTGTGTGCTGTGAGTGTTGTGGAGAACAACTGATCCGAGAACGGAAGGTCATCAAAAATTTTCTCTTTTGCGATATATTGTGGTAAAGAAAACAGACGAATATCTTGAAGTGGCAAATGAGAAACCACACTGATCTTCTTCATGGAGTCCCTTGTTATTTCACAAGGATAATTAAAATTTCTAAAGTATTGTCATGAATGGGAGTCTTTCTTACTCCTAGGTTTACTTAGTAGATGACCTGTGAGCAGAGTTGATAGGATACAAGATCCTAGAACAGAAATATTGTGACCCTAGGTATTGCTCATTTTTCTGTTAAAAAAGTTATCCTACTGTTGTTTCTAGTTAATTTATTCAAGCATCTAAGAAATACCCTGAATTGTTCACCTATATTCTGTCAAATTAAAGATAAGTATCATGTCTCTCTATATGCCAGATATATGTGCACCTTTATGTGGAGAAGTTACAGGTTAAATTAGCAGATGAAATATTTCCAGAAAATTTTGAACATCCAGAGAATACATCACAGTGAGCTAGTATCAACAAAAATGATGAAATATAGAATATTTTAGATATCCTGGTATCCAGGATTCAATTGAAGACAAGTCTTCTCTCAGAAATCAGAAAGTTTGGTTAGTTGTTAATTTGCTTTACAAGTGATTTAATGTTTGTGTGTGTGTGTGTGTGTGTGTGTGATGTTTGTGAAAAGAAACACATTTGTATCAAACTTGAAGAAAGTGAAGCAACTGGTTCTAAAACAAGGAAGCTTGAATGCTCTGATTTCATTCCCTTTAGGCAAATTGTTAATCCCCAATTTACTATGAAATATTTCTTCTAGCAAGTTTATTTCTAATTGGCCTCTTTTGTGTGTTCAGTTCCTAAAAGGTTAGAAAAATTGTCTGATCTCCTCACTGACTACTCTTTACTTCATCTCCAGTTTCCCACACCAATCTTTCTTCTTTCGTGTTATAATACTTCTTCATCAGTTCTACACTCTCAGCCTCATTATAAATTCTACTGGTATTTCTGTATATAGTGCCAATCAAATCTGACACATTTTGCCTTATTTTTTTTCCTTCCAATTATTACATTCTAGGGAGAATGGAAGTAAAGATGTCCACATCTTAATGTCCTTTAAGTAATCAGTTATTTTCTTATTTACTTTTCCTTTCTTCCTTGCTTTCTTCCTTCCTTCCTTTCTATCTCTCTCTCTCCCCTCCATCCTTCCTTCCTTTTCCTTTCATCTATCACTAACACAACATGGTCACATTTTCCAAAATTAGTATATTTTATTCTTAAGCCTGTACAACAGATAAAGTTTGTTTTTGTACCCTGAGTTCCCTTTTAAGTTACATTCATCCCAAATGCCACCTCAGTCTTTCCCAGTGCTCAGCACTTTGATTTATTATTGCTTCATGTCTGTTAGCAAAATATTTCAAAATAAAGTGTCCTGCACTAAGGGTGGGTTTATTCACTACATGCATGGCACCACTTGCTAATGAGATGAGTATTACATATATTTTAAAAATTTCATGTGTGTGGCACAAAGGACTGTTTGGTCCTAACTCACAAAATTAAATAATATTAACATGATAATAGAAGCTTCAACAAAACTGGAATATATATATATATATATATATATATATATATATATATATATATATAAAACTCATTTTATATCTATAAAAGTTCCCTGTTTAAGGTCCACCAACTTATTTTTCTTATACATCTCACACAGTAGCTCTTACTATAATGAAACTCTCCTCAATGATTTTATTTATAAAACAATAGCCTCAGAGATACATGAAATTTCATGGTTCAGTGATTGTCATCTAACCAAGTCATATAAGATTGAATCATCCAGGGTTAAATAAAACACCTGCCTTCAAATATATATTACCTGAGGTTTCTCTGATTTCAATCACACAATCAGTGAACTGACCTCAGAGACAGAAGAGATGAAGAATAAGAAGGATTTGAGACACTGGCTCTGTAACTACTTAACTGTGTCAGCAAAACATTACATATACTTTTACAGTTTAGAATAGACCTTCCCAAACCAATCGTATCTAAAATCACCAATTCAATATCTCTCAACACCTTGTAAGAAGTGACATTCATATATGTTTTAGGATTAAAAACTAAAAATAAAAACCAAAGCAAAAAAATTCTATATGTGCATCCAAAAAGAAGATAGTTGTCAATAAAGATTTTTTTAAAGCTGCTTTAAATGCAATTCTCCAGAGATGCACATGTCTTGCTGCTACATTTAGACTCTAAATTTTTGTTGAATGAATGAATCAATGACAAGGATCTGCTATTTAGTTGTATTCAGGGACAAAACAAGGAGATAGCATTTCTTTTCAAAAAATTTTTAAATGTTTATTTTTGAGAGAGAGAGAGACAGAGACAGAGACAGAGACAGAGACAGAGACAGAGCATGAGTGGGCAAGGAGCAAAAAAAGATGGAGACACAGAATCTGAAGCAGGTTCTAGACTCTGAGCTGTCAGCACAGAACCTGATGCAGGGCTCCAACTCACAAGCTGTGAGATCATGACCTGAGCAAAAGTTGGATGCCCAAGTAACTGAGCCACCCAGGCGCCCTAAGGAGATGGCATTTCTACCACCAACAAATGTGTCCTATTTTACTTTCAGCCTTTGGTCCTTTTCTGGAAGACCTCCACTGTGTCTCCGTCCCTGCCCCCAGCCCATTGCCCTATATTCTAGTCACCTCAGACTCTGTTTGCTAATCTCTGTGTAGAATTTCTGTAAACCTATGCTTATTATTTAAATTCATAAATATTTTAAGAAGGGACCTATTTTCTCCTTAATTTTGTCATCCTTAAATTGGAATTAGTCAATCATATGTTCCTGGACCATGCATCTTGGTTTCCAAATTGCACTTAACCACACTATATAGTATATAATAGATAATTATTTAATATTTTAATCAGTAGACAAAGCTCAGTTAAAATGAAGGAGTAAATCTGTGAGCAAATATCATTAATGTATTCTTATGAATAATGAAATTAATTATGGAGAGAAAGCCATCCAAACCTGAAAAAAATATTCAAATATTATCACATAGGATAATATTTATAAAATAAAATTGGCAATGTTTTAGTATTTACTTCTATTCTTGTATAAACATTGTAGATAATACTATGTGATTATCAGGACATTAAATATTCACAAGCCAACTTAAGTAGCACATATTTTTCCTTCCAGAAGTAAAAGGTAAAAGAAGAAGAAAAAAAAGGAAAGAAAAGTCTGGAACAACATAACTAGGAGTTAGTCCAGGTGGGAACTGACTGACTGAGACTGACATCAAGGAAATCGAATTCTGTAACCTCCTGGCCTCCACAAACACAATGGAAAACCACAACCTGTGATCCTGTTAGTGAGTCAACTCACCTGTCTTTAAATGTCAAAGAGGAAGCAGGGGGAGAGGGGGTTGGTCTCTACACAGTAAAAGACCTCAGGACACCATGAATCCCTAAAACTTTTAAGGAGTTTATACCTACATATTAATTTAATTTGTAGTCAAAATGATCACTTTAAATACTGAAAACATTATTTCAAATGTAAAAATAGAATAAGACACAATTATACATATTACATAATAAAATTAAAATTCTCTTTGGTTATATATTTAATTTTATATTGATTTATAGCTGTCTTCCTTACTGATTACTCAAGTGGCTACTAAAACACTACATCTTTACCATAATTAAATTTAAATTTGGAACTTCTACTTATTCTGAAGGCTGCTGTTCACAAATTTAAAAAAAATGTATAATTCATCGGCCTCAAAATATTACCACTTAGCATATGCACCTTGGAAGACAGAATGAAATCTTATACGTTTGTTCAATAAGTATGAGGGTTAATTCTTGCCCCATAATGAGATTATATCCTCAAAGTATATATGACCTTTAAAAAATTCCATAGTAGCTGCTGAAAATACAATCCCACTGCTTGTGATAACTTCTGTCATCCAGATGCAATTCTGAAAATGATATTACAATTTGGCATTGGCAACTTTTTGTTTATAATAATCCTAAACCTTCTCAGTTCAGCAGCTATTTACATATAATATCTAGAGAGATTATGCTGACCAGAAAATCCATCTTTGGGGCTAGAGTGACTCTCTTTCTCACTCTCTCAATATGTATATGTCCACATGGAAATATACAAATATATTCTGTCATCATAAATATTAGTCTGCAGACAGTATGCCCTTCATTTCAAATTCCTGGGGGTGAAAACTCACTATAATACCAATGTACAGACAATGAAGGTAGGGTCTCCTGGATTTGAATCCCAGCTATACACATCAGAGGTATAACCTTGAACAAATTACATAATCTCTGAGTATTTTCCTTCTCCATTATAATGGCTACTGTATAATTTACATAAGCAATAAAGAAACCATTTTCTTCCCACTTGAAAGTATAGAAAATAGTGCAGAATAGAGTCTAGAGCATTTAATCTCACTAACTAAACAATATCTTTTCTTTCTTAGTTTTTATTTACCTCCATTATTTGCTTTCAACTGTCTTCCATCTTTTCTTAATATAAGTCCTGTCCTTAACATGCCAGATAATGTAACTAAAAATATGTATCCTTACTTGTTTTACTTATGATACCTTGTTTTACATATATATTTTTTTTAATTAAAAAAAATTTTATTTCTTTCTGAGATAGACAGTATGAGTGGGGAGGGTCAGAGAGAGAAGGAGACATAGAATCTGAAGCAGGCTTCAGTCTCTAAGCTGTCAGCACAGAGCCTCAATGTGGGGCTGGAACACACAAACTGTGAGATCATGATCTGAGCCCAAGTCGGCCACTTAACCAACTGAGCCACCCAGGCGCCCCTAATTTTGAGTATTAAAAGTTGATTAGAGGGGTGCCTGGGTGGCTTAGTTGCTTACTTGTCTGAGTCTTGATTTTGGCTCAGGTCATGATCTCACAGTTCATGGGTTCGTGTCCCACATCAGTCAGCACAGAGCCTTCTTGGAATTCTCTCTCTCCCTCTCTCTCTCTGCCCTTATCCCCTCAAAATAAATAAATATTTAAAAATGAAGATGTCAAGATTTTTTTTTAAAAAGTTGATTTTAGTGGCTTTCTATTTCCGGAAAAAAATGTAATCTGGAATTTTCAAGTGATATAAAAAAATCTTTGTAGATTTGAAGTTGTACTATTTTATGCACAGAAATAATTTAACTTCACAATTCTAGGCTAGAGTATTTCCAGAAGTATGATTAACTTTGGTACTGTTGTACTTTTTACTAAAGGGAACAGAAATTGTAGTCTGCTTTCCTTGGGATTCCTATAGCCTTGGGTAAACCCCACTGTTTTCTTGAAATCTCCCTATTTCTTCTGTTTACCTTTTCATTTATTCATTCTATCAACAAATATTTTTAAAGAACCTTTTATGTGCAAATTACAGTGCTAAACAGGGAATAAGTGTCATAATCTTAAAATCAGCTGATGGAGCTAATGACCTCATAAAGAGAAAAACAGTAGTTCAATTTTATTAAAGAGTTGTAAGAGATATAATTTGGAATAACCAAACTATGCTATAGGGACTATTAGGGTACACCTAACTTAAGTTTGTGAGGTTTAGGCAAGAATTCCCTAAAGAAGTAATGCTTAAGATGAGAGCTAATACAGAAGTGGGAAGAAGCCAGGAAACCAGTGAAAAGTTTCTTTCTACCTTCTACTATCTTCCTGATAAACTAGGTTTTTGGTCATGGCTGAGAGACTTCTCTACCTGATGTTCTACCACATCCTGTGTGACTTTAATGTCCATGAAGAAGGCCTAGGCCACATCCAAACTTTTATTTCACTGCTCCCTCAACACCAGTGGCTTTTGCTTACATCCTCCTTCAAAACACATGGACATACGAATGACAAGGCAGACAAAACATATCTCTCAGTGTTTATCTTACTGAATTCTCTGAATATTTAACTATGCTGTTTTTCTAGACTTCATTTTCTTTCTCTGTCAAAAAAAAAAAAAACAAGCAAAAAGAAATCCAATAACTCCTGATTTTTTCTTACACCATTCCATTTTCTTTATCTTAGAAACTTATTTTCCTTTTTGATTTATTTCATAGCCTAGCTCTTATATATTGCTAATATTGCTAATCTCAGAAATTTACCTCTCTTTCTCTCTTATCCTACATACTCTTCAGAGAATGGCTTCACTAATGATCTTAAATGCCAATGACTCAAATATCTATTGCTAGCTGAGATTCTCCCTTGAATTCTAGACCTATGCTTGTTTAAGTTACTAGGGTATTTCTCCTGAACATACCACTTGTTCCTCAAAGTGAAATTTGTCCAAGCTTGTGATCTTCCTCCTTATTCAAACTTCATCACATCTTGTTTTATATATTCAGTTGTTTCCTATCTTTTAATACTATCACTACTGACCTTGTATTTCAATTCAAAATGCTAGATAATGAACCTCACTTTCCCTTTCACTCTAACCATCCACACAGAATTAATTACTGCACTGCCCTAGATCTCACTTGCTCAGTATATCTTGAAGACAGCTACTTCTCATCAATCCTGTTACAACCCTCATAGTTTGGGTGATGCCACTTTTTGTGAGTATTACATTATTCTATTTGCAATAAGTTGATTTTTATTCCCATTTATGTTTTACCTTTCTTGTTAGATAATTATAGTTCCTGCAAAGTCAACCTCAGCTTTGTCCATTTGGCTAGCTTTGGTTAATAAAATGAGAACTAATACCAACCTTCATGATTCAGCCATCATTTTATGATTTTTTTTTTTAATTAAGGTAAACACAGATACAAAAAAACACAAAGCAAAAGCATGTGAACAAGGCATACTCCCTAGCTGGGTGGGGCTGTAGATTATGTTCTGAGATTGGGTAGGTTCACTGGCTGAGGTCATTGCTTCAATGAGGTCACAGGTGGTATTTAGCAGTTGGCAAGACTGTCGGCTGAGCTCTGCTGTGGGATAGGGCTGGGTGGCACTGTGGTTTGAGTTCCAAGGCTGTCCACGGTCACTGTTCAGGCTCCATGGTTACGAGAGGCCAGAGGCTATGCTCAACAGCTGGGGAGGACTGCTGGCTTGGCTTCTTGTCAAAGCTCAGCTACAGGATGGGATTTGTAGCTGCCTAACTTCTCTGGTCATTTGGGACAGGAGGCTATATGCTTACATGATGGTTGCATTTACTGAAATAAGTTGAAATATTGGTGATGGAATAAAGAAAAAGAATTCTACTAGAATAAGATTGTGTGTCTGAAACAGTACATTTATGGTAGTTTTCCAAATCTGGAAAACATATATCAAATTTATTTAAATTTTAAACACATTTCTTTGGGCACTCTTATCATTAAAGGGGAAAAGTTCCTTTGTCAGCATTTTTAATACAATTAACAACCCTCTATACCATTATACTCATACTTTATTAAGGCTACTAAATAATTGCTTTATTTGCATACCTATACCAAGTCCACCTCATTATGGATATGTAATGCATCTATATTAATAGAATCAGTATCAAAAAAAGAGGGAAAATACTAATTTACAAATGGTAAAACAAATTTACAAAGACCTGTAGCAATTTCCTTTTAATTCCCTAAACCAAAGCACAGATTTTGAAACAATCAATATGGGTTTTAAACCTCTACAATAAACAAGCAATCATGAAATTCATAGGCAAATTACTGCTACTACTGTTTAATGTGTGCTCACTAAATGCCTCTCATGATTTTAAGGGCTTTAAAATACTTATACTCATTCAATTCTTACAATACCCTTTATTCAGGAATTATTTCTACAGATGAGAACACTGAGTTATGGAATGCCCAAGATCTTGCAAAATCACACATTAGACATAACTAGGCCTTGATTCGTAGCAGCCTAAAAGTAAATTATTTTACTCATTATAAATAATGAGGCCTCTGAAAGATACTGTAATGCATTGCTTTTATTTTATAGCTGAAGAAATGAGACCAGGAGAGAATAAATGATGAAGTCACATGTCCAGGTAATAATGAAACTATAACAAAAACTCTCAATCCCCACAATTCTGATCTCCTCCTACTATGTCTCTTATAGACAAAATTCTCCAAACTAAAATACATGGTGATTTCAATCACATATTGGCCAGCCATGTTCAATTTGGCTAAACTAAACTAAACTATATTCTCCAAAATCCCTTTCTTATGTTTCTGGTGAGCCTGGGCAAGAAAGATATTCTTTCTATGAGATTGTGAGAAAAGGAAGTGAAACAGCAATCATTTTGTAGCTCACACACAGTGTCACAAATCTGTCTGATGATCTCATTGGTGTGAATCTATACCTGAGTCTGCAACTGTTTTACTCCACCTTGGGTCCTCCTTCAATTTCTCTGACTTCTGGGCCAGGTGTATGTGTTTAATTACATAACAAGAATCTGGCTTCTGTGCAGCACCCATAGCAAAAGCTTCAGAGACATTAACTGTAACAAGATTCTACCAGTTTCCATGGGACTCCAGCTTGTTCTTAATCACCCTGACTTTACACATATTTTCCATTCCTAACTGCCCTTACAGATATTCCTGTCATTATGCAATGGGCTCATGAACTTAGTAGCTGTTATGATGGGGATAGAAGTTATTTATAGCAACAGCTACATGGATATCCACTTACGCAGGTCAATCTTGCTATAGCTACTCCTGAGTGTCCCTTTTGCCAACAGCAGAAGCCAATACTGTACCCCCATTATGGCACCATTTCCTGAAGGATCAGTCATCTACCTGCTGCCAACTTGATTAGATTGTGCCTCTTCCAACATGGTCATTGCAGTACTTTGTTCTTATTGGGATAGACATTACTATGGATATATGTTAAGTCTCTCTACCTTCAGTGCACCTATGAAACTATCACAGACTACTGGATATCTTATTATCCATAGTACTCCACATAGTATCACTTCTGACCAAGCAACTCATTTCACAGCAAATAAATACAGCAATATACTCATGGCCATAGCTTTACAAGTTTATCATGCTTTCCATTATACTGGAGCAGTTACCTTGATGGAATGATGGAATGGTCCTTTGGGGTCTTAGTTACAGCACCAGGTAGGTGAAAACATTTTGCATGGCTGGAGCAATATCCTCCAGGATAAAGCAAATGCATGCAATCAGCATCCAACATATAGTGCTGTTTGATAACCAAGAACCAAGGGATAGAAAGAAGAATGGCTCTTCTCAATATTATGCCTAGTATTTCACTACCAAAATTTTAGGTTCTGTTGGTCAACAGGTATTTGTTCCAAAGAAAGTATACTTCCACATAAACAAAAATATATGGTGATTTCAATCTTGAGGGACATAAAAATTATTACAATTTTAAAGTAGCTTGGCTACTTATTGTTCAACTTAGCCTGAACTACACTTCCCAGAATTCCCTTTCTTGTATGTTTCTGGTTAGAGTGTACCACAAGGAAACCGATCTATGAAATTTAGAGAAAGGAAGTAAAACATTTTAGCTAACACTTGTTGCTGACCTACAGAATGACTTCAGGAGATACAAAATGAGTTGAGTCTGCAACCTGGCCACTGTGGGACCTCCGTGTCTCTAAATCAACAGAAAAATAGAAGTTACCACACTGGCTGGGATTATCATTCGTACTTTCAAGGAGAAAGTGTTGCCACACAATGAGGATAAGAGGACGATGCCTGTAACGCAGGAGATCTTCTAGGTGATCCTTAGTACTCACATCTTCTGTGACTAAAGTCAATTTCTTCGCTGAAGAAAATGGAGTATAGAATGAATAGGGAAAGAAAGCTGCTATAAATATCAGCTAAGACCATGGTCAATTGTAGAAAAGACTAAAATCATTAAAGATATTTATTCCTTATTTGGATAAGTTTAAAAAAAAAACTTCCTCTTTCTAAGCTCTTTATCAAATATAAGATTCTTAGTTTTAAAATTACAAGATATACAATTTGAGGAATGACCTAAGAGAATAATGAATATCATTCAAAAACAAAAGAAGGACTTTATCCTCTTAGGATAAAAAAAAAAAATGTGCTTATTTTCAGGTATACTAGAGACAGTTATATCATGTTAGGTGAAAGCTTGATTTTGCCATTATCTTTATTTGAAAGCTAATATAATTTCAGAAGATGTTTATAGGTGCCAACTTGATAAGGAGTAGATTATGTTGATTATACAATGTACCAATTTCCTATGCTGAACTACATTTCCCAGAATCCCTTTTCCTGTATAGCTCCACTTAAAGTGGGAAAAGAAAGTTCTTGGAGGTGACTTGAAGGGTGAAAGTCAAGCAACAACTATTTTGTGTCTTGCACATATCTTCGTTGCTATGGGTCCTCAGTTTATTGGCATGAGATAGCAGGTGGCCACAGAACTGTTACATCCTCCTGGCACCTCCCTTTATCGTTTCTAACTCCTGTCATGTGCTTGTGCTTAGCTCTGTGGTAAAGGACCCGACCTTCTGCAGGGCTCTTTTACCATCATCATCAGAGGTAACAAGAAAGGGCATGCATTTCAGTTCATTCTCCTGCAGCTCTGGCTTGTACTTGTGGGTTCCAGATGGTTTTTGATCTCTACCATTCTACATCCATTCTACATCCATCTTCCCTTCCTACCTGCCTTCCCTAAGGACTTAACCCTTCAACATTAGAAACAAAGACCAAAGGCTTGAAGAGATTGCTTTACCAACATCCACAATTGCATATGGTCAAAGCTCTGTAACAAATTTATTCGTATATTATACCTGCTATGTATTTGCCTATGAATGAATGCATGCATCTATCTATCTGACAGTCTCTCTGTGTCCATCAGAAGTTGTGGTTTTCTGATTGAACTCTGACTGATACAGATCATAAATAAATTCCATTCAACTAAGCTGACTTGATAAAATATTTCTATAAAATTGGTAGTATTATAAAAGCAAAAATATGTGTTATTTGGCCAATATGATTACAATCTACTACCTCTACAATGTCTCACTTTGTCAACAGAGAGCCACTGATTTAAAAAGCATAATTTATCAATGAGTCAAATTAATATAAGCCAGTTTAATAAAAATACCTAAATATATAATAAAATGTAAATATATCTCTAATGATACTGTCACTATTTTAGTAGCATACATTTCATAATAATATCTCACTTTCTGTGCTCAATGAAATTATGTGAAAAAATATTATTAATAAGCCTGTTTTATAGATTGAGGAAACTGATGCCTCAAATTCACTTTCCTCCAAATCACATAGTAAGTAAATGACAGGATATTTTGAATATAAAATATTTAAATCCATATCCTGCTTACTTATGTTCAAAATGCTTCATTTCTATTCATAATAAATTTATTGAATTTTTACAATAATGAATTTATAAATTATGAGTTTTATAGTAAGAATTAAATATAACATTGTTTAAAGCCTCAAGATTATAGGTCTTCAATATGTGTGCTTGACAAATTTTAGTTGTTGATGTGATGACGACTATGATTAATGTTTTAATATGATTGTCTTTACATCATGATATGATGTGCATCATGTCATATCTATTCAGTAATATTGTAAACCCATCACACCAGGGGGCAACAAATTTGCAGCAGATCATTTCTTTAAACTTAGAATGGATAGGCTGAGCCACTTGATAATTATGTGTTCTTGATAGAATTAAGTTTTAAAAGCTCTGGTTCCCTCATCTGTAATATATACATAATAGTTACCTTAGAGTGTCATTGCTTGAGTTTCATTCACATAAAAGTGGGAAGCCATTAAAGCATATTAAGAAGGGTAATTTCTATTTGCCCTTAAAGAAGAATGCTCTGGAGTGCCTGGGTGGCTCAGCTGGTTAAGCGTCCGATTTCAGCTCAGGTCAGGATCTCTCGGTTCCTTCACTAGAGCCAATTCAGGATCTGTGGTAACTGCATAGAGCTTGGAGCCTGCTTTGGAGTCCCTGTCTCCCTCTCTCACTTGCCCACCTTCACTCACAGTCTGTCTCTTTCTCTCAAAAATAAATAAACATTAAAAAAATTAAAAAAAAAAAGAATGCTCTACCTTCTGTGTAAAGAATGGATGGTTGAGGCAAAAGTAGAGATGAGAAAAGTAATTAGCGAGTTGCAGCATGTTCAGGGGAGAAGCGGCACTTTCTTTCACTAGGAGGATGTGTCAGCTGAGTTATGAGGAAAACCCTATCAAGCAGGAGATCATGAGGGTAAAACATAAAATAACATACTGTCTTTAGATGTCCAGATATAAGGTTTTTTCTACACATACTTGATCATAGGATTTAGCCTTTTAATAACTATTTTTTTTTTAATTTTTCTTGATGAGACCATGATCATCTTGAGGCCACGGACTATGATATTTAATTTTATATATGCTATTTTTTGGACAAAATAAATGTTCAAGAAACACCTGTTGACAGGATGAAGTGTAGATTGAGATCTGATGGTATTAGAAGTTTTGCATGTCACTTACTGCTGCTGACATGTCAGAAGCATGAAACAGCTTGCAATTGTCCGAGTGATATTATTTGCCATTTGCTAAATGGAGCACCAACTTGGTTTAGCCTTTCTTGCACTGTTTTCTGTAGGGTTATGGAACACTTGGAGTTTGTCAACCAGTATAGATAAATTTGTCATTGGGTATAACCCTTTCTGGGTCATTCAGGTGTAGGTTAAAAAGAAAAATGACTGTAATGCTGGTGAGAGGTATATTCGTGTGGCAGCCCTCAAACTGAACTCAATGTACTGAAAGCAAAGACTGCGGGCAAGAACCTTGAGTCCAAGCTTCCGGGGAATCCTTTACCCCATTACTCCTTATTCCTGACCTCACATCCATCTTAAGAGGTGAAGCAAGAGTTCGTGTCCCTGGTTCCTTCAAACTTGGAATTACAGCGTAACTCCCAGTCAGGCTGTCAATTACTGCCAATTTACAGGGCTAAGGGAAAAGGCTTTATGGCCTCTTACAAGCAGAAAAAGAAAAGGAAGGAAAAAAATATGGGGTGCATATAAGCTTGGGAGACACTATCAATAAACATATTTTTGTTTTGCCATTAGTTAATTTCCTAAAGCTTATAAAAATTAGCTATCACACTGACAGCTAAAGGAAAAAAAAATACAGAGCATTTGGTGTTCACATATCAAATGGATAAGTTGTAATCTTCCCCCAAATGAAGACTATAAACCAGTGGAACTCAAACTAGAATGTATATTAAAATCATCTGGAAAGCTTGTTAAAGCACTCCCAGTGTTGCTGACTCACAAGGTCTAAGATGGTATCAGACAATATGCATTTCAAACAAGTTCCCAAATGAAGATGACAATACTGATCAAGGCACCACAGTTTAGGGACCACTGCTTCAACCATTATTGTGAAATTTAGTTTTAAGATCATTATGTTCATCAGTTAATATAAACACTGCATATGTACTTTAACCTTAAAAAACAAACAAACAAACTAACAAACATCAAAAAAACAACGTGCAAGAGGTATTCAATCCAGTGTGAGAAAAGTGCATTACAGGAACTGAATCCACAAGGTAGAATTGCCTTTTCATTGCCCACACATATTTTAGAAGAAAATGAGGATGAATAAGATGATAGGCATGCCTGACATTAAAGAAAAGCTTATCCGTGCCTAATGCAATAGAAAATGTGTTTAAGAACAATTCACAGCCATGAGAGTCTGACCCTTCAGTGAGCCAAGTTCATGAAGTCCTTAGCTGTTGGCTGAATACGTGCAAATAAAGTACAATAGGTGATGATACAGGCAGATGTCATGCAAAATATGACATACCTTCTACTATCCTCAAAGTTATAAAACTGAGTGTTTGACCTAGACTTCCCTTAAGTTTCTTTTTTATTCTTTTCTAAAGAAATATCTTCCCACATGGAAAGTTAATCCAGTTTTAGGGATATAGGCTATTTGCATAGTAGCCTGATTTTTAAAAATGATATACTTAAATATTGGAAGAGGATACTATAGTTGATGTCAGTAGTTCTCAACTGGAGAAATTTTGACCCCCAAAAGATATTTGGAAATGTCTGGAAATATTTTTTGATTGTCACAATTGGGGAGGCACTACTGACATCTAGTGGGTAGAAGCCAGAGATTCTGCTAAAATATTTTACAATGCCTACGGCACCTCCCACGCCCACCCCACACCTGCAAAGGATCATCCAGTCCAACTTGTCAGTTGTGCTAAAGTTGAGAAACCCCAATTTACACCCAGGAAATAAATGGACTGAAGAAAATCCATCTGTTCACATGCATTACCTCTGATGTGAAAGAAATATGATTAGCCTTATGGTATAGGATTTAGAAAATCTCTAGATATTTGGTCACACTGTCCTTTACCCTCATGGTTATAGACCTGGCATCTTGCAACATTATACATGAAATGAATATACTAGAACATTAAATTAAATTTTCATGTTAACATAAAGTATAATTTAATTATTTCTTTGTTTTTGTTCATTTTAATAGGTACTCATTGTTATCAAACATAAAAGATTCTAATGGGCTCTTTTATTCCATTGGTGGTGATACTAATGACCACCCTCCTAATAGGGCTTCTATGATTGACAGTCAAAAAATCACAGACACAACGTGTTCAAATTTTACTAAGGCAATTCAAATGTTTTAATAAATTTGTAATAGTTTATATATATATATATATGTATATATATATATATATACACATATAAATATATATATAAACAGAAATTGCTTAAACAAAAGTATTTGAATAGACTTTTCAACAGAAGGTTTTTTTTCATGCTTCAGTGATAGTGATTCTTTTTATCAGTCACAGCAAAAGTAAATCAATATTTATGTAATCCAAGAAATCTGACTAATGCTAGGAATTACTGAATAGGCAATTACATTTCAAATGCAAAATTTAACAAAATAGTGGTATAGTACTGGAAGCAAATGAAGTAGCAATACAGTAAAACCAAGTGCATTTCAAAGACCCGCTGATTTGAAGCGTTTCCATAATCTGTTTTCAAACCTTCTTTTGATATTCATAAATTCAAATTAGATAATAGAATTGATGAAAGAAATAAAAGATGTCTTAAAGGTATCATCTTTCAACATAATATTCTTGGGTAGTTTATGACTACAATCATAATGGCAGCTTTATCTACTTTAACTGTGAGCTTCAGGGAACAAGGTTGAAAAGTATGTTCATGAGGAAATATGTCAAGTTCATTAGATGCTTAACGTATCATAAGTAGTTATTTTTTTATAAAAGCAAGCGTATTTCTCCCCTACTCTAAATTCTAGTATATATTTATTAATCTAGAATATTTCCTTTCCTACTGTGGAATTGGAAAAACAATATGATTCAATAAAATCATTCTTTCAATTTACTTATTTGGTGATTGTAGTTGTCAAATTAGTTTGACGAATTGTTCCTATAACATTCAGCACAGGACCTAGAATCCATAAGTAACAGATAAACTCTGCTGAGTAATACTACTATCTATATGATTTTGCTTATTTATAAATTTGTATATTTCTATATCTGTATGCAGATCAATGTATAGTTCTACACAACGATGTTTCTGAAATCAAAAGTCACTTTTTATTACCTAAAAAAAAATGGCAATAGACTTTATTTATACAACCATTCCATTGATAATTTTTAAATCTTTCTTTCTTTCCCTCCTCCCTCCCTCCCATCTACTTCTTTCCTTCCTTCCTTCCTTCCTTCCTTCCTTCCTTCCTTCCTTCCTTCCTTCCTTTCTGGGGGCTCTTCCAGGCACCTAAGATGGCTCACTCTATGAATTGCCTGCTACTTTCCTAGTTTTAGCACTGAAGTTCCATGTATAATTAAAAGGAGAAATCTATATAGAAAGTTTTATAACCTTTCACTCCATCTAGTCATAATGTCAAGAGTTTTGTAATTCTACAGGTAGAATAGCAGAGAAAACATTGTATATATGTAAGTTTAAAAGCAAAAGCAATCCCAAATACATTGATCCAAATAATCCTGAAGCTGAGATCTATGGAATCTTTGGATACATTTTTTCTTAAACTTTTGGTTCTAAATATCAGGAAAGATACAGGAATTACAGTTAACTCAAAGTCATGGATTTCAAGCTTGTAATTTCAGGTTATTTATTCTGTTCCGTATCCCCTATATTTACTTATGGTTTTTCTGGCCTCCAAACTTGCAGTTTTCAGTAAGGAAATCGTAACGACTAGATTTTTGTATTCTACCCAAGAGATTCCATGTCCTACTGATTCTAGGTTTACTCTTTTTCTAAATCTTAACCATTCTCCTGTGAATCACTGGAATTCATAGAAAAATACAGAGACACAATAAACGGCAGACTTGATGATGGAACAGTTTGAACATTCATTACAAAGTCAGATGAGTCCTTTGTCATTTAAGGAGACAGAGTAGACTGACATTAAAATACAGTTCATTAAAAGTGAATTTTAGCCTGGTCATTTACAGTGCCAAAACATCCGGAGACTATTCTAATTTATACTGGAGTGCCTTCAAATATATTTGAACTTCTAACTAAACACAAGGGAATTGGTCAGTATAGATCCTTTGGGTTTTATGTTGAAGTGACTTATCTATTTATTTTTTTTTTTTAGAATGCTGCCATATACCAGCCTAAGCACCCTGCAATACAAACTCAGTTATGCTTTTTAAAGTATTATTTTTTCTCTTCCTCCAACTTTTACCTTAACGTTTTGCATATGTGTTGATAAACAGTTCAAGAAAATAAGTGGCTACGAAAGGTAAACTAACCTCCCTCCACCCAGAAACATACACACAGATTGCTCATCCTTATCTAAATAAGGAAGAGGCTCAGAGTCAGTAAGGGAACATGGCGCAAAGTGCTAGTAAATCCAATGTACCAGATGGCTGCAACCAAACTGCCCCTTCTTATTCCTTGTGAAGCTAATCTATCAAACTAGTGCAAACAACATTCATGTTTTCCTCTCCAATACTTGAGATGAGGCTATTTATTTACACAATGCTTTACAATACAGCTAGACTTCATATTATTTTATCTCTCAAAATATATTTTTGGATAATTGAGTGGCAGCTCTTTAAAAGTGAAAAGAATCTTACAGTGAGCTTTGAGGAGCATGTGAATCACAGTTAGATAAATGTCAGTTCATAAGAGAAAAAAGCCACTTAGGCAAGGACCAAAGTCTGTTTTATTTAGTTCCTTCTGACTGGCAATATAACTTTTTATCCCCCTAATATCTCTCTCTGTCTCCATCTCTCTCTCATTAACCAGGAAAGCAAAAAACAAACAAACAAAAACAAAAACATCACAACTAGATCTCACTAACAGTTTTAGTACCCAATTTCAAATTTTATCTTAATGGTGATAACTTTCCTGGTCTTAATAGTCAAAATAAATCAATCCTTTGCTTTCTCTCGCTGGGCTACTCAAACCTCTAATGACTAATTTCTCTCTGCCTTAGAAAAAGGCATATGCCATCTTTCCTAATTCTAAACAGTTTACGTATATTTCAAAGACAGGGACTTTGTGACTTCAGTGTATTTTCCAAAGACTACATACAGTGCCTTATCTAGGGCCAGGACCTCAGGAATACATGAGAATAAGCACAGTACATAGATGATCATCAGAGTAGGTGAAAGATCATTCTTGTTTCATATTTTATGTATGGTGTCATTTACATTACAGGGGAGAAAGCTTCAGTTGTGTACGTGTATTCACCTTCTCAATGTTTTGTTTACAAACATATTAGAATTCATCATAATCTACCTTCCACTTTACTGACTCATTCTTCATTCATTCATTTTAACAAATACCTATATTGCTAAGCATGTATTCATATAATAAGCATTATATGCCTTACTTGCACTATGTCTCATAACTACAACAATGAGCAGAGTTCTGATTTCAATCCAGATCTCTTTGAAGAGTGGTCGCTTTAATCTCTATCATTTATGGTCCCCACAAACTTTGGGCTGATTTCACATATCAAACGATACACTGTGTCAAATTAATTTCTTATATATTTTGTTAGTGACAACTGAAATTTACTTTCAAATTGTTCTTATTTCTCTTATCTTTCTGCTTTAAATTATTTCCTCTATATCTCCTTTCCAATGCTGAGGATGACACAAAATCTGTTTACAAAATATCCAGGGGCACCTGTGTAGCTCAGTCACTTAAGTGTCTAACTTCAGCCCAGGTCATGATCTTGTGGTTCACGGGTTCAAGTCTCACGTTGGGCTCTGTGCTGACAGCTCAGAACCTAGAGCCTCTTTGGATTCTATGTCTGTCTTTCTGTGCCTCTTCCCTCCCACCCCCTTTCTCTCTCTCAAATAAATAAAGATTACAAATTTTTAATATTCATAAATATGGCAGTCAATATTACATTTATGTGTACTTATATTCAGAGCTGATATTCATCTGGTGCATGCCAATACAAACAGATCATTCCCTTACATCAGCCTTCAATTTTTATCATGTAGTGCATATGCAATTCCATTTTCTATAGCAGTCTCCCCTGCAGTGTCTCATACAGAGCCTCATGACTGCGCTGTCCTAGGGGAACCAAGACTATTTTAATTCCCCACTGTCAGTGTGGCACTCACCGAGCCAGCTACCAACCTGGGACACACAAGGAAAGACTAAGTCTCATAGTTCACATTTTTACTTTTACTTTCATAGCACTTTTCTTTTCTTCTGGTAAACACACTTAGTTTTCCTGTAAGGAACTACCTCTTTGATGCTGAGTGAAGGCTTGGAAGGATCTCAAAGTGCTCTATCAGTCTCCCCAGGGTCCTGCCAAGGGGTGAGCTTATGTTCAAAAACAGTCAATTTAATTGTCACTGAAAGGGGCGTCTGGGTGGCTCCGTGGGTTAAGTGTCCGACTTCAGTTCAGTTCATGATCTCACGGTTCATGGGTTCGAGCCCTGCCCCGCTTTGGGCTCTATGCTGACAGCTAGCTCAGAGCCTGGAGCCTGCTTCCAATTCTGTGTCTCCCTCTCTCTCTGACCCTCCCCTGCTCATGCTGCCTCTCTCTCAGAAATAAATAAAACATTAAAAAAAATTAATTGTCACTGAAAGACATCTGAATCTTGAACAAACAGAGAGAAAACCTAAAAATAATTAAACAATTTATCTGTCAGGCAACATTCTGACGATACTATGTACTAGTTCTACCATGTGTATTTTCAAGTGCAGCTCTGTTTTTGTGTTTCCGAGGGCTGTTTCCCTTACTCCACATACCCAAACCATTCCTTTAACCATGTCATGTTATCCATTGAATTGTATCCTCTAAAAATACATGTTGAAGTCCTAATCCATAGTACCTATAAATGTGAACATATTTAAATAGAGGCTTTCTAGATGTAATCAGGTTAAAAGGGGGTCACTGAGATGGTCCCTAATCCAATAGGACTGGTGTCCTTATAAGAAAAGAAGAGGGTCACCTGGGTGGCTTACTTAGTTAAGCATCTTACTTCACCTCAGATCACAATCTCACAGTACATGAGTTAGAGCCCGGTGACTTACTCTGTGCTGACAGCTCAGAGCCTGGAGCTACTTCAGATCCTGTGTCTCCCACTCTCTGCCACTTCCCTGCTTGTGCTATGTCTCTCTCTCAAAATATGTAAACACAATTTTTTTTTTAATAAGAGAAGAGACACAGAGACAAAAATGCAGGACATATGCCCTATGGTAACAGAGGCAGAGATTGGAGTGATACATCTATAAAACATTGCCAGCAACACCAGTAGCTAAAGAAGAGGCCGAGAACCTTCAGAGAGAACACACCAATGCCTAGATTTTAGATGTCTGACCTCCAGAAATGTGAGAGAATAGATTCGGATTCTTATTTTTAATTTTTTAGTTTTTAGTTTATTTAAGAGAGAGAGTAGGGACGCAAAAGCAGGGGAGGGGTAGAGGGTGGACAGGGTGAGAGAATCTCAAGGAGGCTCCATACCCAGTGTCAGAGCTTGATCTCATGGTCCTGAGATCATAACCTGAGCTAAAATCAAGAGTTGAGTGCTTAATCAACTGAGTCACTCAGGTGCCCCAAGAGGATACATTTCTATTCCTGTTTTTTTTTTGTTTGTTTGTTAACATTGATTCATTTTTAAGAGACAGAGAGAGAGACAGGGAACAAACAGGGAGGGACAGAGAGAGAGGGAGACACAGGATCTGAAGCAGGCTCCAGGATCCAATCTGTAATTGAGAACCTGATGTGGGGTTCAAACTCACAAATCACGAGATCATAACCTGAGCTAAGGTTGGAAACTTAACCAAGTGAGTCACTCAGGCACTCCTACATTTCTGTTTTTTTAAGCCACCCAGTTTGTGGCACTTTTTTATGTCAGCCCTAGGAAATAATTTAGCCAAAAGTCTTTAAGAAAAAAAGGAGGTTAAAAAAACCCTTAGAGAAATTGATAGTCATACTAGTTGAATCTCAATTTTATTTAAGTGCCATTTGGATAACTATATTCACAAGGAGGTTGGGTCTTTCCTCCAGCCCATACAAAACAATCCCATTCTAGTTTGCCACTCAGTGATCTAAAACAAACAAACAAACAAGCAAACAAACAAACAAAACATGTGATCCAGCTCTGCCTAATGATTCACAAGGAGAATCTTCTGAGAGACTTCTGGAAATGGATTTTCCTAATAAGGAAGGGGACTGGCATGTGAGAAGAGATGCGTTTTGCCCCAGCTCTCTACCTAATTCCTGCTGCAGATATTGTCTCCTGGGGTACAGTTGACTTGCCATAACAATGTAGTAAGACATCACCAACATACTGGGTATTTATCAGAAGTGAAATGGCCATGGATGATTGTGTAAGCCACTGTACAAACCCTAGAATCAGGAAGCTCTAGACTTATTATGTGAGCTTAATAAACTCCATTACATTAACTACTTCCAGTTGTGTATTCTGGTATCTCTGTTAAAAGGATCTTAATTGTATAATTGCATGGGCTAGGAATTCTCTAAGTACTCCAAGCCAACAGGTCAACTGGTCAAAAAAAAGTGACATTAGTGATTAGATACAGGAAGGTAATCTCTAATTAGTGTAAGAACTATTTGCATTCATTGTCCGGTGTTATAATATACAATGCAGATATCCACTTAATCACAAACACGAAGTAATCAAGAGTTTGTATCCCTTGGATCAATCATGCTGGAATCCCGAAAATGTCCTAAAAATGTCCCCTTTATTCTTGTTTTTACATTTTTAAGGTCACAGGGTCACAGAGTTTTGGGTATTTTAGCTTCTGCTCAGGGGATAATAAGAGAAGAAACTGGGGCAAGGAAATAAAAGAGCAATGAAATTAAATGAATAGCTCTAAAATAATGCAAACTTGAGATGGATTAAAAGTTTTAATTTTTATTCCTGAAATCTGGACTGTATCATGGTAGAGCTTTCCACTAAAAATTTTGTTTTGGTAACAAGATCTCTTATGCAGATTTAAAATACAGATTAGATTGGGGAGAAGAATTAGAAAATTCCCTTGTGAGTCAAACTCTCCAGCTTTCTGCTCTGCCATAATTAGCATGTTTGCATTTTTTCTTATGTTTGTCTCTTCCTTCAAAACCAGATACCATGGTCATGTTCACAGCAGGCAGTGGGCGGTGAGATGGAGGGACAGCTACATCTGTATTGATTTATCAGGAACGTCATTCTGCTTCCCATGGAAGACTTTCCCTTTAGGATCACTTCAACTAGGCCTCAAAACCTCCTTTAGTCACAAGGCAGGATGTCAAAGCAAGAATGAGAATTCTTAGGGTTGAGTAAAATCAACCATTATCTATCATACCATAAAACAAAATAGTATTTTAAGCAGGGTGGAAAGAACAAATAGATCCAGGGTGGGCAAATGGTGGGGTCCACCATACTAACCATGTTAATAAAGGTATCTAGTTTCTTATCTGAACATTTTGATTAATATGAACTTTTAATATGAATCTCACATTCGCTCAGAAAAGACTTAACATTAGCTTTATGGCTTAGATGAGTTCAGACAGAATATACAATACTTGATTAATGTGTTTTAATGGCTAGGCTAGTGCTTATTTGAATGTTGACATTATAAAATGTAAAGGCTTTTTTAATAGAAAACCTGAGGCATGAAAAAGGGAAAAGACCTTGAACTTATTAAATATTGAGTTTTGGGGCATCTGGGTGGCTCAGTCGGTTAAACATCTGACTTTGGCTCAGATCATGAAGTTCTGGTTCATGAGTACGAGCCCCAGGTCAGGTTTTGTGCTGACAGCTCAAAAGCCTGGAGCCTGCCTCAAATTCTGTGTCTCCCTCTCTTTGCTCCTTTTCCTGCTCACAGTCTATCTCTTTCTCTCTATCTAAAAAATACATAAAAATGTTAAAAAAATTAAATGACCAGTTCAATATTTTAGAAAATTATCATAGAAAACTATGGAATTACATAGTGATCTTTACTTGATAAGATTTCAGTGTGTAGTATACATTTAAATAAATGTTTATTTGTTATTATATATTGAAAATGGGGTTTCATAGGTGCTGAGTTAACTTTTGTGCTCATACTTTATCACAGGCCATTTTTCATATTGGCCTATTATCATAGGTATGCTTCCTACAGAGAAAATGTATTTCAAGCCATTACGCTAAATGCATGGTAACTACTATATCTCATGTTATGGTTTGCTATATGATTTATCTTATCAAGTAGGAGAACAGAGGATGAATTATGTCTTCTTTATGTAATGTTTACTTTAAATTCCATATAGTGCAATGTATTTACTTTCCTGAACTGTGTTTTTTCCCCCCTTACTCTCACACATAGTAAATATTTGCACTTGTGGGTTGCCTGTAGTTTCCATGTGTTAGAGAGTGAATAGATAAAAGGAGGAAATGATACAGGAAGAACAAAATTTACCATCAACCTCCATGCAATTGCAATGGACAGAAGAGATTCTGATTTATATTTCTATTATGTGAAATTAGGATTTCATTTCTGGCTTTTCACACTTTCAAAGAAGTCCAATTTACCACGGCAGAGTCATGGGGCTCACCAAACAGCTGTGTGGCTCTGAAACCATCTCAAGTCCAACTATGTCTGTGGATTGTCAAGTATATCAAGAGGAGGCGAAAGTTTCTGAAGGCTATTTCCAGTATGTATACTTGAATTCAGCCTCTGAAGGTTTTGTGAAAAATTGGAAATGATGAGTCAGCTTGTTGCATCCACGCTTTAGAGGCAAAATTGATCTTCTTGAAAAATAACATAGGTGAAAAATGCCAGCAATAGTTATCACTTATAAATTAAACAGGAAATCCTCTCTATTTATGAACATAAAACTAGAAATATTTTATATATCAATCACTTTCTTCAAACTATTGACCTGGTGTGAAAGGAAGGTGAATGTGTGAGGCTATTGTTCTAATTCATGTACATACGTCCTTGTTAGGCTCAACAAAGGAAGGTGGCTTGACCTTGAATAAGCAAGTAGTGTTACCTGAGAGCCCCAAGTAAAAGCCATGCTTTCAGCAATGGTTCAATGAGGGAGGAGGGTGCCTGGAGCCAGTTTGTGAAATGACCAATTCTCAGTAAACTATCAGAAAATATGTTAAATCTAACCTAGGATAATTTGCTATAGCAGTTTATTGCTAGAGGCATGAGCACAGGCAAAACCATGTAGGAGGTGGGAGGAGATGTGAGTAAAAATGTGAGGGCAAAGGGATGAGAAGAAAGAATCAGGGTCAGAGAAAGGTGAAGAGGCAGAGTGTAAGACCTCAAAAGTAAAGAGAAAAACCTGCGTTTAAGGGAAATCTTGCCCATTCTTATAAAATGTGCAGAAATGAGAAAGTGCTAAGGGTTTAAAATTAGTCACTCCATAAATTCAATATTTGGCAAGTTGATTTTCCCTAAATTGGATCTTAAAGAATTGATGGTGGCTGAATCTGACAGTGTCAAAAACCACTACACTGTGGATTAAACCTCTTGGTATGCATGGAAAGTATTCCTCACATTAGTATGAATTACTTTAATCCAATCGGATCAACAGCTGGCTCTGAGCTGCATGGGAGGGTAGTAGGTCAAATTGAACTGAGTGAGAATGAAGGGACATTTGGTTTCAGGGATTCCACAGGTGGAGAATTACTGTGAATAATAGAAAAAGGTAGAGAACAAACTAAATGTCTGGCAATAGGACAAGGTTAAATAATATATGAAATACAGACTTAGGCATTTATGTGATAATGAATATTTATCAAGATGGAAAGATACATTATATAATAGACTGTGAGAGAAAAACTTCATCTGCTATTCTCGCTATTAAATCTATCACAGTGCCTGGTATAAAGGAAAAAAGATCAGACTATCAAAGAAAATATAAAATATCACATTTTCTGTAAAAAAAAAATGAAAGACAATTTCCAAGGGTTTTAACAGTGCTAAGTATTTTTTCAATTAATGATCTATAAATTTTACTTTATATCAATGAAGATGTTTTAATTATAAAAAATATAATTAGAGTAATGGAATTCCATTGTTCTGAAACCATTTACAAACTTCTTATCCTTTGGTATCCTTGTATTCAGATTGCATATGTAATCATGTAACCTTTTTTTCCCCTATTTGGCTAATGCATTCCTTTGGACATGGAAGCCTCTTATGACATAGCTCCACCCCAATATACACACACATGCACCCACGCACACATGCACTCACTCAAAGTGGCTCCCTGTGTTCATCCTGTAACTGACACTTAGGAGGCTAGATCTATTGAAGGCTGAGATGTCAAGATGATCCCAATTATATTTTATTTTTATGCACATATATTGCTATGCAATGGACCTATGAAAAGAGCAGTAAATTACTTACTGCACATTAGATGAGTGGTAAGAACCACAAGTAAAAACAAACCAACAAACAAACAAACAGAAGCTGTGATCAAAGAATCTTTTTGGAGAGGAAATGAGCCTGGAACCCGCTTAAGCAGTACTGAGAAATATTCCTTATTAAAATAATAGTCACCCAAGACTGATCATTAGCATGTAGATTTGGGCATAGAGATCCACTAATATAAGTTCATTAGTAGATAAGAATGGTTTCTTTTACTCATTATTTCTATACTCATTTATTACCCAAACTCACACTTAGCTTCTTAATGTTTTTATAGGCTTTCTTGGTAAAATTTGGTTTAGTAGAAATCTTAATTTGGCGGGGCGCCTGGGTGGCTTAGTCGGTTAAGCGTCCAACTTTTGCTTAGGTCATGATCTCGTGGTTCGTGGGTTTGAGGCCCGTGTCTGGCTCTGTGCTGACTGCCAGTTCAGAGCCTGGAGCCTGCTTCAGATTCTGTGTCTCCCTCTCTCTCTGACCCTCCCCTGCTCATGCTGTCTCTCTCTCTCCTAGAAATAAATAAAACATTTAAAAAATTAAAAAAAAAGAAAAAGAAATCTTAATTTGGGAAATTTTCCTTCGTTCCAACACTTTTAGATATTCTATCTGAACTGATGTCACTGAAATAATAAAATCTTTCTATGCCATTATTTCCACTGCAATCCATTTCTTTCTTCAAGGTAAGGATACTTATATATTACTACCTTTTCACACATAGTGATTAGTAAAAGAACTAAGTTTGCTTAAGAACCAGTTCTGTCTCAATGTACAGGAATTTTTCTTTTCCCCACAAAGTTTCCAGGGATTTTTAAACAGATTATAAATAGGAAAAAAAATAGATGTTTCTATCAGAAAAGGACATCTGGTCATGGTCTAGACATAAAAGAGCAAGAAAAGGGGAACTGATGATATTCTATGTAATAATGCAAAGACTTATTATTTATCATTAACAGGAAACTAATCTTGAATTGACAAAGGACACTTTCCATTATTCTCCTAAAAGCAGTTATTTTATACTAACAGAAATGAACTATGGGAAATAAGGTGAGGATTTAGTGGCCTCATGAATACCTCTGTGAATGGAAGAAAAATGAATTCTAGGGCACACCAGACCTTGAAATAAGGAAGTGAAGATATGCATTCTGGGGGATTGAGTACAAAAGCCGAAGTTACTCTTTCCATGATCACTTTATTTTCTCTTAATGTGTTTTGTTTTCTTCATGGTATTAATCACTATAGCAAATAATAATGGTTGCTTATTTCTTCTTTCTCTAACATCTCCCTGAACTAAAATGTGAGCTTCATGAGAACAGCAGTTCTGTCTATACTGGTTATGGATATGTGCCCTCCCCTCTAAGGGTATCTAGAACCAGGTAATTGGTCAATAAACATTTGTCATTTGAATGTATCAGTGAGTAATATCATGAGGAATTAAGAAACAGGGAAGTTAGGAGGAGCTGATATTTGTAACATGGTTCACATCTAAGAAATATTATAATACCAGAAAACCAGAGTGTGAGAATCAGGGAAAAGTATAGAGTGTTAAAGTAGGTATGAGAGCACTTGGGAGGAAAAAGAGATACAACAAAGCAACTATTGTTTTTGTAGACTCAGATACAGATGTTAGAAAACATTCTAGAAGAAGATGTCCTACTAAGCAGAGGAAATGGATTCTTGATTTACTGTGAGAAGAGACGAGCAGCTCAACTTACCATAAGTTCTCATAGGACCTAACTTTTAATTTCTAACTTCTAAAGAAAGGTTATCCAATCCATATTTCCTGAACTGTGTCTAAATTATGTTTTCATTGCATGGCAATTGCAGATTGCAAAGTACATCTGTATAATCTTAAGCATTTCTTGGCTTGCAGTCTGGAAAATGTCAGTAGCTTATATCTCGTGGGAAATGCTGTAAACATTTTAATTAGATATCATTCTGCTCCTGTTTCTTATTTTCTGGAGAACAATAGCTCCTGCTATATTCCACCTTCTTAGAGATAAAGATAGAATGGAGAAAAATTAGGTCACTTCAACACTGTCCACTACTGTGTGCACATGTATGTATGTACCTTATGTATGCACATGAACTCTGTGTGTGTGTGTGTGTGTGTGTGTGTGTGTGTGTGTGTGTATGTGTGTGTGTGTTTATGGACATTTTTCTTGACTTGGGGGTAATAATTCTAATGAGATGAGTTGCTGAAAGACCATCATGATTTTCTAGTAAGTAGAAACCTAAGTTGTCTTCAAGCTCCAAATTTCAGACAATAAAAAAATTCCAGAAGGCAGTGAACATTTTTCACTGAGTTGGAACTCTGAATAAAAGTCACTCAGTGGAGACAGGAGGACCAAATGAAGGGATGAGGGTTCATATATTCACTACACATAGTTAGAAAGACATCAAAATGACTTGGACTGAGAAAAGACCACCGTGAGGTATAAAATAAAAAATCCTGCAAGATGTTATTCTAAACTGAGTAAGTCAGACACTGAAAACTGTGATGTATCATATTGTACTATGATTATAAAAGACACCAAAGAATACTTGTTTACCTCTGTAATATGATACAAATGTAATTAAATTTAAGCTCTTTGGGTTTGTTATGTGATGACCTATAATCAAGGCATCAAATATATTCCCAAAAAGCTGTAAGAAAAATAAAGAATGATTCTCACCTATGGAAATGTGGTGTTACTAGGACATAATGAGTATTTGTGAAAAAAATATAATTGTGTTTCATGCATACCCTTAAAAGAGTTATTTTTAGGACTTATATCCAAAACAGTTCACCATCAGTAAGGTCTATGGCAATGGGATAAAGTGTATCCAGTTGTGTAATTGACATCTCCACTTAGATGTTTAACAGATGTGCCAAATGTGGTAGTCCAAAAAAAATTTTCCTCCTATTTAGGTGCAAGCCTTGCTTTTCCCCCAATCTTTCCCATCTTAGTAAATATCATTGTTACCTTCATAACTGTTTAGGTAAAAAAAAAAATCAGTATTATCTTTATCCCTTTGCTCTCCTCTTTCCCTACATTCTATCTTTTGGCATATTATTTTAATTATAACTTTAAAATGTTTTTTTCCCTTTATGTAAGTGCTACCTTATATTTAAACCATCAACAAATATCTCGACTTTTCACAATTAATTTTCTATATAGCAAATTTATCTGTTCAGAGTGATCTGTTTGAAATTTAAATCATATTATATTTATGACAAGATGAAAACCTTCAGAGATTTCTAATTTTTATTAGAATAGAATAGAATCTAAGCACTTTACCACTTATAATATTGCCCAAACTGTAATTTTCAACTGTACCTTCCTCTAATTTTATCACTCACTCTTCTCTGCATAACTTCTATTTTTATTTTTCTGCATAACTTTTAAAATTCTCTCTTAAATGGCCAAGACAGGGAGATTCCACTTACAGAAGACTCTCTCATAAATGCACCTATAAGTCTTAGAATGGAGATATCTGAGGACTCAAAAATATAAATCATGGGATATGGACTAGGAAATGAGACCTGAATTCAAACTACCACTAAACTGGTATCGAATTTATGATATTCCTTGTTCCTATATATCATGGCCTAGACACAAAGGGAACACAAAATTGCATACTAAAGACATAATAAACTCTGAGTACCCTAAGAATCTATGAAAGAGGAAAGCATGCATCATATGAATTAATGACCAAACCAATATAAAAATAAAAATAATTTGCTGAGAAAGGCAAATAGCATGTCATTCCCTTCAAAAATGAACTCTAAGAAAATAAAAATAAGCAAAAAGCAGAATCTGGCTTATAAATACACAGAACAAACTAGTGGTTGCCAGAAGGGATGGGCCCAGCAGGGGACCAAGGGTGAGCAAAATGGGTGAAGGGGAGAGGAAAATACAGGTTTCGGGTTACAGAATGAATAAGTGACAGAAATAAAAGGCACAGCACATGGAATACATTCAATGATATTATACCAGTGAGGTAACAGGACAGATGGTAGCTACACTTGTGGTGAACACAGCATAATGTATAAACTTGTCAAATCTCTAAGTTGTACACCTGAAATTAACGTAACATTATGTGTTGACTATACTCAAATAAAAATGAATGTGATAAATGAATAAACAAATAAACAAACAAACACAGACTGTCAAAATAAGTGTTCTGAGTTCTACCAGAATAAGATTTGGTGCCATGACCAATGAAAAATTTAAGTGGAATAGTATTTTTCCCTCATACTGAAATATAATACTGAAACAACCAAACATTTTTTATACTTATTTACTGAAGAACCAGTAAGACTAAGCAATTTTATAAAATATAGTTAGCAATTAACTTAAGGTAATAGTATTCTGTCACTTTCTAGAAAATTCTACCTTTACTACAGGCTATTCATACTAGAAATTTATACACGTTACATTCTTTTTCAAAGACGTATAATCATGTGGCCCTAGTCTATTAAGCTAGTTAATGTCAAAAACAAACACTAGCCCTTATTCATTTATTAATTTGCAATTTAATATTCCAGGCACTTTTCTACATGCTGGAGGTACAAGGTTGAACAAGAGAAACAAGCTTCTTCAACTGATAAAATCTACTAGGGTGATACAAATTAAATTTGATATAAATTATCGATAATAAGAAAGAGTTATTATTTATTTTTAATTGCTTATCAGAAAACACACTTGTGCAAACCAAGCTAAAATAAAGCAATCCTTCTTTTTTTCCAGATAAGGTTAACATAATTATCTTTCTATTAGCAAAACCTTATGATACTGGTTTTTAAAAATTTGTATCCCTTCCTATCTGTAGGAACCACCATGGAAATAGAATGATTTTCATATGAATAGTCAGATTTTATTAAGAACAAACCAACCATTTTCCTTAAGTTATGTACTATGGATATTTAAGTATAAATATATAAATATACACATAAATACAATCTCTGCCTTTGAAGATCTTATAATGTAGGTAAAGATTCATCTATTTATAGAATATGTCAGAGAATAAACATTAATGGCTGTGCCCTGCATTTCATTGGCTAATTAAAATAGGGACACTTTTAAAAAGTGTATTTTGAATCTGTGTCTACTAAGTACTTTTTAAAACTCAGTTGAAGAAACTATCATTTTGAAGAATATTTGAATAATATGTTGCTCTTCATTCCTCTAGATTAAAAAAATTTTTTTCGGGGTGCCTGGGTGGCTCAGTCAGTTCAGCTTCTGACTTCAGCTCAGGTCATGATCTCACAGTTTGTGGGTTCAAGCCGCGCATCAGGCTCTGTGCTGACAGCTCAGAGCCTGGAGCCTGCTTCAGAACCTGTGTCTCCCTCTCTCTCTGCCCCACCCCTGCTGGCTCTCTCTCTCTCTAAAATAAATAAAAACATTTTTTTAAAAGCCATTAAATTTTTTTCCCCTTGACATATAGCATCAAAAAAACAAAAACAAAAAGAAAAAAACAAAATATAAACAAACAAACAAAAAAATACCCCTGTGCCTCGATCATATCATTTCTGGGACGGACGTATCTGGCACTGGTTTACTGAACTGGTTTAGGCTGACGCTGCCAGATTATTAAGTGACGATAAATTACTGGAATACTCTCAGAGTTTAAGCATGTTTTCCAGAGGCTTGCTTATCACTTTCTTAATATTCTTTACCTGAGGGGCGCCTGGGTGGCTTAGTCGGTTAAGCGTCCGACTTTCGCTTGGGTCATGATCTCGCGGTTCGTGGGTTCGAGCCCCGCGTCGGGCTCTGTGCTGACTGCCAGCTCAGAGCCTGGAGCCTGTTTCAGAGTCTGTGTCTCCCTCTCTCTCTGACCCTCCCCTGCTCACGTCTCTCTCTCTCTCCTAGAAATAAATAAAACATTTAAAAAAAATATTCTTTACCTGAAAATTGAGGGAATAAATTTCTTTTTTATTTTCAGCAGTAGAAAATATTCTGATACCCTTAATCTAAAAGGTATATGTATGTGTGTATATATATGTTATGCTAGTTAGAATATATTAATTTTAATACTTCTGTAAATTTAATAACTGATTATACCATATTTCCTTCTCATACTATTATACAGCTTATGGCCATATTTGTGCTCCAATTTTACATTTAGTTTAAACAGTTTTTAATGTTTACTTATTTCTGAGAGAGAGAGAGAGATAGCACAAGCAGGGGAGGAGCAGAGAGAGAGGAGGACAGCGGATCCGAAGAAGGCTCTGTCTTGACAGCAGAGAGCTCGATGTGGGGCTCAAACTCTCGAACCATGAGATCATGACCTGAGCCAAAGATGGATGCTTAACCAACTGTGTTGGCTCCCTGTGTTCATTTTTTAAAAAATATTTTTTATTTATGTCTAGGAGAGAGAGAGAGAGAGACAGCGTGAGCAGGGGAGGGTCAGAGAGAGAGGGAGTCACAGACTCTGAAACAGGCTCCAGGCTCTGAGCTCTCAGCACAGAGCCCGACATGGGGCTCGAACCCACCAACTGTGAGATCATGACCTAAGCGAAAGTCGGACGCTTAACCGACTATGCCACCCAGGAGCCCCTCCGTGTGTCCATTTTTAAATGGAATAGTTTTCTTCATTACATGTAATTTGTAAAGTCATGTATGTCTCTGCCTTATTTATATCAATTCTTCTTCATGGTTTTTATTCATTTTAACCCCATTTTGTGTATATTACTGTATTAATGTGGGTATATCAACTTAAATCCAACACAGAAGGAGGTGGTATGTAAATAACTAAATAAATATTGAGATAAGAGTAAATTTTGAATTGATCACATATTTGTAATGTAATGATGCAAAAGCAGAACTATAATAAATAAGAAGCTTTTATGATATTTAAATAGTTTCAGAGTACAGAGATCTTTTCTATTACATCTCAAACCTAACCAATTAAAACCAAACTAAGAAATTTACTTATAGAACAATTTAGAAACATGCTACATAGGGATTAAAAAACGAACAAACAAACAAAACCCAAAACAGAAAACACCATATGAAACTCGAGACAAAAGAATGCTTTTGTTAATACAAGAAATAAACCTTCAAACCAATAGGTAAAAGCTAAAGATCCAAAAGAATAGGTAAAGAAAATGAACAAATAGTATGCAAAAGGTAAAATACAAGTGTTTCTTAAAGCATAAGATGTTCAACCTCATCCATGAAGAAAGATGAATATTTAGCACAACAAAGAAATACTTTTTTTCCTGCCTATCAAATTGGTAGTGATGCAAATCTTGCTAACATGTTGTGTTGGTAAGATAGGAAAAAAACACTTGCATATTGTTGTGGAGGGTGTTCAGCAGTGCAGTCTTTCTTGAGGGGGTGACCTGGTATTATCTATAAAAATAAGAGATGCACAATATCTTGATCTAGTACATCCACTCCAAATAGTTATTCTACAGATAGTCTCACAAATCTGATATAGTGTTAAATAGGCGAATACATAGCCTGAAATACTGGAATGGGGATCAGTTACATAGATTATGCCCTAACCATAGAAATGCAATGTTGTGCCACTTTTTAAAAGAAGGAAACATAATTTCATGTTCTGGTATAAAGAGGTATTTATATGTATTATTAAATATTTTACAAAGCAATATTTATATGAGTTTGTATAGTAGCTTTTGTATGTTAAGGGGAAAGCATAGGAGAAGAGTTATCAAACGCAAAATTGTGTCTCTTATTTCTAAAGGAGACATAAGATGCTAGTAATAGTAGTTGTCCCTGGGGACGATAGCTGAGTTGCTTGTAATTAGGGTTAAGAAGGAGGTTTATTTTTTACTAGATATCTTGTCTATCTTTGGAATTTTGTATTATTGGCTTATATCACCCTTCCTCACCCCCTCTCTCCCCAAAAAAGAAAAGTAAGTATTACTGGCATGACAGAAACAAGATGCCAGAATTCTCAACCATAGCTATACAATTAGAATCACCACAGGACTTTTTAAAAAAATACATTTACCCAAGTTTCACTCCAGAGAATTAAATCAGGGAACATAATAACGAGGTTGGGACCTGACTATATATACATTCATATGTTAGTTACTTTAGTTTAAAATAAATCTATCATGACATGATTTGTTTTTCACAAAGGTATTTATAGCATCAATGTCCAGATTGGTTGGTTTCATTCATATGAAATAAAGATATAAATATATATGAAATATGTAGATAATATGTATATTTTATATACTATATAATAAATGAGAATTGGGAGAGTTACATATGGCTGATTATCTGAGTAAAGCAATAAAAGACACATATGATAATTACTGTGCTCATTAGTGGAAGTGTGTGTAACACTTTGGGTGGGATGACAGTTAAGATAAAAATCCCCTTATTTGAAATTATTGCTAATAAATTTTAATACATACACCTGGAAGTACTATTGACTATTTGCTACCATCAAAATACCTTTTGCAAAATACTACAGAGACTCTGGCCACTGTCAAGATAACAAAACCTCACTGATAGTTTGTTTTAGACAGAGAAAGATGACACTCTGCCAGGCAGTGGCTACATTTGTCAGCTCACAGTAAAACCAAAGGTGATAAGAGGTAGTGCACTTTTTCTTAAGGTTGCAGATGTACACTGAATGTTTGACATGTTGCATCACTAAATATTTTCACTGAATCTTAATATTGTTCCTTTAGGAAGATTTTATAAGTTAGTCAAATTCAATCCTGTGGATAGATCTTAAAAGTAAATTTTTTCTCCTTATCCTTAGGAACATGTATGAAGCATTTTCAATTCCTGCATTTAAAAGGCTTCTGAAATCTGCCTGTGGCTATGCCCTAGAACACCCAGACAGAATTTTAGGCTAGAAAGTCTATGAATCTGTTTACCATAATTCCCTTCTGTGGGCAAGAAGCGGTATTTAAATCATACCACTGTATAACAAACCAATGTTTCAATGATACATTTTACTGTCCAAAAAAGTTATTTAACTTCATTATATATTCTAAGGAGAAGGTGTTTTCTAAAATGCTCAGAGTAGAACTTGGAGGTATTATCATCACATTCAGTCTTTCAAAATATTCACCCATGACACTTGCAGGCAAAATGGTTATCACATGGGAGAATAAAGTAGAATAACGAGCTTTTGAAGTAATGCTTACTGTGTCAGGCTGTGTGGGATTCATCTTGCAAAGAAAAAAGACATTCTCAAAGGTCAAAGCAGTTTCTATGTGCCTTGAAGTACAGGAGGTATAAGTGGACAGACATAAACTTCAAGGACATTCTAAAACTTTGTATTTAATATCACAGAATATTGATGATGACTGTTGAAAGATAGTCCATGGAACAGTGCTGGACAAGGAAATTGTATAACTCAAGATAAGACTTGGGGCGCCTGGGTGGCTCAGTGGGTTAAGCGTCCACCTTCAGCTCAGGTCATGATCTCACAGTTCGTGGGTTCGAGCCCCATGTTGGGCCTCTGTGTTGACAGCTCAGAGCCCGGAGCCTGCTTCAGATTCTGTGTCTCTCTCTCTGCCCTTTCCCCACTCACACCCTGTCTCTCTCTCTCTCTCAAAGATAAAATAAACATTAAAAAAAATTTTTTTAAAAGACAAGACTTACTGCTAAAGATGTAAAGACATGGACTTTCAAGAATAAAGAGCTTGTACTGGTTCAGACTCATTTACAATGGTTGGTATATGGATAGCTAGTTAAATGAATTGTTGAGTGAAGGCATCTATCCATAATGGATAAGGTCTGCCCTACAATGATCCAGAAGATATGATAAAAGTAATGCATTCAGGAGGGAGGCAAGATGGCAGAGAAGTAGTGAGCTGTGTACATTACACTCGCCTTCCTCCCCCTTCCCCCCCTCCCACCCCAAGCAGAGAAGGCCTGAAGCCATAGGACACTGAACCACAGGAGTTTGGGAGGAAAAGAGACAGAGTCCACTGAGAGGACAACCTCATATGTGTGTGAGTGAGGTCTGGGGAAGATAAGGATGGGCAGGGACCGGAGACACAGAGGAAGAGGAAGGAACCCTCTTCGTAGGGAGGCACAGAGTCGAGAGGAAGAGAAAGAGTGGCTGAAGCTGCTCATAGAACTGTCACTGGAGAGGAGAAAACCTCAGCTCAGGACAGAGAGTGATCCTATTTCTAGCTGTGGTGCTGACTTTGGGCTGGGTGTCCCAATCCCAGGTCCCAGGTGGCACCAGGAGAAATTGCTCTGCTGCTATCCCGGCTTGATCCCGAGCTGGGAAGCGGGATCCAGCCTGCAGGATTATGTTTCAGACGGTATCAATAAAGCACGTGGACTAAGACCTGGAAACACAGCGAGGCTTGGGGCATAGAACACAGCCCAACTTGCCTGCACCCACAGCACAGGGAGATCAGGCCCAAAAGAGTGATTTGCAACACTTGGTTCAAGAAGGGACTGGGCACTGCCATTTTTCTCCCCACAACCACCAATGCAGGACCTCAGGGAGTGGCCCACAGGACCACAGTGGAGGCTAAGACCAACCTACACCAAACCACACCCACTCCCACTAGAGAGTTAGTTAGTTTGTTTTTTTTTCTTTTTTTAATGTTTTTTTTTTTTTATTTATTTCTAGAGAGAGAGAGAGACAGCGTGAGCAGGGGAGGGTCAGAGAGAGAGGGAGACACAGACTCCGAAATAGGCTCCAGGCTCTGAGCTGGCAGTCAGCACAGAGCCCAACGCGGGGCTCGAACCCATGAACCGCGAGATCATGACCTAAGTGAAAGTCGGACGCTTAACTGACTAAGCCACCCAGGCGCCCCTGTTTGTTTGTTTTTAACCAGAGCCTCGGGCAAGACCAACATGGATGCAGTGCCGTGATTAATTCTAGATCAATTCTTTCTATTCAGATATATTTTCCCTTGTCTCATTTGTATCCTTGCCCTCTGCTGGACTGGGCACTCTGGTCATTGGTTTGTTTAAACAGTCACATTTAATCCATTCTCTAGATGTATATTCTATACCTCTACCACTATCTCTCTCTCTCTCTGGAGTAATCAGACTCTATAGTTTCTGTGAGTAACATTATCTTCGTTCCTTTCTCCTCGCCTCTTACCATATTCTCCTCTTACTCTCTCTGAATTAAGCCTCTTAGTCTCCCTGCCTGGTCATTATCCAATTTCGCTTTCTCCCTGGCCCTGTCATTTCTCTCTTTGTATATGCTCTTCCATCAACACTGCATACACCCTGCTGTTTATTTGTAGCTGGGAATTTTGGTTTTATGCTTTTAGACTGTCTTTTAGGGTTTTATTGTTTTTCCTTTTTTTTTTTCTTTTTCCCTTTCAGTTTGCTTGTTTGTTGGATTTGTCTGTGCATTTGCATGCCTTTATTCCCTGTGTGTTTGTCCGTCTGTTTTCCTTTCTAGGGCTACCTCAAGAAACAAGCCAAAATACACATGGTGGAGAGTCCCAAATACCACTATGAATAGGAAATAATATAACCAGAGTCTCAACAAGAGAGACCAACAGACAACATTCAAAGAACACTTCCTGAATGGAGAGGCCCTGGATAGTCAATGAACCTTCTTTAATACAACAGTACTCGCAGGTGCAGAGTGCATAACAAGCTTTTAAAACTAACAAAAGACAGAAAGCTAGCCAAAATGATGAAATGGAAGAACTCTCCTCCAAATAAATTCTAGGAAGAAATAACAGCTAAAAACCTGCTCAAAACAGATATAAACAGCATAACTAAACAAGAATTTTGAACAATAGTCATAAAATTAATCATTAGGCTTGAAGACATCAGAGAAGCTATTGGTACAAAGACTATGGAGTTTAAAAATAGTTGTGATGAATTAAAAAATGCTATAAGTGAAATGCAAAATAAAATGGAGGCATCCAATGCACAGACTGAAAAGGCAGAGAGGAGAATAGGTGAATTAGAAGACACAATTATAGAAAAAGAGGAAACCGAGAAAAAGAGAGATAAACTGATCCAGGAATACAAAAGGAGAGCTCAAGAGCTGAGTGATAAAATCAAATGGAACAATATCTATATCATAGGAATTCCAGAAGAGGAAGAGAGAGGGAAAGGTGCTGAAGGAGTCCTTGAACAAATTATAGCTGAGAACTTCCCCAATATGTGGAAGGAAACAGATGCTGAAATCCAAGAGGCACAGAGAACTCCACTCAGACATAACTTGAATCGATCTTCTGCATGATATTACATAGGGAAACTAGCAAAATATAAGGACAAAGAGGGGCACCTGGGTGCATTAGTTGGTTAAGTGTCGGACTTTTGCTTAGGTCGTGATCTCACGGTTCGTGGGTTCCAGCCCTGCATCGAGCTCTGTGCTGACTGCCAGCTCAGAGCCTGGAGCCTATTTCGGAGTCTATCTCCCTCTCTCTCTGATCCTCCCCTGCTCACGCTGTCTCTCTCTCTCTCTCCTAGAAATAAATAAAAATATTAAAAAATATATAAGGACAAAGAGAGAATTCTGAAAGCAGCTAGGGATAAAAGGGCCCTAACATACAAAGGGAGAACAATCAGAGTAGTTACAGACCTATCTACTGAAACTTGGCAGGCCAGAAAGGAATGGCAGGAAATCTTCAATGTGATGAACAGAAAATATGTGCTGTCAAGAATCCTCTATCCAGCAAGCCTGTCATTCATATATAAGGAAAAATAAAAGTCTTTCCAAATAAACAAAAATTGAAAAAAATTGTCAACACTAAACCAGCCCTGCAAGAAATCCTGAGGGGGACTCTATGAGGGAAATGTTGCAAGGAACACAAGGTACCTGAGACACCACCACAAGCATGAATCCTACAGAGAACACAATGACTCTAAACCCATAGTTATCAATAATAACACTGAATGTATATGGACTAAATGCTCCAATCAAAAGACATAGGATAGAAGAATGGATTAAAAAAAAATCCATCTATTTGCTGTCTACAAAAGACTCATTTCAGATCTGAAGACACCTTCAGACTGAAAGTAAGGGAATGGAGAAATATCTATCATGCTAATGGAAGTCAAAAGAAAGCTTGAATAGCCATACTTACATCAGACAAACTGGACTTTAAAGTAAAGGCAGTAACAAGGGATGAAGAAGGGCATTATATAATAATTACAGGGTCTATCCATCAGAAAAAGCAAACAATTATAAATATCAACGCTCCAAATATGGGACCACCTACATACATAAAACAATTAATCACAAACAGAAAGAATCTTATGGATAAGAATGTGCTAATAGCAGGGGACTTTAATACTCCACTCACAGCAGTGGATACATCAACTAGACAGAAAATCACTAAAGACACAATGGACTTGAATGACACATTGGACCAGATGGATCTGACAGATATATTTAGAACTCTACATCCTGAGGCTATGGAATTCACTTTCTTCTCAAGTGCACATGGCACATTCTCCAAGATAGATCACATACTGGGTGATAAAGCAGCCCTCAATAAATATAAAAGAATTGAGACATACAATGCACACTTTCACATCACAATGCTATGAACCTTGAAATCAACCACAGGAAGAAGTTTGAAAAACCTCCAAAAACATGGAGGTTAAAGGAAACCCTTCTAAGGAACAAATGGATCAATCAGGTAATTAGGGAAGAAATTTAAAAATATATGGAAACAAATGCAAATGAGAACACAACAATCCAAATTCTATGGGATGCAGCAAAGGCAGTCCTAAGAGGAAAGTACATTGCAGTCCAGGCCTATTTCAAGATATTAGGAAAAGTGCAAGTACAAAATCTAACAGTGCACCTAAAGGAACTAGAAGGAGAGCAGCAATAGCACTCCAAACCCAGTCGGAGAAGAGATATAATAAAAATCAGGGCAGAAATAAACAATTTGGAATCCCAAAAAAAACAGCTGAACAGATAAATGAAACCAAGAGTTGTTTTTTTGTAAAAATAAACAAATTGACAAACCTCTAGCCAGGCTTCTCAAAAAGAAAAGAGAGAGCACCCAAATAGACAAAATCGTGAATGAAAAGGGATTTATTACAACAAGTCTCTCAGAAATACAAGCAATTATCACAGAATACTATGAAAATTATATGACAACACACTGGACAACCTAGAAGAAATGGACAAATTCCTAAACACTCGTGCACTACCAAAATTCACACAAGAAGAGGTAGAAAATCTGAACAGACCAATAACTAGTGAAGAAATTGAATCAGTTATCAAAAAAACTCCCAACAAATAAGAGCCCTGTGCCAGATGCCATCCCTGGGGAATTCTACCAGACATTGATATCAGAGTTAATACCCATTCTTCTCAAGCTATTCCAAAAAATAGAAATGGAAGGGAAACTTCTGGACTCACTCTTTGAAGCCAGCATCACTTTGATTTCCAAGCCAGACAGAGACCCAGCAAAAAAAGAGAACTACAGGCCAATATCCTTGATGAATACGGATGCTAAAGTCCTCAGCAAGATACTTGCAAATCAAGTGCAACAGTACATAAAAAGAATAATCCACCATGATCATGTAGGATTCAATCCCGGGTACAGGGCTGGTTCAATACTCCCAAATCAATCAATGTGATACATCACATTAACAAAATAAAAGATAAAAACCTTATGATCCTGTCGATAGATGGAGAAAAAGCATTTGACAAAATACAGCATCTCTTCTTAAGAAAGACTCTCAAGAAAGTCAGGATAGAAGGAACTTACTAAAACATCATAAAGGCCATCTATGAGAAGCCCTCAGCTAACATCATCCTCAATGGGAAAAAACTGAGAGCTTTCCCCCTGAGATCAGGAACATGACAGGGATATCCACTCTCACTGCTGTTGTTTAACATAGTGCTGGAAGTCCTGGCATCAGCCATCATTCAAGAAAAGGAAATAGAAGCATCAGAATTGGCATAGAAAAGTTAAACTTTCACTTTTCGCAGACGACATAATACTCTACATAGAAAACCGGACAGATTCCACCAGTAGCCTACCAGAACTTATCCATGAATTCAGCAAAGTCACAGGGTACAAAATCAATATACAGAAATCAGTTGCATTTTTTACACCAATAATGAAGCAACAGAAACAGGAATCAAGAAAGTGATCCCATTCACAATTGCACAAGAAAACCATAAGCCATAGGAATAAACCTAACCAAAGATATAGGAGATCTGTATGATGAAAACTATAGAGAACTTATGAAGGAAATTGAAGAAGACACAAAGAAATGGAAAAACATTCCATGCTCATGCATCAGAAGAATAAATATTGTTAAAATGTCATTGCTACGCAATGCAATCTACACATTCAGTACAATCCCAATGAAAATTGCACCAGCATTTTTCTCAAAGCTAGAAGAAACTATCCTAAAATTTGTATGGAACCACAAAAGACCATGAATAGCCAAAGTGATATTGAAGAGGAAAATCAAAATGGGAGGCATCACCATCCCAGACTTTAGTCTCTACTACAAAGCTGTCATCATCAAGACAGTATGGTATTGGCATAAAAACAGACACAGAGACCAATGGGATAGAATGGAGAACTCAGAATTGGACCCACAAATATATGGCCAACTAATCTTTGACAAAGAGGGAAAGAGTATCCAATGGATAAAAGACAGCCTCCTTAGCAGATGGTGCTGGGAGAACTGGACAGCAACATGAAGAAGAATGAAACCTAGATCACTGTCTCACACCAGACACAAAAATAAACTCAAAATGGATAAAGGACCTGAATGTGACAGGAAATCATCAAAACCCTAGAGGAGAGAGCAGGAAACAACTTCCTTGACCTCAAACACAGCAATTTCTTACTTGACACATCCCCAGAGGCAAGGGAATCAAGAGCAAAAATGAACTACTGGAACCTCGTCAAGATAAAAACTGCACGGCAAAGGAAACAATCCATAAACTAGTAGGCAACCTACAGAATGGGAAAAGATAGCTGCAAATGACCTATCAGATAAAGGGCTAGTATCCAAAATCTATAAGGAACTCACCAAACTCTACACCCCAAAAACAAATAATCCAGTGAAGAAAAGGGCAGAAGACATGAACAGATACTTCTCCAAAGAAGACATCCAGATGGTCAACAGACATATGAAATAATGTTCAGCATCCTTCATCATCAGGGAAATGCAGATCAAAACCATACTGAGATGCCACCTCACGCTGGTCAGAGTGGCTACAATGAACAAATCAGGAGACTACAGATGCTGACGAGGATGTGGAGAAATAGGCACCCTCTACACTGTTGGTGGGAATGTAAACTGGTGCAGCCCTTCTGGAAAACAGTGTGGAGGTTCCTCAAAAAGTTAACAACAGATCTCCTCTATGACCCAGCAATAGCACTGCTAGGAATTTACCCAAAGGATACAGGAGTGCTGATGCATAGGGGCACATACACCCCAAATGTTCATTTGACTATTTCAAGAATAGTCAAATCATGGAAAGAGACTAAGTGTCGATCAACTGACAAATGGATCAAGAAGATGTGGTTTATTGATACGATGGAATACTACATATGGAAATGAGAGAGAATGAAATCTGGCCATGTGTAGCAATGTGGATGGAACTCGAGAATGTTATGCAGAGTGAAATAAGTCAGTAAAGGAGAGACAGACACCAGATGTTTGCACATATAGGTGGATTAGGAGGACCTTAACCAAGGCCATGGGCGGGGGGAGGGAAGTGGAAAAATAGTTTCGGAGAGGGAGGGAGGCAAACCATGAGAGACTCTTGAATACTGAGAAGAAACTGAGGGCTGTTGAGGGTGGTGGAGAGGGGAAAGTGGGTGATGGGCATGGAGGAGGGCACTTGTTGGGATGAGCCCTGGGTGTTATACAGAAACCAAGTTGACAATAAACTATGAAAGAAAAAAAAAAGAGTAATGCAGAGGATGGAATTCCCTGTAGGCTTTCTCAGAAGGCCAAATGTCAGAACTTGGTGCAGTGTAATACGTTCCTCTGAAAACGTGTTGCTTGTCAAAATTTCAGCTCTTCTGAAGTAGCTACAGAGAATATTACTTAGCAATCTCATAAGCCCCTTGGTTTTAACAAGCCTATCATTTTTATAAATTGTTGCTTGCTATTTATAAACTGTAGTTAATTTTATTTCAAAAATTTTCTCTTCTTTTAATTTCCACCTTTAAAAAAATGTGTTCTAAACAAAAAATCTATCCTAAGTGTCAGGAAAGACTTACAACTATAATAATACTTTACTCCTATATCACCACCTCCCTACCCCCACATACACGTTTCTTTTTTTTTTTTTTTTTTTTTAATGTTTTTATTTATTTCTAAGAGAGAGAGAGACACGTGAGAAAGGGAGGGTCAAAGAGAGAGGGAGACACAGACTCCGAAACAGGCTCCAGGCTCTGAGCTTGCAGTCAGCACAGAGCCCGACGCGGGGCTCGAACCCACGAACGGTGAGATCATGACCTAAGCGAAAGTCTGACGCTTAACCGACTAAGCCACCCAGGCGCCCCAACATACACATTTCTAACACGGTTAGTTAAACTCTTCCATTGTAAACTATCAGAAAACAGAAGTTGACAGTATTCTACATTATAACCTTTTGGGAATGTAGTCCTTTTAATTACCTTAGTTTAAGATAAATCTGCCGCAAGAGGAATTATTTTTCAAAAGTTATTTATACCATAAAACTTATTTCTTTTTAACTTTAATGTTTATTGATTTTTGATAGAGAGCATGAACAGGGGAGGAGCAGAGAGATAGGGAGACAGAGGATCTGAAGCAGGCTTTGCGCTGACGGCAGCAAGGCTGATGTTGGGCTCAAACTCATGAACCACAAGATCAAGACCAAGACCTGAACCAAAGTCAGACACTCAACTGTTTGAGCCTCCCAGGTGTCCCTCTACCATGGAATTTCTGATTGGTTGTTTTCATTTATCTGAAACGTATATGTATTTCTTCATTCCATGGCCAGATGTTTCAACATGAAGAAACGCACATTTTTATACCTAGGGACAGACATTATCCCTGGTTGTCATGCCAGTTAAAATCCATTCACCATTACCACTTTCAAAAATAAGTTTTCAAATCACCAGATGATATCAATTCTAGAGTTTTGTGAAATATTAATTCCTGTTACTTCATTTATGTTTTATATCCAGTATATGTTTGTACTGATATATTTTTAAAAGTAGAATAATAAATTGTTTGTATTTGTTATCTTTCTGGGGAATTCTTTTAGGCATGGGCGAGCATGAAAATGAATACCACTAGATGTCACTATAAACAGACCATTTTTACTGATGCATATTTATTTTCTTGCATTTCTAGATTTCCTGGACTGTTAGGAAGAATTTTTTTCTGGCAGTATTCATTCCATCTAATCCCTTGTTTGTTTAGTCAAAGGTTGCTAACTGCTAAATTTATATCCTTTCTTGTGTCCCTTTGCAAATCTGCAAAACAGTTTTCTTTAAAGAAAAAACCACAGCATAGGGATTTCAAAATTGTCACCATTTTATTAATTAGGTGATGGTGTCATGCCGAGTCAGTCAGTTTATTATTCCTTAAGAAAGATCTTGTAGTAAGTTTGTGTCTCATTAGAGAACTGGAGGAGCAGACAGATTAATGCACATATGCTACAACATTAATTAGAGAGTCAGGTTTTTCACAGGATAGATAATTTGATTGTGACAATGACAGCAGCAATTAATCGAGTCTTTTTCAGAAAGCATTTAAGGGGCTTGAGTTGAGGAGAAAGCCCACTATGATTTGCCCAAGTTAAATGTAGAAAGGAGCACTAAAATTATAGGATCATTAATTTAGAAAGGCTTTAAAGATTTTCTGGTTTGTCTAGATTTCTTGTCCATTCTTCCATCCAATGCAGAAATTTCTTCTATGAACCCCCTGAGCAATGGTCTTTAAGAATATGTAATCTGTGGCTCAGTGGGGGTTTCAACAACAATTATATTATAATTATATTTCCTTGTCCAAATCCACTTAATGCATTTTGGTCAAGAAAAGGATATGCAACTGAACTCAGCACATTCTGTGCCACATGAGTTTTAAAAATTAGGTCTCCTCAAATCAATTTACACAAACCAATGCTTAATTAGGAATATCAGCAATCAACTACTAAAATGTTCTTAATAATAGACTTCTGGAGTCAGAGTAACAGGAGAGATTGAGTAGTCAAACTTTCTTGTTAGCTGACATTTAAAAATTCACATTTAAAAAATGACCTTTAGCAGATGAGATGATGATGCAAATGAAATCTATATTTAGGGAGGGGTGAAAACAGCATCTAATTTGTAGTGATTATATATTCCATTCTACCTGAGGAAATTCTGCTTAAGTTCGCCTAAATCTCTTTAGAAATATCTCTCCCTCCCTTTCTGTGTCTTTCCTCTTTTCTCTCCTTCTCTCTCTGCAATGAGAAGGCAAGGGCATGGAGAAACCATGTGGAGTCATTGGAATCAGCACACCAACTGAGCTAGCAGAGGATAGCCTGCACCAGCTGTTATTCACATGATGAATAACCTTAGACAAAAGGTCCAGTCAAGTCTTCAAATGTCCCCAACCTCAGATTCCATTTGACTGAAAAGACCTCAACCTAGAACTACTCAAATGAGCCCACTCAATTTACAGAACCATGAGAGATAGTGATCAATAGTTGTTTTAAGCTGTTAAATTATGAATTGGTTTGTTTCATAGCAGTAGGTAACTTAAAAGGTAGGCTATTTGTTTTTGAATGAACAGAGAGGAAAATTGTAAGAATCTTCATGAACAGACAACTTGAAAGAAGGCTTTTGATCTTTTCACTCAAGTTTGTGGTTAGCAACACGTTCTTTCTCAAATTTTCAGGTGGAATTCTCCTTTTATTAAATAGGAGCTGTGGCTTAATTTTTTCTTCTTCATTTGTCATTGCCCACTTATTTTACTTTCATCCATTATCATTTTCAAAAGTTGGTGTATTTTTCTTTTATTTCAGTTCTGAATAGCATCAGACAGACATATGACTAATGTGGTGTCTGAGCATATATACACCACTTAAAAATGAACTTTGGGTCATACTGTGTGAATGTGTATGTTAAAGGAGGCTGAGCAGCAAAGGGACTGCAATTTGTCAAACAATGTAGCACAGTGTTCCATCCCATCTCTGAGGCGGTTACTAGATATTTCTTTCAAATAGTGACTTTCATCCAAATCACCTGGAGATCTTAGAACATGTAGATTTTGATCTAGGAGGATTGAGTTTGGGCCTGAGATTCTATAGTTCTAATAAGCCTCGGAGAGAGTAAACAAAATGAGTAGCAGGATTCTAGAGTGTGTTCGTTTTCTTTACCTTTTTCCACCATTCTCCTTCTCCGTAAAAATAATCACATGAAGCACAGGCAGGAATTATTATAATTACATGCTCTTCAGGAAAAAAATATTTAAAAAGTAAATAACTTAATTTTCTTCTAAAGCGTTTGCTCCTCCTCAGCCCACACTCACACTTTCCTCCTCCCAAAGTACCCTCAATTACCTCCTTACCTCTGCACTTTCTGTGGTAAGATTTATTCTTATCACAATAAGAACCACTTAAAAATTCTGAATCTGAACCTGAGAGTTACTTTTTTTTTTTTAATGTTTTATTTATTTCTAGCAGAGAGAGAGAGACAGCATGAGCAGGGGAGGGTCAGAGAGAGAGAGTCACAGACTGAAACAGGCTCCAGGCTCTGAGCTGGCAGTCAGCACAGAACCCGACGCGAGGCTCAAACCCGCGAACCCCGAGATCATGACCTAAGCGAAAGTCGGATGCTTAACAGACTAAGCTACCCAGGCGCCCCATCCTGAGAGTTACTTTTATTTTGAAAAGGTACAAGCTCTAGCATTGTGAATAACCTCTGACAAAGGTTGCTATTTGAGTGAGTAGAAAGTGTTACCTGCATTACCTGGTTGCTCTTCATCTATCTGCATATTGAATTTTTCTCTAAAATTTATCTCACATTTCCCCATTTTCTTAATCCTTTCCTATTGCACTCTGAACCAAACTATCATTATTCCTCTCCATTCCCAAAAGTAGCCTCCTTACCAGTCAGCCTACATCTGTTCTTTACTGATAGCAAGTCCACTCTTCACACTAAAGTTTGGCTTCCAATTCTCTTGAGATACACACAAGGTTTCTTTATGTGGCTCACAAGACCCTGAATAATCAGACTTGGGGTCTGCCTCTCTTTGTATGCCTGTTTTCTTTTTTTAGCTTCATATTTTTAATTTTCACAACTCATATTCTACCTCTAGCCAGAGTCTCTGGCATGCAATATTCTGTGCTCTGAAAGTTTTCCCCATGTCTTTCTCCACTTAACAAGTTCCTACATTTTCTTCCTATCTCAGGTCAAAGTTCACTCTCTCAAGGAGGCATCACCTGTATATCAGTGTGTCTTCCCTATTCTAATTTCTTAATCACTATCACCCCACCGTCCTTAGTAAAAATAACACAGAGCTTGATTTTATATTTATTAATTCATTCTTATTTACTTAAGTGAAGATTTCAGAGATTTTGTTTGGTTTAAAACTATGTAATATCCCCAGGTCTTTGCATGATGCCTGGAAAAACAACAACAACAACAACAAATTGTGGCTCAGCAAATACTTATTGAAGGAATGAAGCATTCTAAGTACCTATCCTAATGCGCCATTGTCATATTTGTTTTGTTCTGATCCATCCCTTGTCTTTTGTGCAATCTGTATTCCTTTATGCTTCATTTCCTATTTTATAGAGAAAAGCATAAAGAAGCATCAGTATTTATGTCAGGTGATATTTTGGTATATGATCTTAGAAAAAATTTTCACTTCTCCAATTTTAAAGTCATTTGAAAAGGGCATGTGCTACTTTACTAGTGGTTTCTGTCTTTGTATAACTACACCATCCTCTCCTAGTCCCAGTTATCCGGATTTAGGTCTTTAGCTCTCTCCCAAATCTATCCTTAATGATTCTCCTACAGGTCCTATTGCAATCTCTATTTTTAAGAACCTTCTGATGACTCTGGTCCTGGTACTGCAGGTAAGCATTTCCTGGGACTTAGCATTAGTGCTTTCTAAATGGAAAACAGAATGGAGATCCTTATCTCCATGATGAAAGTTTTGTCATTGTTGTTGAGGTTGTTTATCAATTTATCTTTTTAAAATTTGTTTGTTTGGGGCAGGAAACGAATCAACACTAATCAACACTGTCCGGAGATCGAAATAGAATGTCAAAAGGCCTAAAGTTTCCAGGTACCTTAATGATGCCGTGTTTCTTTCCTCATTTCTAAGCTGCAGACTAGCAACAATTGGTCAGCAGGATACTTTTGGCCTAGGGCTTTTCTCTCCCTGGGTCTCTCTGGCCAGGCAAAGCCAGTGAAATATTCCTGATCAAGCATTTACAGTTCACATGAATTTCACCTCAAGCAAAGAAATGGAGCCCACATTAACTAGCTGAATTTAGGTGTAGCTGAGTACATGTTGGGGGACTTTTTTATGGCTAACAATCCTTTTAAGTTAACACTTCATCACAACAGGATTAGATCTGCTCTTCACAAACTCTATGCTCCTGGGTATACACATCTCATTCTAATTTTGCACATTTCATATCTGCTACGCATCTGACAACACAGTAGGCATCATATGTTTAAGAACAGCACCTGCAGCGAGAAAAGCCATCATATTCAAGGTCAAGTTGAATTGTGTGAAAAGCGTATTGTGTAAAGAAGTTAAGTTGATATTGTCCAAATGCTGGCCAAAATGTGCTTTCCTATTCTGACAATTATTTAGTTAATTCTTTTTTGAGCTCTAAATCTATTACCAAATCATCAAAAGTGTACTTTTGATAAGAGACTTCCATTTAGATGAATGTAGGATGGGAGGTTCACATTTCTCACTCTGTTTGTGCTCTTTCTCTCTCTAAATTATACATATCATCTGAAGAGTCAGAGCCTAACCAAGAGTCTTAGTTCATAGACTAAGAACTACTTTTTTTTAAAATCAGGAATTATAAACTTAATTTCCTTTATTATGTATTTTATCTCTGAATTCCTGATGGAATGAAGTATATAAACATTTTTATAAAAGGATGTGGCTGTGCATATTCTACATAATTCACACAGTCTGGGGAAAAACACACTCACAAATATATTAAAATTAATAACCTTCAGTAAAAAAATTACAAATAAGCTTAATCATACTCTATTAGAAAATCATACATCTAAACAAGGAATACCAAATATAATGAATTATATCCTAAAATGTCCTAACACTTATGTTTATTACTTTAGACATAAATATTAATATTCCATGATGATATAATGTAAAGATGGAAATCAAATTGGGCCAAAGCAAATTTTTTTTTATTCTATTAACACTGGAATGTGCTACCCAAAATAAAATAACTACAAAGATGAATTTTAAAAGGAGAATACCGTGTGTTGAGTTGAACAGAAGGTGGAATTGAGATAACACATATGAACACTTAGGTAAGTACATAACAACAACAATAATCATAATAATTCAGAAAAAGAATACATATGCTTTACTGTAGTCAAACTAGACTTGTAGTAGGTAATTAAGTCTGAGTTTAATGCTTTGATATTAGAAGTTTCTCAGTTGTTATTACTAACATAACAAGGAAAACAAAGAATGATGAAAGGAACTGGGAGTATTTCTCTCTTTAGAATTTTTTAAAATTAATTTTGGGAGAGAGAGAGAGAGCACATGAGCTGGGGAGGGGCAGAGAGAGAGAGGGAGAGAGTGAGAGAGAATCTCAAGTAGGCTCCACATTGTCAGCACAGAGCCCAATGCAGGACTTGAACTCACAAACCATGAAATCATGACCTGAGCTAAATGCTTAACAGACTGAGCCACACAAGCACCCATGTGGAACTGGGAGTATTTCAATGAAAGAGATCAAAATGAATAAAGATAGCTGGAAAGTAGAGTTGAGAGCTGTTACTATAGCTATCCTAAAATAATTCACAATATTTAATCGAAAGACTCGACTCGAGTTTTAATGGTAATTCAAGGAAAAGAGGCAGGGGCCTCCATATGGGTGTGGATGTGGTATGGGCTTCAGCAAAATGAACAAAATTAAAATAACAATGAAAACAATAAAACAGTGCTAGCCCAGAGAGGCAGTAAGGAAAATCTCCTGCCTTGACCTTGGCCATGGGCAGAAAACAAAGGATTCCCCTTAAAAATCTGTGAGCCTTTACCCACAGGGTTTGCCGTCTCAATCCTTCTACTTGCATTTTTCCTGAGTTAGTAGCTTTCCTTCATCTAGACAAATGCATCATCAATAAATAAATTACAAGATTCACATAGCATGCCCTACCAAACATGGGATTACAAAGCATATTGGTAGATTAAACAGTCAGAAATGGCAATAGGCAGGACTAAAAAGGTCATGTAAAAGATCAAATGGATGAATTAGAACTCTGAAGCTACACTATCAGAGCACCAGAATAACTGGGAAAGGAGAGTGGATTATCTGTCTATGGACAGTAACTCTCATGGTAGGTAATTTTAAAAAAAAAGAATGAAGAGATGCTATTACAAGGTGAGAGAAGAGACAAAAAAATATCCTCCAAACTGAGAAGCCACTTTGAGATTAGAAAATGAAGCAGGACACTCCATACAGTTTTCAAGGGGTTTTATTCAGGGTAACTTACTGATGGGAGTGGAGGGCCGGGTAGAGATCAAGCAGAGGATGATCTGCAACAGCTGCACAGTTATTCTCCACCATATCTTGACTTTAGTCCGCAGATTTTATAGACCAAAACAACACACAGAAGAGCATCTTAATAAGATCGAAGGGTTCACATGCACCTCAAAGGCTTTTCTGCACCAGACAGCTAACTTAAGTTAGATTTTGTGGCAGTTGTGCATCAGGACGGAGGAAGACTACGTTATCTCTAACAATCATGGAAGGCCTGAACAAGCCTCCTCCCATCCCATCCTCAGCAGCTATTTCTAAGGTATGTATGCTAATCTCCAAGAGGCCTTGGGGCACAAAACCCCAAGAGAGGTCCTTGAGCAAACATTTCCAAGAGGAAGAGCTAAGAATGGGGTCAGTACTGTCAGCCCCGTGACAGATGCTTCCCACATACATAGACATTCTAACAGCAATATTGAGCTCTTTTGAATGCTTTGACACAGTCAAAATGGATGCATCAAAAGTCAAATCATCACTCTCTCTCTTTTTTAACCTTGAAATCTGTATAACAGATAAACTTTTATCTTATTTCTTATCCTTACCCAACCCTGACTATAATCATATATGACTGTGAATGCTTACTATTGACACTACTAACAGAAGCTGACATGGATGGTAATAGAAAAACTGAATATGTTTACCCTAATTTTACCATACACTAGAGGTTACTTATTGTAGTGTTTGTCCATGATCAAAAAGAAAAAGAAACGAAAAGAGAAAGCTCAACCAGTATATTTGGCCTTGTGCTATGAAACATTTTTTTTTTTAATGTTCTATTTATTTCTAGGAGAGAGAAAGAGACAGCGTGAGCAGGGGAGGGTCAGAGAGAGAGGGAGTCACAGACTGAAGCAGGCTCCAGGCTCTGAGCTGGCAGTCAGCACAGAGCCTGACGCGGGGCTCGAACCCACGAACCAGGAGATCATGACCCAAGTGAAAGTTGGACGCCTAACCGACTAAGCCACCCAGGCGCCCCATGCTATGAAACATTTTTATCTATGTGGTAGATAAAGATAAAGGAGGTATGCTTATCACATTTTCAGGTGACCTCAGTCCAGAAGGGTGAGTTAATATGACAGTTGACAGAATCAAGATCTGAAACAATTCAACAAGCAGTAATGGCAGTGAAAATCAGGATAAAATTTATAGAAATAAATCTAAATTCTGTGATTATGTTTAAAAAGCAGAGTGAAACATATCATGAGAAAGAGAAGTCTATATAGCCTAGTAGTCTGCTGTTTAAGACTGGACAATTTTACTTGACCACACTCAATGATTTAACAATTTTTAGTGATGACTTAAAGTTCCCAATTTAAAAAATTACTAAAAGATGGCACAGAGAGCAGAAGTTATCTTCTCCACCCTCCACCCTGTCACCAGCTTCCATTCACCTTCCTTATTCTCTTTTTCTTTTTAATCTTTTTTTAAATTTAAATTCCAGTCTGTTCATATACAGTGTAATGTTAGTTTCAGGTGTGCAATTTAGTGATTCAACAATTACGTACAACACCTGGTGCTTATCACAACAAGTGCATGCCTTAATCCCCATCATGTATTTCACCCAGCCCCCTCTGGTAACCATCACTTTGATCTCTATAGTTAAGAAGCTGTTTATTGGTTTGCATTTTTCACCCTAGGCTTATTTGTTTTGTTTCTTAAATTCTACATATGAGTAAAATCATATGCATTTGTCTTTCTCTGACTTATTTCACTTAGCATGATACTCTCTAGCACCATCCACCTCATTGCAAATAGATCTTCTTTATTCTTAACAGTTTCTGAATTATCTTTGCAAAACCCCTCCACTCTCAACCACTGTTATCAGCAATATGGCTTAGATATAGTTGAAACCACCCTCCGTTCCAGGCTCGAGCCAATCAGCATGTCCTGTTATCTCAACAATAACTAGTTCAGGGACAGACTAATATCCTAAGCAGGCTCATGGGATGTGATGGAGCATGTGGTTGTTGAGGTTTCCTTTTTTTATGTTTTTTATTTATTTCTGAGAGAGAGAGAGAGAGCATGAGCAGGGGAGGGTCAAAGAGAGAGGGAGAAAGAGAATCCGAAACAGGCTCCAGGCTCTGAGCTAGCCGTCAGCACAGAGCCCGACGCAGAGCTCTAGTCCATGAATTGTGAGATCATGACCTGAGCCGGAGTCCGAGGCTCAACTGACTGAGCAACCCAGGTGCCCCTGTTGAGGTTTTCTGTAAGGGTAACTTTTCACTTTCTCTTTTAAACTTTTCTTATCAGAAATGATAATGGAAGGTGTAAAATGAGAATATGAAACCTGGACTCTACCACATGAAGGAAAGCCTCGGCAAGCAGGCCAATGGAAGATGATGTTTAGGTTAGTGTAGAAGCCAACACCACTGCAATCAAAGCAGAAATAACCAGATCCCAGCCTACTTAATTGAGATGCTGGCTCAAAGCATGTCTGATATCATTTAGATTTTTTCTTATTTTTCAGCTTTATAAATCAATTAATTAACTTTAAGTCAGAGTAAGTTAAATTTTTCTTCATCATTTACAACCTGAGAGTCATAACCAAATAGAGAAAACTGTGTTGCCTAATGATTTGTCTACTTATCAGGAGCAAACATGCAGTTGGTGCTCAAACATTTTTTTTTTTTTTATTGAATAATCAGGTTAAAATGGACTTAATGAAAAATCTAATGAAAGCTTAAGATAAATGTATATAAATATATGGAAATACAAAAAGAGTAGCCTCATTGTACTGTGTATTTAGATAACTTCTGTGTTTAATTCAGGGCATCTCATTCAAATACTACTAACAACAGGGGCGCCTGGGTGGCTCAGTTGGTTAAGCATCTTACTTCGGCTCAGGTCATGATCTCATGGTTGTTAGGTTTGAGCCCTGCATCAGGCTCTGTGCTGAATGCCTCCTTCAGATTCTGTGTCTCCTTCTCTCTCTGACCCTCTCCACTCATGCTCTGTCTCACTCTATGTCTCAATAAATTAGTAAATGTAGGGGCGCCCGGGTGGCTTAGTCGGTTAAGCGTCCGACTTTTGCTCAGGTCATGATCTCACGGTTCATGGGTTCGAGTCCCGCATCGGGCTCTGTGCTGACTGCCAGCTCAGAGCCTGGAGCCTGCTTCAGTCTGTGACTCCCTCTCTCTCTCTGACCCTCCCCTGCTCACGCTGTCTCTCTCTCTCTCCCCTAGAAATAAATAAAACATTAAAAACAAATAAATAAATAAGTAAATGTAAAAACAAACGAAAATACCCAAATACTACTAAGAACACCAGGCAAATAGACAAAAAAAGTTCTAATTTATCTTCTGCTCTATATAAATGATGAGACAGTAAATTATTTGTTTTCCTAATTTTAATTTTAATATTTGAGATGGAGCTCCTGAAGCTTTTATCATCCTCATTTTAGCATTGTAAGGATTATACATCGTGAATTATACAACTGTGAAAATTGTATAGTTTAGCTTTTTTGGAAACATAGCAGATGGAAAACAGACAAATTGTTTCATTAAAAGCAACTGAAATTACTGGATAAGAATGTTAAGTGACTGAGTGAAGATAGGAACTTAGAAAGTAAGTTTTATCAAATAAAGTGTATTCCAGGGTAGTTATCATAGTTGTGGGCCGTCCAGGTGGCTCAGTATGTTGAACATTCAACTTCAGTTCAGATTATAACCTCAAGGTTCTTGAGTTTGAACCCTGCCTTGGGTTCTGTGCTGATAGTTCAGAGCTGGAGCCTGCTTCAGATTCTCTGTCTCCCTCTCTTTCTGCACTCCCCTGCTTGCTCTCTCTCCCCCTCTCTCTCAAAAATAAATAAACAATAAGAAAAAAAGAGTTAGCTATCATAGTTGTATACAATTTAGGGGACATAAACTTTACAGACAAAGCCATAACTTAACACAGTAGAGAAACCTATGAGAAATAATCAACAATCAATTTTGGATGGTCCCTCCAAAAATGGTTAAATGCTCAACATAAATATGAATGTAAAAGAATGATTTCTAAGAACTGATAGTGGAGTAAAAACAAACATTTAATAATGGTTTTAAGTCTAGCAGCCTTCATTAAATAACTGATCTACTGATTCTTTTGGGTATTCTAAATAAGCAGTCATTTGAAGATAATTCCAGTTTGCTTTCTTCCTTTATAATTTTCTTATAGTTTATTCATTTCATGGATTATTATCTCACTAGGACCATCAGTAAAATATTGAATCTAAGTGCTAGAAGCAGGTGCTCTTAACTATTCCCTATGTTTAAGATACACTTACTGCACTAAAATGACAACAGTGTTATAGAGAAGTAATTTTTAAAAGGGGTGATAGAATCATAAAAAATACTGAATTAATCCAGAAAAAGGTGAAAAAAGAAAGAACAAATAACAACTGGGACTAGTGATGATACATTTAAACATAAACATGTCAATAATAACTAGTTTCAGGGCTCCCAATTAAATGCTGAAATTATCAAATTGAATAAAAAAGCATTGTCTAGGTTCTACCTACAAGTAACACACCTTAAATATGAAATCACTGATAGATACAAGTAAAAAAAATGATATTTCATACTAGTATTAATCCAAAAAAAGCTAGAATTTCTATAGCAGTATCAGACAAAGGCATTTTTTTCTAAAGACAATTTTAGATCAAGTAATATTTCCAGGGACATAAAGGGGTTATTTTTATAAATGATATTGATTAATCAGGTGAATTAAAATTCCTTATCCTCTGGCACTAACAACAAAGTTTCAAAATATGTGGAATGGAAATTGATAAAAACTTCAAGAACAAAATCATAATAAGAATGAAAGATTTCATTCAGTATCCCATGTCAATAATTGAAGCAATAGGTAGACAAAAATCAGTAAAGTTAATAGAAAATTTAAACATCCAGTCAAAAACTTTTTATTTATTTTTTAAACTTTATTATAAATAAATAAACTTTGAGAGAGAGAGTAGCATGAGTAGGGGAGGGGCAGAGAGAGAGGGAGAGAGAACCCCAAGCAGGATCCATGGTGTAAGACCACAGAGCCCAGTGTGGGGCTTGATCTCATGAAGTGTGAGATCATTACCTGGGCTGAAAGCAAGAGTTGGACACTTAATCAGCTCAGCCATCCAGGCACCCAACAACTCTTTATAATTGCCATTGTAAAACACTCTATCCAACAACAGAATCCCCGTTCTTCAGAAATGCATACCATTTACCATAGTGTGAAAAATTCTCCACATAAACTCTTTCAGAATATTGTAAGAAAGGGAATACTTCCCAACTCCTTCTAGAAAGTTAAAATTACCTAGATACAAAACCCAATAAACACTATACAAGGAAATAAACTACAGACCAAATATTCCTTTTGAACATAGCTACAGAAATTTTAAGCATAATTTTAGCAAGTCTAGCAGTACACAGACATGAATATACATCATGATTAAATGCGACTTATCCCAAGAATGCAAGGCTGGTTTAATATGCAAAAAATAATATAATTCACCATAATAACAAACTGATAGAACAAAAAGATATGATTATTTCAATAATTACGATAAAAATGCCTTTGAGAAAATCCATTGTCCATTCCTGGTAAAAACTCTCCACAAACCAGGAATACAAAAGGAATTTCTCAACCTGATAAAGGTCATCTACAAAAAAACTACAGCTGACATCATATTTAATGCTTAAAGACTATTTTGTTTTGTTTGTTTTCTTTTCTTTTCTAATTAGGTCAGGAATAAGGTAAGGATATCCATTTCATCATTTCTATACCACATTCAACCTGAACTAGAGGTTCTAACTAGATTAATTAGGCAAGAAAAAAATTAAAGGCATGCAAATAAGATGCTAGTTTACTAATGCTAATAATGGGAGCTCAGAGAGCAAACACATAATCTCTATAGCTTTAAAACATGTAGCAATTAATTTTAATATAGTTCATATAACTCATGATCTAAAATAGTTTTATTTCAACATATAATCAAGAAAAAAGTTATTAAATTCTTTTTCAATAATACTTCAAAATTTAGTGTATATTTTAAATTATACTGTATATTTGATTTGGACTAGTCACATTGCAAGGGCTCTATAGTTGCATATGTCTAGTGAATATCATATCGGGTAGTAGAACTCTAGATTACACTGTCAATTTGCTATCAAACATGTTATAACATTCTTTACTTCCTTAGTGGAATATGCTTTATTCCCTTTCCTTGAACCATGAAAGTCCTTTTGGTCTGTATTTTGCTTTTCTTTTAAATTGTAGTAGTTATAAAGATACATCTCTGTATTTCTCTAAACCCAAACAACAATTCAGGTTCCTTGATTAATGTTAACTGACTAAATGTCTCATTGTTGGAAGAAAACAGAATCATGGCTCCTGGAGTGAATTCTAATTACATGCCTAATCTAATAGTTCACCCATTTGTTAGCTCTAGCTTATTCGTGGTCTTTAAGAATGCAAATACTGTGCTGCCACAGTTTCTCTGTTCAAGAGAATTGAGAAGTAGGGAATCTCATGTAAAGTCACAAAATTTATAAATGTTGATCGTATGTTTGTAAGCAACTTCTCCACACACACAATATTGGCTGTTTATATGTCAAGTGCCTGACCCTGAGGCCATGGTTTTCTGAACAATGAAGGAAATTATTGCGAACACATGGAAAATAACACATGGAACTGTCAAGATCTGCCTGCATTTATCCCTCAAGACTGTGAATACCCTTGAAATAAAGACTCCTTCTTTATTTTTTTTCACATCACCTATATCATATGTGTGTGTATATATATAACTTAAAATTTTAAAATTACACGAGATATAGCTGTAATATTTTTTAACTTAAAATTGAATGAAGTCATCTTAACCTTTTAGTCTTGATTTTACTACATAAAATGGCATTCTCCTTGCTTATATATTTCAGGATTTCATAGAATTCATGTATATCCTCGTGAAACTTTCTTTTCAGGCTAAGTTCTTGTAATTTTTTGTGTGTTCTTCTATTAGTACTTCTGACATGAATATCTCCAGTACCTTGATATTTAGCTAGTTTGCTTTTCATTCATCAGTATATATTTTTTCTTGAATGTATACCAGAAAATAAACATAGTATAAGAACAAGGCAAAGGTAAGATTATATTTTTGATACCATTATTATTCCCTCTCACCCCTGGGGAGAGGAGGAGCTAACCTCATAAACAGCTGAAAAAAGTGTATCATCAATTCTCAAGTATCCTACTCTCTTACCTTTTTATTTCCTTTCATTTCCCTTCTTTATTTACTGAGTGTCCCCATCCAAGAATCCACAGAAACATATGTTCTATTATCCTTTACATTAGAAATTAACTCTAAATAATGTTATTAATAATTCAAGGATAATAATTCAGCTTAGAGAAAAATAATATGTAGATGATTTCTTTTTTTAACAATTTTTTTAAATGTTTTTATTTATTTCTAGAAGAGAGAGAGACAGCGTGAGCAGGGGAGGGTCAGAGAGAGAGGGAGTCACAGACTCCGAAACAGGCTCCAGGCTCTGAGCTGGCAGTCAGCACAGTGCCCGACCCGGGGCTCGAATCCACGAACCACGAGATCATGACCTAAGCGAAAGTCAGACGCTTAACCGACTAAGCCACCCAGGCACCCCTGTAGATGATTTCATAGTCCTCATAGCCAACATTACATATTCTTATAACAGCCCTTGATTTTGCTTTGGAAAGTCTGTAATGCTTTAATATTCTTATAGAGTTATTCCTCCTGATAAAATTACATTGATTATGGAAGATGATGATGCAAATTCACAATTTGCTTTGCATATCCAATAAATACAAGCAAATGTTCCCGTTTTACTATAAAATTAGTAAAAAAAAAATCTTTAGTTAGGAATGTGTTCATAAACTAACAAAAACAAAAACAAAAGAACAAGCAAATTAAACCCAAGGAAATCACATCTTGAAGTAGGTTTAAAACAGACTGTATTGTTTTTCCTGTATAACACAAAGTCGAATGACAGGGAGTTTTAACCAAGAACAGCTCAGCACTGTCCTCCAGGAAGCTAGTTTACCTATATCATAGCTCTGCCATCTTTGGTGTATTGGCTTTTGTCCTTAGGTTGTTAGCAATTGCTGCTTTTCTAGGCTTCATTTCTGTAGCTTGGGCAAAAAGAAAGGGGAGATGAAATCTGTATAGCAGTGTTTGCTTTTTGTTTTCATTTTATGCTTCATTTAGGGGGAGAAATGATAAATTTTCCCCCATGACTACATTCCTTCCTCAGTAGACCTATAAGTATGTCTTTTGCATTAAAACTTAGTTTCATGGCACCCAGGTTACAAGGGAGTTTGGAAAATTGAAAATAAATGAATAAAAGAGGTCAAAAAGTTTGTTTGTGAAATAAACTTCAAGGTTTGTCACAACTTTGACATCACAAACTATTAGCAACTTATTAGTACTGTTCTCTAACTGAAGAACAATACTATATTGACATTTCACTATAGTTAGATATATATTCATTCCCATGACTCCTGCTCTTCTTCATAACCATTCGTATAAATTCATGTTATGTGGTGGTTAACTTTATATATCATTCAGCCAGCCTATTGTACTCAGTTACTTAATCAATCACTTATCTGGGTGTTTCTGTGAAGACATTTTATAGGTGTGGTCAAGAGCTATAATCAATTATTTTTAGGTAAAGTAGATTACCCTCAATATTGTGGGTAGATCTCATCTAATCAGTTGAAGACCTTAACAACAAAACTTGAGGTTTCCCAAAAAAGAAGAAATTCTCCAAAACTACAGTTCAACTCCTGGATCCGTTTTCAGCCTGGTGGCCCTCTCTGCAGATTTAAGTTTCAGAACTGTAACATCATCTTCTGCCTGAGTGTCTAGCTTGTCAGCCTGCCCTACAATGTTAGATTGCAACCCATTCCTTGCCCCCAATCACAGAAGCTAATTCCTTAAAAGAATTCTCTCTATGGGTAAATAGACAAGACAGGTAGATTGTTAAGTAGGTAGGTAGGTAGATAGATATAGATAAGATAAATAAATATATAAATATCTCCTACTGTTTCTGTTTCTCTGGAGAATCCTGACTGACACAAGGTATAGATCCAACCAATACATAAGAAGATATTACAACTGTGACTTTAATAAAACAAAATTCACAGAAGCAAATGCATTTACAGAATACAAGTTATTTAATGGGTTATTATATTTAATAAAATTAAAACAATGTGTGGCATATAATCAGTATTATATAAAAAGTAGTACTAATAAGTACTATATAAATAGTCTTCATCTTCTCATTATTACAATTATCATCACTGTGATCAGGAAGCATAAAACACATTGACACTGAGATGATTAAAAGAGGGACACCTTTGTTCCTGAGTTGTGTGGAGTATGTTTTAAAGCAATAAACTATCAAATCCACTAATGGAACTAATAGGTTAAGTTTCCCATGTTGCTTGAATTATTTCCCAAGGAAAATTAAATTTTCTTAATAGAAAATCTAATTTTATTTCCAGTAACTTGAAAATCTTAATTAGTGACACAAAAGCCATGTTAAAATTACTTAGATCAGAAATAAACACATCATTATACCAAAATAAACAAACTGAAGAGCTACTGTAGTTTAGTTGACATTCCACACACGGTATCTTGATAAAATAAGATAGGAACAGGCAATTTCAATAGGAAAGAATTAACATCAATCACATAAATTAAATTGATTAACTTTCATACTTAATCAATCACAGGCATGAATCTTACACAATCTACTGGTGACCTCAGTTACTTTGTTTAATCATGCACACCAGTATCAGTGCAATGCTTGATTTTCCAATTAAAACAACTTTGCAATTAGATCTAATTAACGTGTTCCAATTAAATAGGTTAAATGCAGCAGTATTCAATAAATTTAAGCCCCCTACTTTCCTCATGGCGAAAAGCTTCTCAAAATTGTTTGGATATGTAATCCTTTTGGTGCCACAGCTTAACAAGAGGAGTATGAAAAGGTCAAGAGCTTGGCTCGGAAATAACATAAGCCAGATTTGGTAGAAAAGAACAAGCATCCCAAATTTCTCAATTATCTCCTGGATCATCATATAAGCCCTTCATGATAGCCCCATTAACAATTTGCCAATAGAAGTATTTGTTAAAGGAATATTTGTCCTTTTCACAAAAGAAGACCTATTCCCACTTGGAGTCACACAATTTTATAGTTGTTCTTCATAAGGGAATATGGTTTGTTGGGATTCTGAACAAGTAAATTCTTCCTTTCACCTCTGAAAAGTAATACATGGTAACTTTCCTCTCCAAAGCTTCCTGAAGGAGGAAATGCAGGTAAGAATATTCTGTTTTTAAGCTTTTGACTTACAGAATTCTAGACTTTACACTCTCCACTCCCAGTTTCCTTTCATGAAAAGAGCCCCTGTTCTGATTAATGTATTTTAACAAGTATCGTAATTCCCCTTGGAGAACTCACTGGTCGCAAGGAGCTCTGAGAAGTCACACCAAGTAAAACCCAACTCTCAGAGGCCTCTGGGGCACAGGAAAACAGCAATACAATACTAGCTTCATTCCCATGCCAGATAAAAGATAAGTTTAAAGAGCCCGGACCTTTCTGCTATATGTGAATTTTACTGTTTGAATTCTTTCTCCAAGTTTCCCTTGTCTCCACCTTATAAAGGAACCTATGAAACAAGTGAATGTAGTTATATTATAAGCATGCACTATTTGATTTTTTTTTTTCAGGAAGCTACTTTTTACTTTTTTTTTTCCAGGAAGTACACAGTTTCTATGTTTGTTCCTTTGATTTTAATCTCTTCATTACTCTTTGCCTTTACTCACTATGAGAGTGTATTTTTAAAAAGACCTAATTCAAAACTGTCAATGTACAGATTGTAGTTTAATAAATTTATATGTTTATTATGAATACTTTACTTTTAAAACAAGAGAGACCTGAATTTTCATGTAGTCCAAAACTAAATAATTATTAGTACATCATCCTCTAAATGTAAAGGTTGGTCTATATGTAAAGGATCATATGTACAAACTTTGCAAAAAAATTTTTAACTTTTTAAATTTTGTATTTTATTTTATTTTTTAATGTCTATTTTTGACAGGGACAGAGCATGAGCAGGGGAGGGGCAGCAAGAGATGGAAACAGAATCTGAAGCAGGTTCCAGGGTCCAAGCTGTCAGCACAGAGTCTGATGTAGGCCTAGAACTCAAGAACCATGAGGTCATGACCTGAGCCAAAGTCAGACGCTTAACCAACTAAGCCACCCGGGTGCCCCTGCAATTATTTTTTTAACTTCTTTTACATTTATTTATTTTTGAGAGACAGAGAGAGACAGAGCAGAAGTGGGTGAGGGGCAGAGAGAGAAGGAGAATCCAAAGTAGGCTCTAGGCTCCAAGTTGTCAGCACAGAGCCCAACGAGGGCTCAAACTCACAAACTGTGAGATCGTGACCTGAGCTGAGTTAGAAGCTTGCTTAACTGGCTGAGCTTCCCAGGTGCCCCAGGCGATGATATTTTTAAAAAATCAAAAACAGGGACATCTGGGTGGCTGAGTCAGTAAAGCATCTGACTCTTGGTTTTGGCTCAGGTTAGAATCTCATGGTCCATGGGTTGGAGCTGCATGTCAGCAGAGAACCTGCTTGGGATTCTCTCTCTCTCCTTCTATCTCTGCCCCTCCCTTACTCACATTCTATCTCCCAAAATAAATAAAGAATTGTTAAAAATTACAAAATAAATAAATAAATAAAAATAAAAAACAGATAAATATATTGCAGTATTCACTTCAGACAGGACACAGTCTATAATTTTTAAATGGAAGTTTTTTATAAACAGGAAAGAAACTGGGAGAGAAATAAAACCCTCCTCCTCACTCTACACACACCATAATTAGCTATGTACAGATGCCAAGGAAATAGGAAAGGTGTCATTGACTGGTGGAGCAAGGCCATAGAACACAATGTGATGTGCAGACTTAAGAGAAATTAGATAAATGAGGGAAGATTATTGAAAATTATTCATAAAATGTATTTTAAGTACTTAATATTTAGCCACAAATCCTACACACACACACTCAGTCATATGCCACAAACAGAAAAGCTTAGTATCTGCCATTCTAAATGCCTCTAAATGTCTTCAGTGGCATGAACATACTATCTTTGTAACTGGGAAATGACTCTAATTTTCACATCAAAGATAAAGCAGTGGCTATAGCTTCTAGAAGCTAAATATCTGGGACATATTTCTTCTCTTATAAAATAATAACAACAAAATGAAGAAAAAAAACATTTTTTGTTCTTTTTCTTTTTAGAGAAAGAGAGAAAGTGAATGGGGGAGAGGGACAGAAGCAGAGAGGAGGATGGCAGAGAGGGAGAGAGAAAGAGAGAGAGAGAGAGAATGAATCCTAAGCGGGCTCACACTCAATGTGCGGCCCCATGTGAGACTCCCTATCACAACCCTGAGATCATGACCAGAGCCAAAATTGAGTCAGATGCTCAATTGAGTGAACCACCCAGGCACCCCAAATAAAAACATTTTAAAAATCCTAACCCCTTGCTTCTGATGCCCTCATCTGTCAACAAGCAATATTTCCAAGAGAACATTCAATTCTAGACCTTCACTGTTACCTGAAGTATATTTAATAAATAACTTTTCTACCCTCTCCTTGCTTGCTAGCATTTGAAGAGATAATTGAATCACTTGTTTAAAATGCACAATTCATAGGTAGTCAAGTATCACCGTAATTAATGCTCTTCCAGTTCTGCAGAAATTATAAATTTGACCATAAAGAAAGTTTTAGGAGTCACTAGAGTCACATTCATGTATCACCTCACCATCAAAATGCCCATATTTTTATCTGATTCCAGTAGTCAGGTAGAAAGCTATCTAAGTTTATTCAGCAGTTGGCAAGAAAAATGGTAGAAGAAGTTTTGATTAATAAGCAAACTGAGATCCATCTCTATTGATGTCAACAGTATACCTACACAATGTTTTTCCTCTTGCATAGGAGTGGTAAAGACCCTTTAGTTTAAATAAGTGTCTTTTAAGATGGTTTCCTTCAATTATGGCAAATTCAAAAAAATATAAATCCACATAAGCTGGATGAACTGGTTGGTACCATACTAAGGTTTGGATTGTTTTATTAGGTGGCTAGAAAATGAGACATGCATTCCAGGGGTACAACAATGGGCACTGGAGAATAAATAGGAAGTCTAAGTAATCTTGATTAGTAAAGGATCTCTTTAGGATGATAGGGTAATAGGTTAGATTAATAACAAAGTTAGAAATGTATATTGGATTCTATAATTGGACACCAATTGTCTAAAGACACCAACTTTAGAGCCAAGGACACCAAGTTTTATAATAATTAATTTTGAGGTTTGCATATTTTAACTAAAAATATACAGAATAATACTAACAAGGATAATGAGAGTATTATGGTATTTTGAGGAGCACTGGCCTTTGTGTGTCACCCATATCATAGATTTAGTACTTTCTTATTGATGGTAAATATAAACAAAACCCAACTTTCCAAAACAAAATGTCACTAGGCCTTATCAGTTTCACGTTTACATTATGTCCTTATTAAAATAATGCTGAGCTTCATACATTTAAAAGAACTTAGCTTCCTAAAAATGCCCCCCCCCACTTATTACTTGGATTCCCTAAAGACACATTTACATGTGACTCATAATTTAGTGTCACAATTAGAGTCACCAAGTTACGTTTACAACATTCTTTGCCTGCTCTAGAATTCATCTTTGACTTTTAACACCTTCCAAGTCATTTGAAGTCAAATCACTTCCAATTCAACTTCTGTCATTGCTCATGGATCTTATGAATTCAACACCAGTGGTTATGTCAAGAATGTTGTTTCCTTATGTTTCCAACACAGCAGCTTTCGGGTGCCAGCCAGAATGGGAGAGTGATGAGAATACACGACCTCTCCTCAGATCTATACCATGCTTTGTTATAGGAATCATGAAAGAAATATGCTTTGGCCAAGCTTCTTAATAGCTCCCAAACAAAAAAGAAAATTTTTTCAACTGCAAATCCATGTCTTCTAAACATACAAGTTCAAATCTCATTTGACTAGAGTAGGGAAAGAAACAAAAATATATTCTCGATATCTACACTTCCATTCTCAAAACTCTGTCTCTAAATCAAAATATTCTCAAATCATCAAATTCAAATATAAATCTGAGGTGTTGTGTGAGGAGTAAGGAGAGAGAAAAGGTTGCAGGTTTGAAAGGGAAAAGGATTTAATCACAGCCAAAATCCCTTATCTGGAATCTTTGGGGATAAAAGAGATTCAGAATGTAAAATGTTTCTGATTTTAAAAAGAGAGCATCTTATACAATATAATACCACATTAATAAGCTAGCAAAATATATGATTATTCATACCAAAATTTAAAAAGAAAACTATGTATTACTTCAAGTAGTGTATTTACAAGTATAATACTTTACAAGTATGTATTATACTTTATAGTATAAATATATACATATATTTATATTTATAACTATAAATATACTTATATGTTATAAGTATATGTACTTTATATTTATAAATATATTTATATTACTAAAGACTTTTTGGATTTTAGAATTACATATAAGAGACTATACACCTGTATCATAACCTGATAGCTTATACATGAACCAAAATAACTTTGCCTAACATTGCTGCTGTTTTTCTTTAGTTTGAACAGTGGTGGAAAATGACCTTCTATTAAATGCACAGGTATTTTCTCTTTACATAGATAATTACTACAGTGTGATTATCCCTCAAATGTTTGGAAATTTAATAGTATCTTAAGAATGAAAATATCAGAATTCATTTCACCATCCTTTCCTTAGCTTTAATGCACATTTACACTTAAATTAATTTTCTTCTCATGATAAGAAAATAAAATCTACCTTGAAAATTTCATATGAATATTCGTATATAGTTTTTAGATTTCTATACAGCAGTTGGATGATAATTTTTATTGTATCCATGCACTATATAATAGAGATGTATTGGATTTGAGAGGATTTAATAAAATGGGAACACCACAATGTCTAAAAAGAATGGACATAAAAGAATGGACATAGAGTGAAAGCCTAATGTCTCATAGAGAGAGAAAGACTGAATTCTAACTTGTCCGTCTTTGCTGGGGCCTGACCTCCTTTTTGTTAGCTCAATCCAAACACCACATTTTTGTGAATATGCATCACATTCATTTTGGATTATTTAATTTAACTTCCTTTCCAGATGAACTAGCTTTATTAAATGCTTGCCATGGATGGGCACACAGAGTTTATGCAGGCTATAAATATCTATGATTAGTTTGGTATAGCATATTGCAATCTAAGGTGTAGCAATTATGTATAATATTTTCTCCCAAGCTTGATAAACCATTTGGGAACAAAAAGGAAAAAAAAAAAAAACCCACCCTAGAATGTAATTTATGCAAACCCTATGAATGTATGACATTTTCATACATTCTCTGAGATCCTGGTCAGTAGCACAGATACATACAAAATTTCAGTTGTGAGCTGAAGAGGAAAAAAAAATTGACTCTATGTCATAAAAATGGGTATAACCTAAATTATAGGGACTCCTGGGTGGCTCAGTCAGTTAAGCATCTTAATTTGGGTCAGGTCATGATCTCGCAGTTCCTGAGCCCGAGCCTTGCATCCTGAGCCTGCTTAGGATTCTTTCTCTGCCCCTCCTCTGTTCATGCTCTGTCTGTCTGTCTGTATCTTTCAAAAATAAACATTAATTTTTTAATAAAAAAAAAGAAAATTATACTACCTGTGATACAAATTTTGATCCCTCCAACATAGTTTTGGTGCAATAAACACCGAAAGCTGAATGCCCCCACACGTATTTATCTACTACATATGTTATTCTTATATATATAATATGTGTATACAGTTTAATGTGTCTACATGAACTTTTACATAACCTCCAGTCTTATATTTCTAACCACTATTAAGATAATATATGGCAAGGTATATATATGGTATATCTTCTTAATGCAAAACTGTCTAGGAATTGTAAATAAAAACCTCATTTCTGCTTTTCAAAGCCTCAATATTTACTGCATGTGATAGCACATGAACAAATAAACATGAACAAAAAAAGAACTATGTAACATATGAATAGTCCAGATGAGAGAGAAATGCATGTCATTGGTCAAAGCTAGGAATAGATCTGAAAGTATACGGGATCTGAACAGGATCTTGAAGGACAAATAAGACACTGAGAAAAAAAAAGAAAAAAAATGAATAATTAAGGTTATTCCAGGTAGAAGAATAATGTAAGTAGAGTTACAGAAACAAACTGTTTTATGTGCAACTGAACCACAGTAGAAAGAGTACAGATGATTCCAAGCTAGAGTTTCTATCCATTCAGATTTCCCTTGTATCTCAAACTGAATCCTTTCCAACAAGATATATATTATCTGCCAAGTCTCATTCTCATAATTCTCATACCACAAACCTGAATAATCATTTTGACTTCTTATTTATCATTCACTAATTTGTTTGCCCATTCATTTATTTAATTCAGGCATGGAATAATATTTTAAACATAGGAAATAAAGAACAAAATGAATAAATTGGGAAGCTTTCTCTTCATAAATTCCCAGAAAATAAATTATAATACAGGGTATTAGATATATAACAGAAAGTTGTAAAGAATGCTATAGGAGTAATGGTACAATTCTGCTTGTTTTGCCAAAATTCACTGTGTACCTAAAATATGGCAAGTAGCCTGCTAATTAATAAGAATTTAAAGATGGATGAGGGTCACCTGGGTGGCACAGTCACTTAAGGCTCTGATTCTTGATATCAGCTCAGGTCATGAGCTCATGGTTTGCAAGATCAAGCCCTGTGTTGGGCTCTGTGCTGACAGTGTAGAGCCCACTTGGGATTCTCTCTCTCTCTCTCTCTCTCTCTCTCTCTCTCTGTCTCTCTCAAAATAATAAACATTAGAAAAAGTTTTAAAGATTAATGAAACTTGGTCAAATACTCCAGTTCCTTACAGTCTGATGGAGAATACAGAGAACAAATAATTACACTGCAAGGAGTAAAAGCTGAGACTGAGATGCAGCCATTAACAGGATTAACTCAATCGATTTCAAGAGAAAAAGTTGGTTAAGGGGCACCTGGGTGACTCAGTCGGCTAAGCATCTGACTTCGGCTCAGGTCATGATCTCACAGTTTGTGGGTTCAAGCCCCGCGTCGGGCTCTGTGCTGACAGCCAGCTCAGAGCCTGGAGCCTGTTTCAGATTCTGTGTCTCCCTCTCTCTCTGACCCTCCCCTGCTTGCTCATGCACTCTCTCTCTGTCTCTCGGAAATAAATAAAATATAAATTGAAAAACAAGTTGGTTAACGGAAGTTTCATCTCCTATGTGCAGCTTTCCTTAACCCATCTTTTACTTCAAATAGAACCAGCTGTTGAAAAGTGCTTTGTGTATACGTTAGGAGCAACACGAAATGCAAACAGTGAGTCAGTTTTGATTTATACTAGACAGAATCAAAGCAAATAGAAGGTATGAATGCTAGACTTCAGACATGGAGATTCTTAATAATTTCCTTGGAAGAGATTTCACTGCACTTTTCAAATCCAGATGTCTACCATTAAGGGTGTACTTTTGCCCACCCACACAGACAAACAGGATAGTCAAGGAAGGTGTTATGTGAAAGATCACTGGGTTTCACAGGTAGAAACTCACAAGTGATCTCAGAATAAGAAAATGAGGGGGAAGAAAGCAAAATAAGAAAGGGAGTGGGAATAGTGAGTAGTGACTACCTTATCCAGACAATAAAAGAGAGAGAAATGAATGACCTGGCTGGGGGAAGAGAGAGACTTAATGTTTACTTATTACCAATAAAATCCTTGCTAGGCAGTTGATTCCTCAGATATTCTCCAAGTATGCCATGTTAGTGCTATGAGCTAGGAGCACTTAAGACATTTTATTCATCCTAAACTACTTTACCTTTTGCCTTTCACCTCTCCAAATGTTATGCAGTATTCAAGTTCATCTTTCTCTATTCAAGTTCCAAGAGGTTATTTTAGTTATTCCATACAAATTTAATTCTTTATACTAGTTCTGTGCTACTCTGACACTTAAATCTAATTTGTTATCTTGTCATTGTTTCAGTTGTACCCCATATCTGTCACCATATTTTACATAGCCATGCATACGTGTTTTATTGATGACATGTCTTATCCACTATACTCAGCTTGTTATTATAGTACATAATGAATTCAGTTCTGAATGATTTTCTGTGTGCCTACGTTTTTACCATCTATGCATTGAGTGAACTAGTAGAAATCTAAACTCTCTTTTAAAAATTTAAAAATGTTAATTATTCCCCATCTTAATCTTTATATTTTCTCACTTGAAAGGTCTTATGCTTTTCCTTTAGTTTTTATATAGTGGTTTCTTCTTCTTCTTCTTTCTTTTTTGCCATTAATTTATTTTGGTAGCTAATTGTTTCAACTTCCATTATGCTTTTGAACCAAGATTACACGTGATTTTTGTGTTTCAAAAAATGTGGTTTTCTTTTTTTCATTTTAAATTCCTTTCTTGATGATGCTTATAACTTCTTTTGTACATGAGGATGTGAGTAGGTACACGGTAGATCTAATGATATTAATTACAACTTATTTGATTATAAGTGATAGAAGCATAACTCAAACTACTTTAGGCAAGACAAGCAATATTGGTTTAAAAAGTACTAAAAAATAAATATATAAATAAATAAATGTTAAGAATAAACAAATCAAAAGTTCTATCTCATATAATTAAATCATTACAAGGTCATGGTATATCTGGATTTCAACTTTAACAGGACACGGGACCTCTAAGCTTCTGGGCTGCTTCAATTAATCGTTTTCTATGCACAGTAGCTTAAATCTCTAACATTTTAACAACTTTAACGCTCTGCCCACTCTATCCAAACAAATGGAGATTTAGCCATCAGTAGCTAACCACCTTCATAATCCTTAGCTAGTACCATCAAAAAGGAAAGAAGAAGAGTTCTAACTTAGTTTTATATTTAAAAAATATGTATTTAAAATTACAGGGAAGAACTTTCAGAACACATCTCTAGAAACATCAGCTGTGGGAGAATCAAGGGTAATAGGGCAGAAATCTGGCAACTGGAGACATCCTCTGCTCCCATAAAAGAAGTAAGTATATCAACCAGGCAGCAACAGCCATTCATATCTACTACAAATTTACCACACAATGAAAAGGATTTTGCTGGCATTGTTTATCACTGAATCTCCAGAGTCTAGAAGTTAATTATATAAAGCTTTCTCACAATTCAGTGTTGTCAGTGACAGTCTAGACATCTTTCTCTAGATAATACATCTGTATTTCTGAATTGAGGAAATAGAACGTGACATTTCTGTGATTCAGGAAATTTACTAGTATTATATCGGTTCTTCAGAGAACTGTGATAACTTAATATCTGTAGTTCACTTTAGTGCACTATGGAAAGTAGTGGTGGGCAACCAAGTGGCTTTGTGGTTACCAAAAGATCTTTAGAAAGTAATGTATGGAGTAAAATCAGTGTGGTTGTCATAAATCACATGATGCAGCACGTGAACAGCACTTTTAGTGATGTTGCTTTCCCTGTGTTCATTATAATTTGACTAAACTAATTCTTCAAGAACGTAGGAATGTTAAGAACAATTCTGCTCTGTATTGAAGGAAATATATCACAAATACAGGTAAATCATTCTATCTTCTAGTTTATATTGTTCTATCTTATGTAACCATATGACTTGAATGTATACAGACTTCAAAATACAACACATAAGTTACATTATTTTATCTCATCTAATTGGAGTGACTTGGATGCATACATACTTCAAAATAAGGTACAGAACATCTTTAACTAGGGCTGATATACTTCAAAATTTAAAAATCCGCTCCCAGGAAGAATGTTATTATAATATATGTGTTAAAATTTTGTCTGTGCCTAGAGTTTAGAATGTAAATTTGGAAGTGACTGTTAATTACTATTAATTTAAAAAAGAATAGATTCAACTTAGAATTTTTTTTCCTTTTCCAGGAAAATAATGAGGTATTTTTCTCCTTTAACAAAAATTATCTCTATTATTGGCTCTATCTCAACTCTCTGAATTCCTTCAGGGGATTTGAAAATAGCATTTTACTCTTTACCCTCTAATATGTGTTAATTCATCACTTTTGATCATGATAATTATTATTACTGTTTTTTTAAAATTATAAAATAAAGGAAGCAACCTTTATTAAGTGTCTTACTTGTGCCAGGCACTGCACTTAATATTGTCACTCATTTATTTATTACTTAATATTTGTTCATACATTTCTCCAATCAGTAAATATTTACTGGGTTTGTAAGCTTTAAGCACTCAAAAAATGGTCTTCAAGTTCCTTGTGGTGCAGTAGAGGGAGTGTTAACTGAACAAATAGATAACATTTACTGTCAAGTAATGAGAAAACCAATAAAGGAAAAAAAAATGCAAGCTAAGAGACAGAGTGGCAAGGGCTGTTATTTTGGACAGCATGGTCAGGGAAGATTCCTCCAGGAAGTTACTGTTTCAGCAGAGACCTGAATGAAATGAGGGAGTAAAATATATGAATGTTTGAAAAATGGTTTACACATTGAGGCCAAAAAGTATAACGTCTGACTGGAAACTTTTAGAAGAGTGTGTATGGGAGGATAACATAAAATGACTTACATTGATCAGTGGTAGTTAAAAACAGTTTCTAGGGCTCTTGGGTGACTCAGTTGGTTAAGCGTCTGACTCTTGATATCAACTCAGGTTATGATCTTGCCGTCCTGAGTATGAACCCAGCATCAGGCTACACACTGAACATGGACCTGCTTGGGATTCTCTCTTTCACTCTCTCTCTCTATCGAAATAAATAAATAAATAAATAAACATAAACGCACACACACATACACACAATTTCTAAATTTAGACTAAGTGCTTGAATTTGAATGAGATGGCAACATACCCTGCCTATACGGCCATGGCAAGTTGCTTGACTTTGAGGGCCTCAGTTTGCCCATTTAGTGTAAGGATCATATTCATTCCGTTTTCTTAGTTTAGAAATGAGGATTAAATAAGGAAATCTACCCAGAGACATTAGCATAGTGTGTGACATATAGTGAGTGTCTGAGGGATGTTGGCTATTATTATTAGTCTATCATTACTTTTTTTTAATGTTACAAAACAAGATCATTTCCCTGCCTTTAAAGTGGGACTGTAATCGATGATTCTCCCCTTAGAGACAGAACTTCTAGAGAAACTGCACAGCTTAGAAGTGGATACTATCATGTATCTGTGTCTACAGAGGTGAAGGCTCTGATTTGGGGGAACTCTACACTCTCTTTCCATCAAAGGAAGAATAAATTGAGAATGATTAAATTAAGTGAACTGGAGAAAGCCTATTACTAATGTAAATCATTATAAAAGCTTCAGTAGGCAAAGAAGTAAAATACTAGAGAATATAATGTAGTATCTTTGGATAGTCTTCTGGTAGACAATTAAATTGCTAAAAGTACCATTAATAATTGCACATTTCATTTAATATATAATTATTCATTGTGGCCTCGCTAGCTTTCTTAAGCTTAAAAATGGAAGTGACCCTTTATTCTGACTGTACTTATTCCTCTGAGTATCTAAAAATGTCTCCATTTATCTTAATTCACCTTGTACCTAGTGCATAAGGAAGGGAATACTTCTTTGCCTTTTTGAAACTGGAGTGTCAGATGAAAATATTCATTCCTCCATAAGAAGACAAGAAATACTTAACTCCTTGGAGATAATAAATATGCTGATTTATTACATGTCTAGTACCCCAAGTGAAAAGGATGTTTATGAGAAGACAATTCTGAAAAACAGGATGAATTATGGTGGAATATAATGATTCTTACAGAGCCCAACTCTCTATTCAAAATAATCACAAATTAAAAAAGAATATAATTATTCAGCAAGATGCTTAAGGCGACTACCTAATCATTTATTGCACAACTAATTACCAAATACTTGATTATATCCTCTGTTTATAATTTCTTTCATTTACAAAAAAACTTTCATGGGCAGTACTTTTTCTGACTGAAATGATAGGAAAAATATCTAAGATTTATTGAGAGTGCTTACTACATGCTAGGTTGCTTTTCAAAAATAATCTCCTTTAATTCTCATAGTAGCTCTGATGTGGGTTTTATTATTTTTCAATAATTTACAGATCGAAAATTGAGGTTCAGAAATGCTAAGTGATTTGTCCAAGCTTTCACAGATCCTGAGTTATACATCCTATTTGCAAATCTTCTCCTTAAGTATGACTCTACAGTTTCTCTTACAAACTTACCCTCTGGAGTTAACAAGACAGGTATCGTTGTTATTTTGTTGTTGTTGTTGTTGTTGTTGTTATAATTTCTTAAGTAATTTCTTTTTTAAAAAATAATAGCATCCAAGAAGATAAGTAATTTGCACAAGATGGCATAGTTAATCAGAGGCAACTAGGTCAGGGATTTCAGCTGGGAAGAATGAAGTGTCTTTCACTTTTTGAGTAACAGCCAGGTGTTGCCCTTTCATGTAAGCAGGAGCAGAAAACTCCAAAATTCTTTGAACTCAGAAAATACGTCCCAATTAAAGTTTCTACCTCATGGTTGTTATTATTTCAACCTCATGGTTGGACTAAGTTTACTTTCAGCTAATTCTTTTTTGAAATCTTTAAATTGTTCATTCCTTCTAAGCATTTTGCTCATATCGCATTTCTGATAGATCTTCCGTGACTCCTTATATACAATAGTAACTATCTTCTCTATCTCAATCCTTCCTGCTGCGTAACTCTCACACTAACCCAATATACTAACTTCATAGCGCTAATGTTTACATGAGTATCTGCACTCATAGTAGATACGCAAAAAATATTTTAGTGAATGAATATATGAGTTCAGTATAATTTCTGAGTTCTAAAATACAATGCAGTCACTATTGTGTATTTATGATTGTTTATATGATGGATACAGATACAGAGACACACAAAGGCACAGAAAACAAACATACACACTTACTGCACTTTTAAAACTGAAACTCTGTGGTTTTAATGCCAGATTTTTAATTAGCTATCAGATCGCCAACCATATTGTTAGCACTTGAAAAGAGGGCTAATGAAAACATAAATTCAAAGTTGTGTCTAATGTCATTAATGAAGGACAATGAGCCAAGAGAGAAAAATCTGTCTCCCAGCCTTCATTAGAAAGTATCTCAAGCCCATCAGATCTACAAGCACTTCAATGTCTGAGTTTTGTAAGCAATGGAAGAAGCTTCAAAAGATAATAAAATGACTAGAAGGCACTCATTGAAGTAGTAAGGTTAAAGGGTACAATTTAAAAAGAATCTTCAAGGTACCTTAGAAATTATTTAACCAAAATATATAGATGGGTCTGTCACCGAATCACGCTACTCTGATATACTTTGTTACTTTCCTGCTTAAATTAAAATAGGTAATTATTTAGGTCCAAATCACAAAGTAAGTAACTCAAAAGTTGTATGTTTGAGTGAAAAAAACAGGAACGCCAATTAAATGTAATTATGAAGCTTAGTTAATCTAACTCACATCCTCCACACAAAAAATCTCTAGTTATGGATGTGACCCAAATTCCATCTTTGCATATTACTCATTAGTGGTTCTAATGGATTTGAGCCAAATTTTGAAAAAGCTTTATAAAGCTGATTTTTGATTTCCATTCTTGATCTCGTAGGCTTTCTTAGTATTTATCTACACATTGCAAACACTGATAAAAGTATATATACAAACTGAGACACCGGTTTAAAAAGAAAGCAATGTAATTTTATAGGTTCTGATAACAACATAATTCGGTCTGGAATTGGGTGCAGGAAAGGTTTTCTGAGGAAATTATTCTAAATTTGATTTTAATAATGAGTAAAAGTTCACTATGATAAAGAGAAGGGAAGGGAAAGGAAACAGAAGGAATAGTAATGAGAAAAGTTCCTAAGTTTCAGGCAACATGGAGCTCTAAAGAAACTGAAAGGGCTAGGTGACCAGAACTCAGAGACTACAGGAGCAAAAAGTGCTACACAATACAGGAGGGATGAATTGACCAAAAAATGCTGGACCTTGCAATATAGGTTAAGGATTTTCTGCTTTTCTTTTATATTAGTGAGAAGCAATGACAAATTTTAGTGTGTGTGTTTACATGTGGATAACGCACCAAGTTTGGAAAGAGGTATCAATGAAAGAGAATCAGTTTAGTACAGTAAAGATGATTTTTAGGTGCTATCCAGAACATTAAATAATGTAGGAAAGAATGCTTTAACTCAATCACTTGCCTTTAAATGCTCACAATTTCCAGCTTGTACTCACCAGCATTTTTAACCTAAGGAATTAATTCCCCAGAATGAATGAAATTGGTCGTTTCACCAATGATTGCTATTCTTGGTGATTTAAAATGCAGTCAAACCAGTTGTAAAGTCAAGTAATAAATGAAGTAGAATCTGCTGGCTGTCTAGCCAACATCCCATCTTCCTTTCTTAGAGACTTACAAGTTCTTTATAGAGGTATCTACCCTTGCTCCATACAGCTAATTATCTCAGGGGAATACATAGAATCAGCTACATAATACTGTAAGGTTCAATGCAAAATAAAAATGTGTATCCTTTGCTAAATATTATTAGGAATATGAAGACAGCACTAGCAGCATATTAAACTAAACCAGAAGTCCCATGCAAATGTACAGCCATGAGGTTAGCCTTGGGAATTTGGCCTGTGGAAGCCCAAAGAGTTAGCCTGATTATACTAGGAATGGTTACAGGGCCAAAATTTCATTAATCAGATGGTGGGGGGAGGGGGAATTTTGTTCACTGGCTTCTGGAAATTTTCATATTTCTTAGGAGAGGATGAATAAATAGACGATCTCTTTACTTCCTCTTGTTATTCCTTCTGGATTCAATGGCTCAAAATATTACATCCATCTTGAGTGAAGCAAATTTTTATGATGGCAAAGACCAGAAATAAAAAGAAGTGGTATAGGTGATCCCATTGTTGTGCCAATAAATCAAACAACCCAGACAGCCATCATAAATCAAGACTTCCTATTACACCAATAATACATTTTCCTTATTATTTGTCATTTGAGTCAGAGTTCTTATTATTAGAAGGCAGAAACATCCTGACTGACAAAAATAATACTCTTTCAACCTAATTTGCTGAAAGGAGTTTCCCTTTTTCAGTGAATGATATTTGTTGCATTGTTAAATATTTTTAGAGTTGTGCATGCTTGGAAGAAATGAATATTACCTAGGATAACAGAAGTTGTCAGCTTATTTCTCAAAAGATAAAGAGATCATATGACATAAAATAAAATGCTGTAACATTATCTATGTTGGCATAGTCTAAGAAAATAATGGTTTAATTGCAAGATAACTGCAAGGTAATAATATTCCAGATTTGCTTCTTCTAACATTAAGTATAAATATAAATATGTATTTCGATGCTATTTTTGTAAGAAAGTTTTATAATGAAACTAGATACCATCCAGATCTCTGAAAAGGCAAAATGACCACACATTGCTTTCAGATAAGTGTCAGACAAGAACGACAATGAAAATTAATCAGAATGAAATTATGTAAAACAAAGTTGAGAGTGTTTTCCCTGAAGAATTAATTAGAGTAGCTATCCCAATCTGCAACACTCTCTCTATCCATTTCTTCCAGTTTGCGTATGGTTACACATACCCTTCAAATTTAAACAAAAGAAAAAAAAAAAACTTCACAGGATCTATCCATTTACTGTAATGAGTCTATAGAATAACAACAAGATATGTTGGTTTCCACCCAAAGTTATTTTTAGGAACTGGAGTGAGTAAAACGTAGTTGGTCTGAATTATAGAGACAATAAAGGGGCAAAGCCAAGTTTGGCTCCAAGTCTGACCCTGAGTCAGCCTATGTGCTTAATTCCTGCAAATCCAAATCTTCAATCACAGATAATATCATAGCTATAATGGAAGGAATCTCATGGTGCAGAGCAAAGAAACAAAGTAGAAACAGAAGCTACCTGGAAAGGTTAGCTAAATCTTAAAAGAAAGGACTTTGTTCCTGAGTGAATCTTAAAGGCTAAGGGGGAGACTGACATGTAAAAGTAGTAACTAAACTTGAATCTGAAAAGGTAATATACATAAATATTGACTGTAGTTCTATCTTATATGTGGTCCTGGGGTTGTTGTGGGTGGTAGAACCTATATTTAGCAAGGTTAATTTGACAATATTGTACAAGAGTTCTTAGGGCAGGGAAAAGTAGGCAGCATTATTTTATTCCTGACCCAAAGACAACTTAAAATCCTCTTGGAGAAAAAAAAAATTAAAAAGCAAAATGGCAAAATAAAATAATAAATTCAAATGATGTTTCAATATAAAATAAGAGAAATACATTCCATGGAAATAAATGATTACTTTCTAAGTAAATAATAAAGAATGGAATTTGAGACATTCATAGAATTTAGAATGGGTTGGTCAGGGCAGTTTTGTGTGTGGAGAAGGAGGATCTGAACCATGTTGGAGGATAGGTTAAACTTATAGGTTTTATATGCTATAGAATAGCATTCCAGGATGATGGGAAACAGTGAGTAAAAGTATAACAGTAGACAAGTTTAAGGGAAAACAAATGTGAGAAAAATTAAGACTTCATTGAAAGAAGACAGAGAACCAAGTGGGATGTTGGTCTTGACTACAGGTTTTGACTTCAGAAGTAAACACTGTAGATCTCTCCAGGAGTTTAGTGAGTATCATAGTTGTTCATGGGGAGCTACTGGGCAGAATGCATTAAATAGGAAGAGTTTAGAGTCAGAGAAAACAGTCAATTGGCAAAGACAGAATGGCAGATTAGGATATGGCTGTGGCAGTGAGTTTGAGAAAAATAAAGGATATTATAATATAAGAGTCAACAAAAGTTATGAAGTGATAAGAAATGAAAATGAGGATAATGACATGTACCTTATAATTCTAATACCATAGCTACAAAGACAGCAATAAATACAAAAAGAGTTGTCTTAAAGTGACAACAGACCATGTAAGTGGAAATACCCAGCCAACCTCCCTGTAATGGAAAGTAGAATATAGCTCTAAGAAATATCCTCATAAAGAAAACTCCTATGAATATTTGATGAGCCCTCTAAAGTAGAGAATATGGGCAAATTATTGCAGAAACATTTGTATTTTCTTGACTCAGAGGCACCAGATCACTTTTCTGCCTGAAAATTCCTTGTCTACTTTCCTACCTATAAATCTTTTCCTTACCTGTTAAGTGTAAGCACAAAAATCATTCCAGCATAGCTTTCTCTGACAATTATAGAATATTTTCTCTTTTTTGCTCTTTCAGTACCTATTTATTCATTAACCAAATATTCATTGAGTACATGCTACGGCCTTTACCTTGTTCCAGGTGTAGGGAACTACACCTTCCTCTTATGGATATACTTACATCCTAATTTGGTTACACAGCCACCCACTCAATTAGTAAAAACATATCATATTCCAGGTGGTGATAAAAACATGTTTAAATTGGGAGTTATTTTGGATTGTGTAATTACAAAAACCCAACTGACAAAATGACATTTGATCAGGGACCTAAAGAAAGGGAGAAACTTATTGGACAAGGAGGATGTTCTAGGTGGAGTGACCAGCAATTGCAATGACCTTGAGCAGGAGCATGCTGAGCATGTTTGAACAAAGAAGCTATGTGATTGGAGAGAATGGGTGTGTTGGGGTTTGGGTGACAAGAAAGAGTACAAGAAAAAGATCTACATCTTTAGAGTTTTATAGGCTATGATGAAGGATTTAAGAAGTCATTCAAGGGTTTGGATTAGAAAGTCAAACTAGTCCGAGTTGCACTGACTCCAGTTAGCAATCTCATTACCATACGTGTCATTAAAGAGTAAAGAAGGCCTTAGTACCAGATGATCTCACTAAGCGATATTACTGTGTGGGTGAGAACCATGAAAATGATGACATGGTTTTTAGAACATGTGTGCTGGAATTGTTGGAAAGACAGGAGAGTAAGAAGTAAACAGCCAAGTTAAAGAAAGAGAAAAGGAAAAGACTTGTAGTAGATAGGGTGCCTCATCCCTCTAGCAGGCTGTGTACTCTCCTGTTTGTGGCTCACACCTGCCCTTCCTTTGGAGAATATCCCTAGGCTAAATGATATCTCTAAACTTTTCACCTTTCAAAGCCTCCTCATGGCTGATGATTGACTGACGGGCAATAAAGAGCCAGCCCTTTCAGAGGAAACAACTCTGCAGTGCAGTTTATGTTGTAAGGCTTTTATCTGTAGATTAGACCAAGGCTACATTTTGCCTGAGACCACATCCTTGCTCAGTTCCTCTTTCCTACCACATTTGGTATCACTCTCTTGCTTCTAGAGGATTTTCCTAAAGATCACTCCCTCAGTCAGTCACTTATGAATTGCTTCTCAGAAACCTGACTTAAAACAAGTCTTGTAATTTCTGCTGTTTTCATTTTCCACAGTATCTAATAAAATTCTGAATACACCATTACTGCATAATAAATATTCACTGAATTACAGAAGAGACCTCAGGTTTTATAAGAGTAAAGAACACTGTCTACCGGTACAAAATACAATGTGATATCTTAGCATTCTGGGTACTTATTTCTAATTTAAATAATTTGAGTAAAACTGACAGAATAAGATTATATATGTGGACATAAATATTATATTTGTATCTTATGGGTAAATTATTTACCCATAAAAATTATAATGAGCCACCCTTTCTATGTTTAAGATAACTATATGTATTTGTTCCTATTTTTGTCTATAATACAAATATGAAATTTTGCAAATTAAGTACTTTCTTCCTCCTCTTAAGGCCCTTATTAGATTAATGATGAATATGCAAAATGGCTTCATATCTCTCATGACATTTAACTTTAGTCACCTGACTACCCAGGGATGCTAAGAAAGATTTTGCTTATTTGTTGAGCTTAAGTATTTTAAACCTAATGCATATGATTTGGTGAGATAAATCACAAGAATACTCAATACTTAGCTGGAAGTCCATGATTATAATATTTGACTTCTTTGGAAAACAAATACTCATTGCAAAGTTCTATCCTCTACTCAAGTCTGAGAGACTGATTCATTTCCATTATATTGTATATCTATCTCCTCCCCCTCCTGTCCTCTCCATTCATCCCTAAGATTTTAACTCATTGCCATAAAAAAAATTCATAATTTTCTTAGATGGCATCTAGTGTACCTTTTTTAGTTCCATCTCATGCAGTTTTAGGTTTTATTTAATTTTATTTTCTCATTGAATTTTCCACCCTCTTAACCCCAATATTACACGTCTCTTGCCACATGCTTTATGGACATATATCCATTTAAAATTGCCAATATAAGTAACACGTCCTAACTAATTAGAAAGTTTATTATAACCATTCCAATGTAATATAACCAGAAATTATTGGCCTCATTAGTTTCATAATATCTTTCAAGTTTACCCTCTGGTAAGTCAGTTTCAACATGGTTTCAAGTATTGGGTTTGGCAGTACTTGTAAAATGCATGTATATGGTCATTTTCCTCAGAAGTCTTGTGTGTTTTTTTAATATGAAAATTGTTCTATATATTGGACATTGACTATGCATAAGTTTCTGTGGGTAGAAAGATGACTGTAAGAGCCCCAATTAAAGATTTCATTGTTATCCTTAAAAAATAATATATATGTGGCATATAAGGTCATGTAGAATTCACCGAGTCATGAGAAAAGTCTTACTTGGTGCTTTCAATTGTTTTCCATTGCTTAAAAATTTTTTAAATGTCATAATCTGGCACTTGTTAACCACTAACCTTCTTCTGTTTCTACTCCCCTTATTCACTCTTCTTTTACTTATTACTAAGGAAGTAACCCAAGGTCATTATAGAAGTTTGTGAGAAAAAAGTAAAAGAAAGTGAAAATAGCCATAATTACAGTTTCAGAAAAAAAACTATTATTAATATATTTTTACAAATATATTTTCCAGCCTGTTTCTATGTGTATTTAAAGTTATATTTGGCAACAACATGAGAATAAATATGTTACCATCATTTTCCTAACTCTTTAGAAATATGAAATGACATTATTTTATTCTATTGTAAGGATGGCCCACAATGTAATCAATCTTATAAGATCAGAATTTTAATATGTATGTAGCTTTTTGCTGTTGTTCAATGATAACTTTCACTCACATGAATGCACATGCATGACTACTCTTAAAGAATGAATACCTAGAGGTGAACTATTGGCAAAAAGAGAGTAAACGTCTTCATTGGTTTACTAGCTGTTTGTAATTTCTTTTGTCCATTGGACTATCGGTAGTACTGTATTTTATTTTAAAGTTAAAAACTAAACACCTTATGGGATCAAAGTTTGTAATATATGTAAATCTATATCTCAGAGTTTATAGTTTTCCTGATTATTTAAATTATTCTTTATTAGATAGGAGCTTTATATTTTTATTGGGTGTACATACTACATCTAGGTCTACATTTCTTTTGGGTTTTACACTTGAATCCATGCATATGGATGAGATAAAGATGGGGGGTTAATTATTTTTGTTTTTGCATATAGATATTAAATTATTTCAGCATAAGTTGTTGAAAATGTCATTATTTTACTCTTAATTATTCAATACTTTGTCATTTTTGTTGAAATTCAACTGACCATATATTTATGAATCTGTTCTGTTCAAAACATCTACTTATTTACCTTTATGTCAACAGCACAGTATCTTGATTACTGTAGGTCTATAATAAGACTTAAAATGAGGTTAAGTCCTATGCCATTTTTTTTTTCTTTTAAAAGCTCTGGTAAGGTTATTTATATTTCCATAAAAGATTTAGAATCAGATTATCAATTTATGCAAAAGAAAATATAACTTTTGGAATTCTGATAAGGAGTAAATCTATGAATATAGAAAGAATTGACATTTTTATAATCAAATCCATGATTATGATCTGTATCTCTTTATATTTAGATTTTCTTTAAATTTTTCATTGTTTTTGAGTTTTCAAAGTGCAGATCTCTTTCATATCATTCATAAATATTCCATATGTTTGATTCTATTAAATGCTATTTTAAATTTTGTTTTTCAATTATCTGTGTCTAGTATGCAGAAGTTAAATTGATTTTTGTATGCTGATGTTGTATTCTACAATTCATTAGAGATGGCCATTTATGATTTAATTTCATTCTATAGGGTTTACCTGTATAGATGATCAAATCAACTTTAAAAAGGTTCATTCTTCCTAATCTGTTTACTTTTCTATACATCTCTATTGCCTTAGTATCTTTATTCGTTCTTTCTTGTTTTATTTCATTGGATAGAATGCACAGAGTAAGCTGGATAGAAGTGATAAGAACAGACCTCTCTGCCTTAATACAGATTTTAGAAGAAAAATGTTTAGCCTTCCACATTACTTATGATTTGAGCAGTGGGCTTTTCATAAATGTGTTTATTTTGGTTGAAAAATTTTCCATCTCTTTCTTATTTGCCGAGAATTTTTAATCAGTTTTTTTTTAATCAAGAAATTGTTCTCAGGAGCTTTTTCTTTATCCATTCAGATGATCACACTGAATTTTTTTTTTTTTCATTTCTAGTCAGAATTACTTTGAGTGATTTTTCTAATGTTAAATCAACTTTGCAATCCTTTGCTACATTTTACTTAGCCATGATGTATTATCCTTTGTCTTTTCTTAGATTTTATTTTGTAAAATTTTGTTGAGATTTTTGTATCTATACTCATAGGGGCACTTCATTGTAGTTTTCCTGTAATAGCATGGTCTATTTGGGTTTTGGTGTCAGGGTAATTCAAGTCTTACAGAATAATTTGGGGAACACACCTTATTCTTTATTTTATTTTTTTAGAGTTTGGATAGAGTGTGATTTTTGGTTCTTTAAATGTTTTGGAAAATTTTCCAGTGAATCCATCTACAGCTGTAAATTTCTTTTTGTTTGTTTATCTGTTCATTGTATGCATACAGGCTTATAGTTTTTAACTAAAAATTCCATACCTTAATATTTATAGAACGATTTGGGTTATCTATTTCTTCTTGAGTGAGATTGGGTAGTTTCTGACTTTTTAAAAAGTATTTTATTTAAATCTTATAGTGTTTTTACTATCTGTGGTAGTTACTCAACAAACTCTCTAGAACAGGCATGGCAGTTTTTCCTTTCTACTGATGCTAGCCTTTTTCCTACTTATACTCTTGATCTTTGTAACTGGATTCTGGGAGGGGGAAATAAAGACATGAGATATAGATTAATTGCTCACCTGGGAATCTTCCAAATACTTTTTAGTCTACAATATGGTTCCTGGGTTTCTGTGTATTCTGTCTATTCTCGTCTCTGCCATGGATAGCAGAGGCTTCTTTATTACAGTGGTTTTATATTTGTCACTGCTGGAACACGAAGGGTTTTACTACATCAGGGCTAGTTTTTATTTGCAGTGTTCACACTGGCAGGCTTGAATTTACATGTTACACACATGTAACCCAGTATTAACTAAACCCAGGATGGATGACTTGCTTTTGTGCCTAGTTCCATGGCTGGTGGTTTGTTTGTTTGTTTTGTTTTCTAGTTTCACAGAAAGGACGATTCTTATATGGTGTCAACAATTATATAGGGAGGCAAGTTCCTTTTCCTGCTATGCCCATGGTCTATTTTCCCTGTTCAGGTTTCTGTGTTGGTGCTAAGAATCCAGCTTTTAAATCAATGCCTGACTATGTGTCTTTTCAGCTTCAACTCTGGCTCACTACTATAGGTTTGAGTTTCCTTCTCATTTCTGGAACTTGGAGATTACCTTGTATTGCTTTTTTACCTTTTGAACTGCACATTTTCATATGCAGCTCAATTCATTTTAAATGAATCTTCCATTCTCCTTTCAATCCTTGTTTTATATATATATATAAAATATATACTTCTTGGGAACCACTAAGTAATGGCTAAAATATATATATGTTTCCCATAGCCTCCTAGTTTCTAATAACTGTGAATCCCAGAAGTAAGTGTGTGTATATGTGTGTGTGTGTGTGTGTGTGTGTATGTGTGTGCGTGTGTATCTTTAGGACAAATTTAACAACAACAAAAAATAAGAATCTCTGTAAAAACAGTGACTCTCAAACATAGGAGAGAAAAACTGTTTTTCCACAATCTACTCAGTATTGGTGGTGTGGATAAAAATATCTCCTTAGAACTATTATCATGAGAACTGAAAAATTTGAGATCGTGTCTTAATTCTGTGTGGGAGGACTGCTTCTGACAAGCTTAATTTTTTTTGCTCCACATAACTCACCTCTCAACTTGTCAAGTCTCTGATGTGAGATTCAGTGTTAAACAAAGAGTCACATTGAAAGACTTACACAAGTGGAAAAGTTTAAAGTAAGGTAAGATATGGCTCTCATTAACGAAGAGAAAAAAATTCTATAACCTCAGAGATTATTCTGTCTCTTTCATGAAAATAATTTACAAATGGGCTTTCTCTAATCTAGTCAAGTCTTTGTTACAACTCTCGATAAATATGAAAGGGGGTCAAATTAATTTATTTTCAGTTCTATCTCAATTCTTCAATCCTGCTTTTGAAAGATTTCTAATATTTTTCCCATTTCATATTAACAGAGGATGGAATAATAAATGGCCATTATTTAAACCAATTGAGCCAACGTGTCGATAATGACACCATATCATACAACAGAGAATATGTTTTATGAGGCCTCTCAGACAACTTCTATTAGTCAGAATCAAAAGTCAAGGGTCTAGCTTTCTTAAGGCCTCTCCAGTTCCTTCGTTCCCTTTGGAAAATTGCATTGATATTTTTTTTTAAATAGTTTATTGTCAAGTTGGTTTCCATATAGCACCTAGTGCTCATCCCAACAAGTGCCCTCCTCCATGCCCACCACCCCCCTTCTCCTCCCCCCACCCCCATCAATCCTCAGTTTGTTCTCAGCTTTCAAGAGTCTCTCATGGTTTGCCTCCCTCCCTCTCCCCAACTATTTTTCCCCTTTTCCTCCCCCATGGTCCTCCGTTAAGTTCCTCCTAATCCACCTATACGTGCAAACATATGGTATCTGTCCTTCTCTGCCTGACTTATTTCGCTCAGCATAACACCCTCAAGTTCCATCCATGTTGCTACATGTGGCCAGATTTCATTCTTTATCGTTGCCATGTAGTATTCCATCGTATAGGTAAACCACATCTTCTTGATCCATTCATCCATTGATGGACATGTAGGCTCTGTGTGGAGGTTCCTCAAAAAATAGAACTCCCCTATGACCCAGCATTAGCACTCCTAGGAATTTACCCGAGGGATACCTGAGGAGTGCTGATGCACAGGAGCACCTGTACCCCAATGTTCACAGCAGCACTGTCAACAATAGCCAAAACATGGAAAGAGCCTAAGTGCATTGGTATTTAAATAGCATGGGGGTCTAAGTTCAGCTTGATATACCTGTTACCATTCTATACTCGGAAGCTTGACAGACACTGTCTAAGGAAAAATATGGAATGGCAGCGTTCGTGAGAAAACTACAATCGTTTATCAATAGCTCCCAGTCAAGGTTGTAAAGTAGCTCAATGCCTAACACATACTGATCATCATTAAAAATAGCTGATAAAATTAATGCCATTTATTATTAATAAGAAATTAGTAAAAGCTATTAAAATACCAACATCAAAGTCAAGAATTCTACTGATTCTACTAATGTCTTCCTCTCTACCCTTTTCCCTTTATTCCCTTTTTCCAAATCTCTCAACACCTTTCTCTTCTCTATTGTTCTGTAACTCAATTCACATAACATGATGACTGACTCCCAAGCCTACTGTAAACATTTAAAATAAATGCTTCAAAATGTCTAGTCTGAAAACTATGCATAACAGCATATATATTTGTAAATTTTATTCTGCTTTACCTTATTTTTCCTTTGTGTATTTATTTCTCTAAGACAACATATGAATCAAAGATCCATGAGGTCAAACCGGATGTCAGGTTAGTACATCCAAGAGTCCTGCATACGACTGGTTACAGACTGAAGATGCAATCAACAGCTGATGATGATGGTAATGATAACAGTGATATATCTTCCAGCTCTGTGCGGAAGCTGGATTCCTTCCAATGTTTAGATGCAATAAATCTATGACATTTAATAATAGGATTAATGAATTAGATGTTATCAAGGAGTTTAACTTCAAAAAAAATAAGTACCATATCATAATATATTATCTTCTGAAAATACATTTTAACTCCTTGATCTTCACGCAACCATGCCTTTCTATATATCAAAATAAAGGACTGTGAATCATTACACATACTCCCACTGAAAAGTCTAGAAAGAACATTTTCAAAGATAAAACTGTTCTGCACTAAGCCCATTAGTATTGTTTGACCAATTTGATTCCACCTTGTAGTTTAATAACTTACAAATGTCATTTTCAAAATCTGAGCTGTATTCTGAGTTTCAGAAAATCAAATGGGCCTCTGAAACAACAAAACTTATTCCATACCTTCCCCCTTCAAGAAAATATGATTTCTCAAAAATCACCTTCTTTCTGAGGTCTTGTCCTGTATGTCAAGTTTTTGCCGGAAGCCAATTTTTATTGCTAGGTTATAAACCTCTAAAATAGTAGCTCTATTATGAAAACACTGACACAACCTTAGCCATAGTGATGTGAATGGCACAAGTATAATACACTGAACACAGCATCAGCCATTAGCTCAAATAGCTTGATTATGCCCCATTGTTGTTCATTGTCCCCTATACATTTGCTATAATGCCTGTGGTGCCTTTCAATACTACTTAACTATAGGCTGTCCTTTAGGAAATGTCAGGCATAGCCACCTATGGTGACATGCAGACATGTGCTAGTTAGTGCTAGTTTGTCACTGAGATTTTAACTTGATACAGTTAAATTTTTTGTCTAATAATACATTCTTTTACCAAAAGAACACACACCCCTAAGCTATAGTGCAATGTGAAGCTGCCAACTTATCTTACCTCATTACAGCCTATTGTTCTTAGGCAGTTTACTAATGAGGAAGATGTCTGAATCAAACTGTTGTTTACAGAACAGGGGAAGAAGAAAGATTTTCCCCCAATTTTTTAATTTAACTAGTCCTTTAGTCTTAATGGAGTTGGTTCTTTACTTGAATGTGTACCATTATAACAGTGGTTTATGGAACCATGTAGTATATTACAGCCTAATCAGACAAAAATAAAATCTTGAGCCCTAAGTGAGTGATCAGTGTGAGCAGAGGTATCGCGACATGTGAAATGAGACATTCTCAAATCTGACTCTCAGAATCTCCCAACAGATGAGGAAGAAATACCTTGCTCTCTTAAGGGTCATGAGAAACTCTTAGGAAACATGCTGTAGATATGTAGAAAAGGATATCACAAAATTCCTGGCTTATAACACCAGAGCTATACAAACACAAATGAGCTTAATAACATAAATGGCTTTCCTTCATTCTTTTTTAAATCCACAGGCTTCTGGTGGGAAATATATGTAAAAGACATACATATGACTTTTGGCAAAGAGAGCACAGTACTTTGCATTAACAATACTAATATTGCTATGGTAATTTTTTTCTGGCGTGGATGGCTTATAGTGACTGAGAATATTAGTGAATTCTAACAAGATCTATAACTTTTCATGTGTGGCTAATAATTTCATGACAACATATCCAAAGTCTCAAAATAATGTCTCAATAAATTTTTAGCAGTATGTCTAGGTAAAAGGAAATAGGACATGCTTTTAGTGGATTTGCCTTGCTATTATCCTTCTCATATGAAACAGAATGTTGGAAATTTAGATGCATCTGCTTATTTTTGAAGGATCATGAACTGTGAGGTAAGGCCACAATGAAATAGATTATATTCTTCTTCTCCATACACAGAATAGTCTAACAACAAACGTAAATAGGAACATAACTTTATACTTTTAATCCAAATTGTAGAAGAAGTCATAGATACTATTTTTCCAATCCCAGGTGCACACTCAAAAAATGAAACCATAACATCTGAGTACATTTATTCCAGTACACTTACATTTATTCCAATGCATTCCAGTCTGAGTGCTTTTATTCCAAAACGTGTGCAAATGCACATGCTCACAAATGCACACACACAATTTAAGTATAGAGGCAGTGGTATGATGGCCTAAAACTGTAGGATAGTGTATTTATATTTGACTGTTGCTTTAACAAATTTCCACAAATTTAGCAGCTTTAAACAACATACATTTATTATCTCACAGGTGCTGTATGTCAGAAGTCCAGCAGGCTCAAAGAGGTCTCTGTTTGGAGTCTCACAAGCAGAAATCAGGCGTCGGCAGGGCTGTGTTCCTTTCTGGAGGCTCCAGAGAATTTATTTCCATGTTCATTTGGGTTGATTAGCAGAATTCAGTTTCATGAAGTTGTATCAATGAAGTCCCTGCTTCTTTGCTGACCATTAGCTGAGGGCCTTTGCCAGCTTCCCAGGCCTCCCATATTCCCTGGCTCATGGCCTTCTTTCTCCATCTCCAAAGCCAGGAATAGCAGGCTGGGTACTTCGCATGCCACATTTCTCTAACAGACTCATTTCTCTTTCTGACACTTCTCCTTCTTCTCAAGCTTTTTATAGGCCCATGTGATTACATTGGCCCATCTGGACAATTCAGGATAATCTCCCCATATTAAGGTGCATAACATTCATTCCATCTGCAAACTTCCTTTTGCCATGGAAGGTAACATACACAGGGGTAATGCAAGGGGAGAGAACATGAAATCTAAAACCCTACCTACCATAGAGAGGATTGTACTCTTTAAGTTGTTATCACTTTTGTCAAAATACTGTCATGACTCAAAAGGAAAAGTTCTAACTGTAATAAGTTAAATAAAATAATTTTATTTTTTGAGCGGGTTCCCAAAATTTTAGTTTGATCAGGATTATATTGCTCTCAAGTCACCTAGTCTTAAGAAACTCATTTTTGTTCAAAATTGCTATTCTCTCCTACAATATTAAATTTGTGCTCTGGAACCAAACAGGAGTAGCTATTCTCAGTCTTTGAATAGTAAAATCTTAAATCTATTTCAAATAGACTGTGACATCTCTGTGAGAAGGGTCATGTCTTACTTATTAATTTCTAACGACAAAATCAGGATGAAAAAAACTCTGTGATCCACATCCTGCTGAAAACAGAGCCATAAACAATAGAAACATTTGTTACTTGAAAGTGCCTATATTTTATAACATTTGACTGTAAAACAAGATGACTCAATGTAGATGTCTATTTCATCAGCCTATGGCTGTTTCTACTACATTTCATAGGCATACCGTCTCTGAGCCTACAGATCTCCAAGAGAATGCAAACTACTCAGAAACTTCCGCAAATAATAACCTGGCTTACACAGCACGCCAGCCACATTCCAGAACAAGACCCACCAACTGGAATTATGTTGGCATAGCAGGTAGATAATAAAACATTACTGCAACATACTTTGAGGAACTCAGACTCAGGAACCCCTGAGACAGGATTCTATTCCTTTCACTCTGGTTATCAGATGTATGAAAAGGGGTGGGGGTGAAGGTGAAAGACTATCATGCACTATCAACTTAAAGTGAAGATTTGAGGAAAAGCATCCTAGTTTGAGCCAATAATCTTCAATAATAAATGCTTGGAGAGGAACGACTAAAAGAAAAATATTAAAAGATTCTTTTAGTAAAAACAAGTAATACACTTGGTGGGGAGTGGGGTAGACTATGACCTTCTCATTATGTGCATGAGACATTTGGATTAAAAAGCAGAAATGTCTGCAACTTTTTAGATGAGGCTATGGTTATTTTTACTGCTCCTGCAAAAATATCAAAGGAATATGATTAAATTGAAAGGTTAAATCATATGCAGTGGGCAGTGTGTAAGACAATGGTCTTTGTGTTTGTAAGGCCATGCTTTCTAAGATATCCTAATAAGCCTAGGAAAAGCAACAAGCTATATAAATGTGTTTGTTTTTTCCTCAAAGTTTAAGAAAAAGGTTCAAGCAAATCAATTTCTCTTTTTATAATAAGAAGCTCTTTCCAATACAGACTTCTATTCTCCTACTGGATAACCTTCTTGGGATATCTCTTTGTAAAGATTCTGCTTCTCTGAAAATAGCCAACTTTATAAAACTTCATGTTTTTTCATGCTTTATGTGACATGTGTTTCATGTTTTATTATAATGAAATGAAACAGCCCTTAATTTTTTTGGAGGTATACACAAATTATTGATATTAATGATCATTATAAACTATTTTTATTATAAGTCATTTCATAAAAAATCTGATTGAAAATCTAGCTTTGAGGATATTTTGAATAATTAAATATTTTAATATAGTCTAGATCTGAAAAGCTACACTCGCTCCCTAGTATTTTTACTATCTACTCAAAGCTGATATATGTTCCACTTGCAACTGAAGTTTTATGTATAATACTCTTATTAACAGTGGGCAATTATTGGGTTAAAGTTGACGCCAACACATTCCTTATCAAGCATGAAAACCTTACCTTGACCTTTATACAATTATTTTTATAAAGTGAAGAATTAATACTTTCCAAAATAGTCACAAAATGATGTGGGCACTGTATTACTTTAAGGTTAAAAACTCATGACACTGTAAATGAGATGCCTATTTTCCAGTATTCATTTGCATGATTAAGAGCAAATCTTTGCCTAGCCGAAATCTGGGGGCAAATGGTCATAGTATCTATTCACAGTAACAATTTATAATGTCTTGCTTTAAAAATTTTAGTGCATTCAAACATTAGTCAAACTCAAAAATCACAAGATCATGCAATCTCTGCATTAGGAAGGACTACTATAATTTATGTCAACTATGTCTCCATAACATGGTCTTACTAAAATTTTTCAGACCTAATTTGATCCCTACAAGTCCCTATAAAATGATGGGAAAAATCACAAGCCTTTGACTTTTTCAAGTAGTTCCAATTTTCAGAAAGCTTTTCCCATATAACAAGTCAAAATGGGTTCTTTTCTTTTGCTATTGGAGTTATACAGACTAAGTCTGACATGTCTTTTTCATAAGACAGCACTTCATATATTTTAAAGCTCCTTTGTCCCCTGAAGTTATATTTTATTCTTTGTAGATAACTCAATCATTTTAGTCTGTTTGTTTGTTTGTTTGTTTTTAAAGGCTTCTATCTCTTCCTTCCTTTCTTCTTTCCTCTGGAGAGGGGAGTGAGACAGAGCAGTTGAGATCTGTCTATGGAGTTAGTCATGTCCAACTGTGAAACTCTTTTCTGCCCCCATTACTGGGTTTGGATGAAACTGGTTATTTTGTCTCTCTGAGCTTTTATTTCTTCTGTCACCTCAATGACCTTAAAAAACTTATATAAACTCTCTGAGCCTCTGTTCTCTCCCTTAGTATCTATTTAACCTTAAGTGATATATTTACCGTTTTTAAATTCCTATTTCCTCATAGAAATAATGGAGTTGTTATGAAAGATAATCTGTGAAAAGTGCTAAAAATGAATTTCTGGAACATAGAAAGCACTTAAAAGATGTTAGTGTTGCTGTTCTCCTTTTTAATTAATCACATTTGTCAATATGCCTGTCCTCTTTAGCCTATATCTTCTTTAAAAATAAACACATTGATACAAAAATTTAAATGCTGATCATTTATTTGAAAAACTCTCCCCTGAATGAGTAGAGTGAGGCAAGGAAAAGTATGAAATATATTACTGTGATCTTTACTGCTTTCCAGTGAGTTGCAAAGAGATTCAAAAGTCACACAGCAAATAATTATGTTTGCAGTCCTGTAGGATTTCAGTGGAATGTTCATTGTGGAGAACCACACCCAGATACTGTACACAGAAGCAACAATGGAAGAAATATGTATATGTGTGGATGCATGTTCGGTCTCCTGTTTCCCACTGGGCCTTTCCATTTCTAGGTGGTTCTATCTTTTTCCCCAAGGGCTACACAAGAAGCCAGACCTTAGGGTTTGTGGTACAGTATCTCAACCACATTTAGGAGCGAAGGAATGATTCTGCATGTATTAGACCAATTAAGAAGAATAAAAATATCTGAGAAACTAACAGCAAATGCTGCATTCTCAATGTAATTCTTTAGGAATTACCTAAAATTAGGTGAAATATTAGCTGATTAAATCATTTATTGTTTTGCTAGTACTTTAACTTCCTTTAAATTAATCCAGGAGTCATAAAACAAGTTCACATTGTTGACTTATTATTATTGTCATTATTATTTATTATGTTTTTAACATTGCCGCTATATGATTCTATCTCTGCTATATGATCCTACCTCCCTCTTTGAAATACAATGCCTTGCTATTGTAGGCCTTCTAAGATATGCCCCAAATTTATTTTCCACATATTGAAACCTAATTTAAAATCTCTTCACTCTGATCAACTTAAACTCTTCATTCCCATGAATGAATAAGGTTCCTCTTCTATGTTAACTTTGTTAATCATATGTAGAATACACTCTTCAAAAAATATATACATACTTATAGCCAAGCCCTTCCTTAAGAATCATTTAAATGTTACCTTCTTAATGAGGTTGCATCATATCTCCAGATGGTAATTCCTTCTTTCACCATTAAGCCTTTATAACACTAGCCACTTTCTCTTTATGTTATAGTAATGGATTCATGAGTGTGATTTTCTCTATTTCACTATCATTTCCTTTAGATTTGTGCTCATTCAGTGTTCATCTATGTGGTATAGATATTAAGCAGCTGCCATGATAACACTGATATGGAGTTCATTTCTGTTTTCACTATTACATAAAACACTTGGTAAGTATATATGTTATTGAATATATCCATTAACCTGATATTTAAAGTATTATTTATATTTCTTGAAAATGTATTTTTAGCCTAAAGGCTAGTGAGTGGTTCTGTAATTTTTCAATCAACTACATTTTTATTTTATAATGGGATGAAGTCCAAATCTCTTCCTTTTAATTTAACTAACTCAAGATGTGAACAGAGATTAGGTTATACCCTTCTAGCCCCCTCAATCATATGTCCCTATGTCTTTATGTGATACTGAATAGTTAACCCCCTTTGTCTTAAATGCAAAACTAATCCTTTTCACAAAAAGGTTTGTGGTGAGAAGTTTGGATTGAAGGCTTAGTGCTATGGAAGGTATCACCAAAGAGTCTTCTATTGATTCCTTGCCTTTCTCCTCTTCCCTCATTTGCTCCTCCTCTCATTCTTCCCACCAGCTGTGGGGTAGGGGGAGAGGACATGCTCTGAATATTCTCTTTATCAGTTCCTGTCCAGTAATATTATAATGTGAGCAATAGCTTTAATTTTAAATTTTCTAGGAGCCATGTTTTATTAAAGAATTTTATAATGGGGTTGCAACTGACTTTAATAAATATTCCATTTAACCCCACCTATCCAAAATATTAATATTTCAAAATTTATAATATCAAATTAACAAAATACTTTATACTTCACACTGTCTTCAAAATCTTTATATATTTCACACTTATAGTACATCTCAATTTACATTAGCCACATTTCAAGTATTCAATATTCACACATGACTACTATATTCAATAGCCTGACTCTGTTATGCAATCAAGTTATCTTCCTCAAGGTCCTATCCCCAAAATTTTACACCCAAATCTCTTGAGTGTTTTCTTTTCTTGCATGTGGATTTTCTTCACTATTACATATGATTTATCTAAAGATAAGCTGACAATCTTATTTACTTATCAGGGTTTTTTTTATTTATACTATTCATCTAACTTAGTGTTTTGTATCTATCACTTGAGTAAGACATATATTAGACTTTAAGTATACTCTCTACTAATTCCCTGACCTTTTCATTGTAGTCTTTCTTTAGACCTACTGAGCTTTTATCTGATCTGCCATGATTGTAATGATCTGGGAAACAGTTCAGTATAATAGAAATAACACAGATACGCATGTGCTAAAGTCTTAGATCTACCTGGGACAATCTGTATGGCTTCAGGTAGTAACTTAATCTCATTGTAACTGTGATTTTTAATCTGCAAAACAAAGACAAGTATTCATAAATTTCCTGCCACAAAAGGATTTTGCAAGCACAATATAAAAATGTATGTCAAAGCATTTTCTCAGTTGTAAAGCACACACAAAAAAAGCAAAGAATATGTGGTTATGTTATTTGTTTTGCTTTTGATAAGCTGCCTAATTTTTTCTCCTTTGACTAAAGTAGAACATTGTGCCAATAGTTCACAATAGCTTTTAAAATCCCCTCATAGCTCATAATTTATAGTTTTGAGTCCAGTAACTTATAAAACCACTTGGGATTAATATTTCCTAAGTATATTAATTTGCTTGTCTACACTGAAGCTTTATTTTTCCATGTCTTACAGACTAGTAGGGGATTCCTAAAGCTAGCTAAATACCTTTATAGTGTTACTAAGCATTTTAATCCTGGATAGAAAGAACCAAAGAGAAATTTTTAAAAAGAGAAAAGCATAATAAATGTACTTTTGAGTAATTGGATTTATTACAACTGGAAGAATAAGCTTTGCCAAGATAGATACCCACTGCAAAACAGTATCGTCAGAGTTTTGAATTCACTTAAATATTTTAGTAAATTTATCAGCCCTGTTTTGGCAAAATTACAATGTTTAAAGTCCAAAAAGCCAGGAAAAATAAAGATATGAGTACTCTTAAGACAAGCTTCTTCATTTTTTAGGTGTAAAAAATGAAAAAGTAAAAAAAAAACAAACATAAAATTTCATCTAAATATCACATGACTTACATGTTTTCCAGGAAATTTGTTTACTTTTAAACACAAAAATATCAAGAGCCATTTGGCATACCTGAAATATGGATTCACACACACACACACACACACACTATGAAATACAGTTAATGAACAAACTTTGAACAGCACACCTGCTCAATTAGAAAGCACCAACAAAACAGGTTCAGGGCAACACATTTCATTGCAATCATACAATGGGTGAGCTTCTTAATCAATTCCAATACTGTTTGCTCCAGTTTCATTATGATTTTTGCTGAATATGAACAGGCTCTGGCTTTTGAGTAAAATTTATCACCATGAAGTTTTTAGTATATTTTATACAATTACCTGGATTACCACTACTTTTAAAGATTTCGTCTTCATTTACCGTATTTCAAAACTTAGGTTAGTGCTTGTAAGAAGAATAATTTTTCTAAGCCATTCTGAAAGAGTAATATCAGTGGTCCTTCAATTTTCAGTTGTGTCTTTGCTTATGACCTCTCTAAGTTAAGAGCTTTCCCTATGCCTGTATAAATACCTAGTCACTTTTCCTTCCTGCCAATTTCATTTGAAGACCTAGTTTTGGTCATCATTCTTTAGTTCAATCTTTGCATAATACTATCCTGGTGCAAACTGGCCAAAGCCTGTGTTTCTTTTGGTTTTCTTGCATATCAACAGAAGAAAAATCATAAGATAAAACTATTAAGATCGCAGGTAAGTTAGGAAATTTAAAAATATATATATAGAAAACAACAAAAGAAACTAACAAGATTCACAGCCTTTGACTTTTCTTTGATAATAGGACAATATGGCACTTCAACCCATGGCATTAGGGTCCTAAAGCCAAACTAGCAGTCAATAAATATCATGAACCACAACCAACCTGAATTTGATTACTCAGTGGTTATAGAGCTGAAACCGAAAGCCCCTGAAAAGAATCCTAAGCTTGTGACATTTACAAAGCTGTTTCTAAAGACAAAACAGGTATGAAAGGTCATGACAGACTAAGGCTTTGGGGGGCAGGAGGAGGGAGCTATTCATCCACAGAAAGATTAAAGGATTCAAAGTTGTAGAGAACAAAGTTTGTAATTTTTCTGTATACAAGAGAAGGTTTGTTTGTGATGCATATGCCTACCATGTATCTTAAAGCTGAAAATAAAGTGAAATTAATATGGAAAATTACATTCCTTTCAATTCATTTTTTTCAGGTCCCCTGTTTCACATACCCGATGAATCCCAAGATGAAAGCACATGGGGAAAATAGTGAAAAATTAAAGAAACAGAGAAAGTAAGGAAGTGGAGCCTTTTGTTTTTACAGCTATGTTCAGCATGATAATTTGGAGAATATATTACAATCTAGAAACTTTGGCCAATAATTCTATATAGTAGGTATTTTGTGACTTCCTTGCTCGCATCCATTACTTGTCCTTCTCAATATCTACTGATTTTCTTTAGAAAACCACATGATCCAAGCAGGCTTCCTTAGGCTGAGATCACTAACCTAGACCAAACCAATATCAATTATAAAATATTTATTTATACATTATTCATATAACTTATGTAAACCAATAAGCTGAAGCTAACCCCAACTCTGGTCTTTTCATTTATTTTGGCTAAAAAACTTCCATTTTTTTAATTTAAATTTGTCTGTGTCATGTTTCTGGCTACCAGCTGCAAACAAATGAGTCCTAACTGATCTCTCAGTGTAAATCTTTAGGAATAGCTAAATTAGTGTTATTTAAACTTCTCCAATTTTGTAACTATACTACTATTTTAAAACATGCTATATTCTAAAAAAAAATAAGTTTTTTAACTGAAATCATCAAAGATTGACTTTGAAGAAAAGTATTAATTTTTAGTTTCCAAAATGTCTTGACATCAATTATCATGAACTTTTAATTAATGTTTCAAGCAGGGAATAGCCATCAGCAGATTAGTTAATTGGCATTTTCTTCATATTTGAATGTTATCAAATTTTAACATTTGCTTTAACTAAAGCCACCTGCTTCCATTGTATTAATTACTAACAATCATAAAATAAAGTTTTACTGAATGATTTTCATACATTTGTGTTTTTCAAAGTAATATCCTTGTCAATATAACTATATTTGCCTTACGTATGTATTTATAAAAATATGTATTTATGCAATAAAGTATCTTTTAGACTAACATAGTATTGGTCATCACAATATAAACTTACAAACAAGATTCAGCTCTATTCTTTGTTCTAAATAAATATGCATGAAGTAATAATTTGTGTCTGTAGTAAAATCACTTAAATTTTCTAGATTCATAATCATTTTCTACAAGAGTAGGATGAACTATATCCCCACTAATTTCTTTCCCAAATTCAAGCTGTATGATGCAAGGAATCTAAAATGACCACTTCTCCCAAACTTTGCCATCAGAGTGAACTCCTCAAGTCAAGGCTAATAATCAAAATACTTGGAAATGTGACAATAAAACATTTCAACTGCTATTATTAGTAGCTTAAGACTATTAATGTATAATATGTATATTTTATTAAAAATTGGCAAAAACAAATTAAGTTCTGAGGCTACAAATATTTGCAGTAAACATTTGTATTTTGTCCACAGAATTTGAAACTAATGAAAGAAAGGGAGTTGAAAAACCACTAAAAAAAGGAGATACACTCTAAATAATGAAAGCTTACTTTACTATTGCCCCATATGCAAAAGCTGTAGTAAAGATGATTAAAAAGGAGAAAAAGGAAACAGTATTTGCATTCATTCTGGTAATAGAATATGAAATTAAAGCATGAAGGGATTAATGTTTTAAAGCTTGACTTGCAGTGATAAAGCTAAGGTATTAGAACAGACGACATAACCGTTACAGGATAGACAAGCAAAGAAAAAGCAGCGAATGCCTTAAAGATGAGCAAGTCAACCTAGAATGGAATTACAAAATGATTAATCAATACAAATGAGAAACTGTACAAGGAAAGAGAGCTTGGTGAGACTTCTTATGGGACTCAACACTGCGGCCGCTTAAAGATAATGAAAGAAGCCCCGGCAAAGCCAAAGAAATGCTTTCATTCCATAGCAAAGTCATTTGTGAACAGTTTAAATTACCCTAATCACCTCCCCTCCAGCCGTCAGTAGGCTCTGACTCTTTAGTTATTTAAAAAAAGGAGTTTGGGGAAATGAGTTCTGCAAATCTAAGCTGCAAAATAATTATACACACACCGTTTTAGCATTTTAACAATGCAATCCCAAACATTTGTTCTCATTAGAATGCAAATCGACTCATTTAATAATCCCACAAGAGAATTCCACCACACTCAGCTTAAAAAGCGCAATGGTATTCAAAATATTATTAATAAAATGCCAAGTATGGAAAAGCCAGTTTGCTTTGCCAACAGCTCAGGCTAGATAAAAGAAATACACTTACATTTCCAACCTTTTTGTGTGTGTTGTTTTTTTGACCAAATTTAGTTTAATTGAAATTTAACAGTTGAACTGGTCTAGGACAGACTTCAAAACATGAAAAAAAAATCAAGGTGACAATCTCCTCTGTCTGACACATAAACCTTCACACTCAATCACAGAGTCACAGTTTATCATGCAAACCAAAGACATCTATTTATCCTGAGTAGTGTCTCATTTCATTACTCTGAATTGTTACTAATTGTCTTAACCCATGGTAGACAGGAGACAGTTTGGGACTTAGTTATATCCTAAGTTGCAAACTTGGAATAATCATTAGAATTTATGAATGTGAGCTATGTTTAGCAAGAATATTCTGTAAGAATAAAAACATTTTCAAAAAATACAGTTTTGGCCCTACACAACCCACATAGCTTTTTTACATGGCTAACATTGAAAAATAAGTTTTATACTCAGCCTGAATCATAACATAAACTGATTCCTTATGACGTTTATTTTAAAAGAGTCTTCTAGACCATTTTCTCAATTAAGAATATTACTTACATGTGGAATGGACATAATTTTAGTAAAATTCAATCATCAATTCACTCATTTTTTATTCAGAGTTTTATATGCAAGTCAGTGTCCTATTTTATGTCTTCATTACCAATGTGTCTTTCTCTGATTTAATTTCTTGCTTATATCTGAGTCTCCTTTTCCTTTGTATTTCAAGGAACTATGGAAATTCCTAATCACTTTTTCTAACTCATCATATATGCGCTAGAAAATGTAAACACAGAGGTAAATAGCTAAGAAAGTGCTAGAGGAGTAGTGCCATTAAAAAACAATCTGTTTTGTGCATTCTTTGTGAGGGGGTAAGAGTAATAGTGTAGAAGGGATTATTTTATTGAGTCATCAAAACCAGAAATAAGTTAATCAATGACTATATACATAAGTGAATGGCTGTGTACACACACACACATACCCATGCGTACTCGTGTGTGTACGCATGCACACACACACAAACACACACACACACACACACCAGGATAACACCTGAATTGTTTCCCAGTCAACTGTGATCAAATGTAAATATGATTCAGTTGCAAATAATTAGACTGTGATCCAAGTCTGCAAATAAATGCATATTTATTATATTCAGACTTTTGCATGCATATTAAGAACTTGAAGTTGATAGAGTATGGTTTAGATGGTTTATTTTATACAAGCATTTATAGACCAGAAAAATTACTTTTAAAGTGGGTTATGAGCTAAATTGTGTTCCTCCAAATTCATATGTTGAAGCCTTTGACCTCACTGTGACTACCTTTGGAGACAGAGACTTTAAAGAGACACTTATTAAACAAAGTCATAAGTGTAGGGCCCTAATCCAACAGTGGCCCTAATCCAATACCAATGTCCTTAAAGGAACAGGAAGAGACATCAGGGATATGTGTGCACAGTGGCGAGGCCACATGAGGGCACAGTGAGAAGGTGATCATCTGCAAGTCAAGGAAAGAGGTCTCAGAAAAAACAAAACTGCCAATGCCTCAGTTTTGGACTCCAGTCTCTAGAACTGTGAGAAAATAAATTTTGTTAATGAAGCCTCCCAGTCTGTGGTATTTTGTTATGGTAGCACAAGCTATCTAATACAGGATGTAATCTCTTTTCTCAAAATTCCTTAGGCAGATTGTGTATCTTTCTCAGACTATACACACAGATTAACAGAAAGAACAGACAGTCCCAAGACGATACCAGAGAAAGAATGAACTCTTTGATTAAATATAGGGTTTAAAATGGTATTCAAATTAGTAATTCAGGAATCGAAAGATGGATAGTTCGGAACAATTAGGAAAAAATGGTGATACTTACCTATTTGAGATAATGGTCTAAAATAATTCCCCAGGGGCGCCTGGGTGGCTCAGTCGGTTAAGCGTCCGACTTCGGCTCAGGTCATGATCTCACAGTTCGTGAAGGTCAGCCTGTGATGACAGCTAGCCAGAGCCTGGAGCTGTTTCAGTCTGTATCTCCCTCTCTCTGACCCTCCCTCACACTGTCTCACTGTCTCTCTCAGAAATAAATAAAACATTTTAAAAAATAAAATAAAATAATTTCCCAAAGCAGTTGTATCTAATTCTTTTTTTTTTTTCTAGGGAGAGAGAGAGAGACAGCGGGAGCAGGGGAGGGTCAGAGAGAGAGGGAGTCACAGACTCTGAAACAGGCTCCAGGCTCTGAGCTGGCAGTCAGCACAGAGCCCGACGCGGGGCCCGAACCCACGAACTGCGAGATCATGACCTAAGCGAAAGTCGGACGCTTAACCGACTCGGCCACCCAGGCGCCCCAGTTGTATTCTAATTCTTAAGTTAAACCTATTATGTTTCTTGGTTTTGATGAATAACAGATATGAAGAAGTAAGCTAAGATGAATACCATGTAGGGAGAATCCTAAGTATAAGGGAGAAAAAGCATACATTGTGCTCTTCTTTGTCAGTCAATAACAGAATACTAATGTATTGTAACCTACAACAAAGGCAACAGCAATGTTCTTTTAACCTAACAAAGTCAGACAAATAAGATGGTCTCTGAAAGGAATAGTTAGGATAAGCCTCCTCTACTATCATTGAAGGGTAACAGTAATCTTCTCATGCAAACTGTTGAGATCCTTTAGTATCTACTCAGCTGTTAAAACATGCAGATCAATCTCCCAAGACTTCTCTACAGCAGAGGACATTTCAATGAAAACAAAAGGATCCTGTCATACTGTTTTCCTAGATACTAGCAAATAAAAAAGTAGAAGTGACTCTTGATAAAGGGGATGAGTAGGTGCTGATTTGTTTTAAGAGGGGTAGTCATTTTTAATTATATTCCCTTCTAGATGCATTCCTGCAACACATGTACTCCTGAGGCATCTGCTATTTGGGGATAGAAAAAGACAATTTTCAAGACATTTCAGAAGGGAGCACGGGGCTAAGTCCTAGAAGAGGACTCTGAAAAAGCACTGGATGATTGATGGTCACAGACAAGAAGGAAGGAAAGATCAAAGGCAAACTATGAACTGCACATTTGCTTTGTCTGCTTGTGATTTCAAATAAGACATTCTCAGGGTTGTAAGAATGTAAAATGGTTGTCGACAATTTAGGGATTCCCTGAACTATTGTGCCACAATCCAGAGAGGAGAGCAATAGGAATGTTTAAAAAAAAAAAAAAAAAAAAAGCCCAACTGTACCCAGAACCTTTTTGAAGTGTTCATACTAAAACATAAACCAACAAAGTCTCTAGCAATAACAACCATTAACCAAGAACTAGGAAGGGAAAAGGACACAGTAAATAATGCTACAAAATAGCAAAGAGACAAAAGCAGAACATGAGGCATTCTGGAATTAAAGAAATATTAACTTTGATAATTGGGCTAATGGCAGCAAGACAATAATTTTTATAAGAAATGATTACTTTTTAAAGAGATATACTAAAATATACAAGGCTTAAGTATGATAATGTCTAGAATTTTATGTTAAAATATTCAGTAAAAGTGAGCAAAGATACACCTAAAGCTAATGAGACAAAACCTTGATAATTCTAAATCTGGATAATGAATGTATAAGGGTTCTAGTTTTCAAATATTTTATATTTCAAGTTTTTCATGATGAAAAAATGAGGAAGCCAAACTGAAAGAACAATATCAAATGTATCAGTCCCAAGTTTTGCAAAGCCACTAGAAGACAGAATCATTTCCAAGCCAGCCAGAGTCCTCTATATCCTGATGGAATGGATTATCAAATCAAAGAACACAGCACTCATAAGGAAGGTTGGAAAGTTAAGAGGATTCACAGAGACAAACACTGACAGTCTCATCCAAACATTATCAAGATAGCAGGAAGTCTCCAACACCAGGTTCTCAGCATTTCTTCTCTCAGTGACAATATGTTTTCTATCTTGCGGTGATTAAAGAACAGAGGTATCAATTGGTGGACTCCAGATACTACTGGCAGGTCTTATTTGGCCTGCATAGTGTCTTTTTTTTAATGTTTTTACTTATTTTTGAGAGAGCATAAGCAGGGGAGGGGCAGAGAGAGGGGAAGAGAAGATCTAAGGCGGGCTCTGTGCTGACAGCAGTGAGCCAATGTGGGGTTAGAACTCTCAAAGCATGAGATCATGACCTGAGCGGAAGTCAGGTGCTCAACTGATTGAGCCACCCAGGTGCCTTCACTTACTGTCTTTTAAAACTTGCTTTACTTTTCACATAAGCATTTTTCTTAACCTCTCCTGAAAAATCAGGATGATTTGGTTTTACTTTCCAGTATCGTCATTCAAGGAGACTGAGAAGCAACTGCTCCTTTAGATATTGGCATATGCTCTCCAGCCAGGAATGGCTAACAACTTATTACAGTATAATTTCAATGTTCAGCATTGTCAGCCTGGCTCTGGTAGACATTTATTTTGGGACACCTGACGTGTTGTACTCCATACTCTTCCTACAAAAGCTTTCATTATACATGGGATGAAATAACTGCCTAAGCTTTTTGCATCAGATTCTACTTAACATTTAGGTCATCATGTTCCCATTTTCTGATTCCATGCTTACTAAGTAATCTGGGGGTTCTCAGGAAAAGCTATTTACAGTGTATGCTTTTATAGTACATGGACAATCCTACATTTTAATCTTGGTTCTTTGACTCCTTGACCTCAAGCCCTTCATATCTAAGTTTATCAATTATTCATATGGGATTAATAACTATAGCTGCTCATAGAGTTGTTTTGAATACTAAATAAAATAATGCATATAAAGAATTTGCTCAAAAAAATGGCATATATTAAAAACAGAAACTGTTACTATTATTAAAAGTAGTAGCAGTAATAGTGGCAATATTTCATGGGAATTGAGTATTTTTTCCTTTTTGGCCTATAACAGTTAGGTTTTAAGGCAAATTGGTAAACTGTTTTTCAGGTATGGTTCAGCATTCCATGTTATTTAATCATACTAGGGGACTAGACTGATCACAGAAAAAAATGATATGTACCAATTATCAACTTACTGCCTCTTAGCTCCAACTCTATCCTTCTTTACACAACTCTGTGCACCTGAAGCTAGATATTGTAAACATTCCTCCTCTACTAGCTGGCACAATGTTAGACCAACAGAGTACAGCAAAATGAAGAGACTTCCTGGTGGGGTACTTGATTTCTTGCACCTAAGGTGTTGCTCTCTTGACCAAAAAATGAAGGTATGCAGGAGATTCAGAGGTGTCCAACATCCAGTGACTTTCTCCAGCATCCTACTGGAAGTCTCCAGTAAGTTCTAATCATAGTCCAAAGGGATGCTTCCAAGAAAGTTTCACCAGTCTCTGTGAGTCTTCAATATCAGTGTCAGCTACAGTCAAAAAGTACCTCAAGTACCCTATTGTAGGGTTCCTTGTTGCCATTCCTGCTCTATAAGACCTCCATAACTATTTCCACCACTGAAAGGAGGAGAGACACACCCTTGCCAGAAAGTTTAAATCTCAGTTTTGGGGAGAATACGGAGCTCCTCCAATTTGGTTCATCCTTAGATACTCCTGCATCAACATTAGAGGTAACAGTTATTCATTACATCTACTATTTCTGCATTCTTGGGACTTTAGACCTCTCAGAAAATAATTCCTTGTCACTAGTTAATAATTTTTCTAGTTAATTTCCTACTAAATTTTCTAGTATATTTCTCCAGAGATAAATCTATAGATAGATGGATAGACAGATCATAGATAGATAGATAGATAGATAGATACATACATACATACATACATAACATAACATACATAGATAAAACAGATAGATACAGCAATAAACATATATCGTTTTGATCCAAATAGAATCCCTTGTCCAATTACTCTGATAGTGTTTACTTTCTTGGGGAATGGTTCTCCCCCACAATATTTGCAGTGCCACAGCAACTACCAGTCACCATCTCACCTTCTCCTCTGGAGTTCAAGTCTCCCCTTCATGTGGTTAACATGTGACACAGACTTGATCAATCATAGTACTTCATCTATCTGGCCACATTGATTATTTTTTGGTTGGTCTAGTGATCTTATCCAGGACACGTACATTCTTCCCTTAGAATATTATATTTGCATAAAGGAAAAGAGAAGGTTTCCCCTTCCTCTTAGATTACCAACTCTAAAGATATGGAACTTCTTCCTCTGACCAGTCTAAGTAAAATATAACTAAAATAAACAAACAATTAATCAAGAGGAAAACAAACAAACAAGAAACACATACACAAAAAAAGCAAAACAAGAGCAAGATGGATTTTGATACAAGTTGGGAAGGAAAAGGAGAAGAAAAACAGAGAACAATTCTAGACCAATAGCATCATTAAAGTTCATGAACTTCCTGAATCATCTGTCACCTTGGAACTTGCAATGCCATGAGCCAACTTTATTTTTTTTATCTTATTTTATTTTGTATGCTATTTGAGTTGTTGGAACTAAAATAATCTGAACTAATTTCACTGTTAATAAATTGAAATCATATTCTATCTCAATATCTTAGTGATTCAGAATTCTTGGTATGGAAAGAAAAAAAATCTCTTTACTTTCAATACAGAAAACTACATTAAATAGCTTTTCATACCCAAATATTATGTATTTCTGGGTATTTTTTTATTTATTTACATATATTGTACAATATGAGAACCTTTTGGAGAGCATCTGTGAAAATGTGCACTAACTGATAGAACTCTTCCAGAAAAAGGGAATTCTGGGGAACAAATAGGTCATCCAGGTTTAGCTTTGAGTACTATTGTTTTAATTAATGTGGTTGCTTTTCTGCAACTATTGTATCACTTCCAACCAGAGATTCTATCTCTAACCCTTGTGCTATACAAAAAAGTCTAATTCTTCCTTTACAAAACCCATAGATCAAACAATAACAATAACAACAACAACAAAACCCATAGATAAATTTTGGTGCATAAATGTCAAGAAAATGTCATAAGAGATTTTCAACTAAAGTCTGATAGCTAAATAAGTGACTGAATATCACCAAGGTGTATTCCTTTATTTTCACTATTATTTACATTTTGAGTTCTCCAACTGATTCATATTTCTCTTCTCTACAATGCCCCTTAGCAGCAACTCTAATCAGTATGCTATCTTTTATGCAAAAATCTAGCCTTACCCATATCTTCATACTTTTAAATCTGCTTTTCTCCCTTGGATAGGTATTTAGTGAATCTCAATCCCATGTGAACTCAGATGATTTCCTGTTTTAAAAGGCAACTAAAATACAGCAATTTCCAGAAGCTCTTTTTTTGAAAACATCTACTCAGCTCCATTCTTGTGACTCCTGCTCTCTTTTGGTTTGACTGTATTTAGCGTACACTTCTTACTGACTCCAAATTTGAATATTTCAATTTTAAATGAATACTTCTTCTTCTTATTTATATTTTCTGTATTATTTTAGAGCATGAATTGAGGCCTCTATTAGTTTTTAGACCCATTACTTTATCTTGTCAAGTTATAAACTAAGAACTGGCTCCAGGGACACCTGGGTGGTTCACTTGGTTAAGAACCTGACTCTTGGTTTCAGCTCAGGTCATGATCTCATGGTTCCTTTGTGCAAGTTCTGCACTGACAGCATGGAGACTGCTTGGGATTTTTCTCTCTGCCCCTCCCCTGCTTGTGCTCTCTCAAAATAAATAAAATTAAAAAAAAAAAAAAAGAATTAGCTCCATACTAACATGAAAGTGACAAGAGAGATCCACTGATAATAATAGACTATACTTTAGCACAGAATCAAGGGGGAGATTTTCATTTTGCTTTCATTGACCTAATATTGCACATGTCTTTTTCTAATATGCTGTCATGCAGGTTCCATTACTGGGATATAATATTAGAATATGTTCACACATGGCAAGTTTATATAAGAAAAGAAACATAGCCTAATAAACATTTTTTCTGCTTCCAAAAACACAATGGGTGGCATTTTCCTTATTAGAACACATTAATGTTTTTTCATAAAATAGTGAAAATATTGAAATTTGGGTCACATTATTAGAGGTGTTTTTTCCTTTGGAAAAACTAAACATGTTTATATTCTACATCTGAATTTCTTTAATCATCAAAATATAAGGAAGATATTTTTAACAGACTCCAATATACCATATTCTATGTCTTTGGACTTCAACTCTAAGTATCAGAAATGTTATGACACCATAAGTTTATTTCCAAATACATATATGTATGGACACTGTCCCTTCCATTTCTAAACACTGTTACAATAGTTTCTAAAGCATTCAATCATGATAATTATTTTTTAATTATCCTAATGTCATACTCTATTCCCTTAAAAAAGTATTAATGTAATGTTGAAGATTAAAATTGTACTGTATTTTAGGCAATCTAGACATACTATTCATTCATTCATATTAATTTTTTACCTTTTGACCCACTTAACTCATTTCTCCCACTCCTAGCTCTGGGAGCCATTAATCTGTTCACTGTATATATGATTTTTCTTTAAGTTTCCACATATATTAGAAATCATATGGTTACCTGTCTTTCTTAGACACATTTCACTTAGGATAATTCTCTCAAGGCCCATCTATATTGTTGCAAATTGTAAGAATTCATTCTTTATAAGGGCTGAATAATATATATTATATAGATTGTAATTATAATATATATAATATATATATTACAATTTATTTTTCCATTCTCATATTGTGGACACTTGATTGTTTCCATATCTACACTACTGTAAATAATCCTGTAATGAACATAGGGGTGCATATATCTTTTCAAAATAGTGTTTTCATTCTCTTCAGATAAACATCCAGAAGTGAAGTTGCTGGATCATATGGTAGTTCTATTTTAAATTTTTTGATAAAATATAGTGAATATATATTCACTACAATATATAAACAAAATAAAATATTTTAGTTTTGATAAAATATAGCACCAATTTATATTCCCACTAACAGTGTATTAGGACTTGCTTTTCTCCTTGGCAACACTTTTTTTTTTCTTTTCTTTCTGATAATAGACATTCTAACAGGTGTGTGGTGCTATCTCATTGTGATTTTGATTTTCACTCCCTGATGATTAGTGATGTTGAGAATCTTTTCATGGTTTCAGGTCTTATGTTCAAGTCTTTAATCCTTTGGGGTAATATTTGTGTATGGTGAAAGATTGTGGTTGAGTTTCATTCCTTTGCATGTGGCTGTCCAGTTTTCCCACCACTATTTATTTAAAGGAGTGTCTTTCCCCAATTTACATTTTGGTTCTTCTGTCATTAATTACTTAACCATGTATGCATGGGTTTATTTCTGGACTCTCTATTCTGTTCCATTGAACTATGTGCCCTTTTTTATACCAATGCCATACTGTTATAACTGCTGTAGCTTTGTAATTTAATTTGAAATTAGGTACCATGATGTCTCAAGTTTTGTTCTTTTTCAAGAGTTATTTGGCAAACTCTTCTAGTCCTATACACATTTTAGGATTGTGGATTCCCTTTTAGGGATTCCACAATTCCCTTTAGGATTGTGAAAAATGTCATTGGAATTTTGGTAAGAATTGTACTGATTCTGTAATTTGCTTTCGTGTGATACTGATGACTAAAATTTTACTTTAACTTAACTATAAAGTCCTTGAAGTCAGGAATTATTTCTTAAATACAAGGTAGTGTTAAATTTTATCAATTGATAACTCTTAGATTTTAGTAAGGTGTCAGTCAATACTAGCTAATAAGTAAAGCAGGAATAGATGCAGTGTTTATTCTTTCTAATTCATGAAAAATATGAAATTAGTCTAGTAATATTTATCAACTTTTTCTGAGTATAAGTGATTTGTGGAGTCTATTTTTATGTTTACCTTTTGTACTCTTAAGCAAACAGACCTGACAGATTGTGCAACTTAACTCTGGGGTTGGGGGAGTGCCCCTGCTTGCATAGTTTTGTTTTACTTTTACTTTCAATTATAGACATGCAATTAGTACAAAACTCTCTTAAAACCATCAAAATAGTATTTATATAAAAGAAGAAAAAAATCTACACATAACACATTTTCAAATTAAACGGCTGAGACATTTTTATTTTGATTTAACAATTGTATTTCAAGTAATTATGAGCCTGCTCCTGGCAAGATAGATTTCTTAATCTACCCTACAGACAGGTATGTTCATCATTATCATGCTCACATTTCCTAAATATTAAAAATAAAGTGTTATGGTTTATATATTATTTACCATTCAGAATGAATCTAAGTTAGCTATGTTCAATTTTTATTAAAGTAATCAACTAGATGGACATAGAAAACAAAACCAGTGAATTCAATCCTCAAAACTATTAAAAAATGGGGATTTTTGTTGTTGTTGCTGTTGTGTACTTGGCCGCAAAACACCTGAATATAAGGAATTTAACTGAACTTTTTGACTTGCATAAACACAAATGTAGTCTGCATCTATCTGGAACACATTACTGTGAAACAGTAAATATCTTGTTCATATGTACCTACTGATACATAAAAAGATGAGCTTCTTATGTGGATTTATAACTAGCACACTGAATGCTTTAATTCTATACAGCTTATATAGCTTGGCTAACTTCATTGTTCCATTTTCATTAATATTATAATAAAATTGAACTGATAATCTTTCCACACTTTTCTGGATAGCTATCATGTTCATTTAAAACTCTTCAACACTTTACAAAACAAACAAACAACCAGGGGGTCCTGTGTGGCTCAGTCAGTTAAGCGTTGGACTCCAGATGTCGGCTCAGATCATGATCGTGAGTTTGAGTCCCAAGTTGGGCTCTGCACTATTCATACAGGGCCTGCTTTGAATTCTCTTTCTCTCCCTCTCTCTCTGCCCTTCCCCGACTCTCTCTTTCTCTTTCTCTCAGGATAAAAAATAAAATTAAACTTAAAAAAAAAACAAAACAAACAAGAAACAGCTCTGTGGGTTATTGAAATACAAATACAAACAAAACAAAACAAAACAAAATGAAAACGAAAAAACAAATAAACAAAAAAAAAAACCCGCCTCAACATTTAATTTCTTTTTAAATTACTATTCGCTATCTGAACCAACTATATGCAATGGCATGTTAGAATATTATTTAAACATATAAATAGTAAACACATTTAGTAGCTATTTTTTAAAATTTTGTTTAAATTTTACTCCAGATTAATTTATAAATCTATATTGAGAGTTGTTATATAACATAACTCAAATCTTTATATCATGTTTATGAAAATAATTCTGCTTCCGATCATTTGACCACATCACCTTCACTAACACACTTTCCAGCTTTCTATTTTCTGTCCCATTACAATTCTTTTGTGGTTCTTATCCCTTTCAGTTATCGCTTTATGTTATTTAATATATTTGTTTCCTGAGTTCATCTGTCATCCATGCCAGAACAGTTATAAAAATAACAACAAAACATTTAATAGCACTTAATAGTAATCGTCATTTATTGAGCAATTACTATAAGACAGAAACTATTCCAAGGACTTTGTAGATATTAACACACTGAATCTTCATAAGAAACCTGTGAACTTGGCACTATTATTATCACTATTCGGTAGGTGAAGAAAACCGAGTGACAGAGAAGTTTCCAATTCAAACAGCGCTCTCTCCAAAGTTGACTCTTCAATATTCTTTCTCTTTCCTTTTCACTGTTGTCTGCTTTATTCATGATTCACTGCTAATGCTTATGAGAATCATCTTCTTTATAAGTGAAGTGTTTCAACAAAAGTGTTAAAAGTGTAATATTCAAATAGGTAAATATATATTTATAAATATTTTAAAATATAAATATATAATGAATAAAGTAGTAGCTACGGGATATTGATCAAGATATAGTCCATTTTGCACTTGTAAAATATTTCTCAGAGTAAACTAGAATAGTGAATGTCTTGTCCTCAACATTCTGGTGGCTCCTTCCTAGCTGCCTCTACAACAACTGAATACTCTTGCTGAACTGTGTATATTTATAGAGGTATTTAAAGAGAATACTAAAAAATAAAAAATAAAAATAAAATAAGTTGTCAAGTTGTTATTTTGCTGTTTCCACTCCCCTTGTTCCAGTTTAGTTTATGTCCCTCCCAATACACTGAGATCCTCTAGTCAAGGTAACTGACAATCTTTAGCTCTGTGTTCTCAAAGACTTTGGTTACTTTTGTTTCTTTTTCCTCTCTGACCTTCTCAGATGTTCCCATGCTAGTTTTCCAGGTAATTGTAATTCACCTCCTTCTGAGTCTCTTCTGATTTTGCACCTCTAAGTTATAAATGCAAAATTACTGAGATAAAAAATACAAGCATCAGGTAAGCCCACTCAAAGGATGACCAGTAAATTGCAATAATTTACTAACTGCTGTTTTTGCTCCAATTAGCAAATGCTTTGCTTTTTTTCTTTTGCTTCCTCTTTTTTTCCAGACTATTTAAAAATGTTTTCTAAGACTACACCTGTCTATTACAATCAATTATTTAAACTTTATCCTCAAACACAAGGCAACCACCTTTGAAGTCTTATGGAACAGTGTACACTATACAGAAATAAAATATTAACCATATTTTCACACTTCAGATATCAAGAGACCATATTCTTGTACCTAAGCATACATTCTGAAATAATAGAACTTAAATAAACATATGTCTATATTCTTTTAATTAACATTATTCTGAAATTAAATAATAATGAGAGTAAGGGGTAGAAAAAGATATATACTGGTCAATTAATTTGGGAATAAGTTGCTTACTATATCTTTGCTTAAAAACAATCACAATACATATTTGCATATAAAAGGCTCTGAAAAGCAGTACAAAGAAGAAACTGATTTTGTTTAGCATTACCAAAGCTGATTTGAATATGGTACTTTATCACAATAGCTCTCTTTATTTTTGAGAGATAGTCTATTAATATACATTGGAACATTACTTTGTGATACGCTACTTTGGAAAATGTTATAGAAAAACTATTGGAATAAATAAAATCAGAAGTACTGTTTGCATCAATCAGTTGTCATTATTTTATTATTGTAATTATTACTATTATCCTCCTCCTCCTCTAGATCAAGAATTGTTCCTTAGGTTGAAGGAGAAAAGGAATAACAGGATTACTTTCTCAAAATATCTCTTTTTCAGCCCATATCAAAATTTCTGAGTTACAATTAAAGGAGAAAAACCCAGGGAGATAAACAATCCTTTGAAAAGTTCCACAGGTGATTCTAATATTGATATATTACTTGTTTCACCAGTTTTGTCTTTTCCCCCAAACCCTGATCTATATAATTATTCCTATTTTTCAGCTTTATTTTGTTTTATAAATGAGCATATTAATCTCTTAAGACCAAATCTGACAGATATAACCACAAACTTTGCCATTAGCTTGAAGGGTTCATAGAAAACCTTGTTCTTATTTCCTTAGGTATCCAAACTGTTAAACTTTAGATGAATAATAATTTCACTCAAAACAACTCTAATTTAGGGCCCATAGATCATGCTGCAAATTTTCTTACAGTGAATTAAAAATTATTCAGCTCTGTGGTATTTCAGCTTAACAAGTGCCAGATGAATATTGTCACTGGAAAAATACAGTATTCATTGTATTTACACAGTATATTTATATTACATAAACCCATGTTCAAAGTTGAGAAAACAATCAATAAAATTCAAGAAGAGTTGAATTTACCAGTGAGATGATTTTCAAATTATTGGGAGGCATGATCTTTTCAAAACTAACAGAGTCTGGCATTGGTTGTTTTGAATTGATTATCTGTTTTGACCACACTGGCTGGCCAGGCTGGTTGTAAGACATTCAACTTTAAGTTCCAACTGGCTTTTGCTATGTACATGTGTATCCAATATTCATTCATCTGGCTTTAGTTACAGTCCCACTTTAATTTGTGAAGGATTTGTCCACTTTATCAACTGATATTTATTCATTTTACTTGACTTCCAAATTGGCAGGCTGTCTCTAACACCATTACATGGCATCCAAATTTGCAAGGCTGATCAAATTTCAGACACAAGTCACAATACACCATAACCCTCCATTTGCACTTCAAAAATTCATTGACTACACAGTTCTTTGCTTATGTACTGTCCTCACTAGACAGAAAAGCAGAGGGGAAGACATTTCCTAAATGTTATGAACAAGACATGGTTAGTCCTCCCAAAGAATTCATAGTCTAGTGTATCTCTTTTATATGTAAACTGATTAACATTACTTCTGCTATAGATTATAAATTGAAATTATTTTACAGCTTTCCCTTTAAGAAAATGCCAACCATTTCTAAATTTATAAACAAAAGAAGCACAAAGAATCTGGTAGACTGCTTCGTACAACACAAAATCTTTTATTAAAGAGAAGTATTGATACAATGCTGAAATATCACTACTTCTATGGGCTAGAACATGCATTTGCTGAATGAGTATGCATATTTCATATACAGTTTCAATAAACTATCATCCTATTCATAATTCCGCTACTGACTTATCCAAATGCTGCTTAGAGGTAATTATCTCTGCTAGTACATTATAAAATTAAGATAGTATCTATTGATTAGAAATATTTTGACACAGTAAATATGTTTTTAATTTGTTAGGAGAAAAAAGAAAACTATCATAATACACCTTCAGACTAGATATGAATATCAACATTCAACCTCTAGCCAGGAAACCTTAATTTGAGTACCAACATTTAAAAGCTGTCATGTGAGCATATAGTTCTATGAAGCAAACTGATCTTTCAGGAAATCCAAGACGGGTTTGTTTATATTTCCACTGAACATTTCTCTTTCTAGAGAGGAGAGCCATAGCTATGAGTAGATTTACTGAGAAGATCTGCATGCAGTCAGCATCACGTATCTCCATAGTCTCTAGCCGGCTTGGGGCAGAGGTGAATTATCTGGTTTATGGGGGCTCAGATAGAGGTCACTGCTTGGATTGCAATTCTGACTTGCCTGTAGTTTATTTTGTGTAAATGTGGAAGTAGCAGCTTCTGAATCCCTGTAGTGAAGGAAAGCTTATCCTCTGTTTGAAGCTGGATTTACCCTGAGTTTCCATGATGAGATTTTATAAACAAAATTCTTTTCTTGGCAGATATAAATATGGAGAGACTTACCTTGCATTTTTTTTCCTGTGAATCATTACAGGCACCAAAATGTGACTATTAACATGTCAAAGTATATGTGGAATAGAGGGTGAACATGCTCATTTCTAAAATGTGCAAGTTGAGACTTAAATCACTTATTTCCGATAAAAAACAACAACACTCAAATGCATACGGTGTTTAAAAACTATCCTGAATTTCAGTGGTTGAAAAGAGGATTTATACTTTTGTATTTATAGAACAAGTAGAAAGTTATTTTGGTAATAATGTTATTAAGGCAACAGCATATTAGGACTAAAGAAACACTGTTGGATCATTTTCTTGAGAATAAAATTTTGTGCCAATTTTATTGCATACGGGCATTGAAGAGAAAAAAAGTCTGGGTAGCAGTTTAATATCCTTGCCAATTTCAAAATGTCCAACATAGCAAAGAACTGGTGAAGTTTCAAATACCCCTAAAAAGGTCATTGTCTTGGGGCAGGATGAGCACATATCATACAGCTGGATGTTTTTATGTCACTAGAGAGCAGATTTCAGAACAGTATTCTCCAGGTATCAAGGCTGGCAATCCACAAAGGTAGACTAAATTGCCAAAAACATTCTTTCAAATAGGAGGTGCTTAATGAAACAAGGCTGGATATCTCATATACTCAGAAGACTTTTTTCCCCCTTACCAACAAGTAATTCCAAATATGTCAAAAAGAGCATTCACTTGCCTCAGGAAGGAGGCAAGAAAACATAATTGTTTTACTTCTTAACTTAAATGGGGACATGGAGTCTGTAATTATTTACTCTCTCTTTAGAAACATCATTTTATCCTGCTGGTATTATGTTAGCAGTTCACATTAATGGAAAATCCATTTGGCTTTATTACGGTAGAAGGTATTCAAAAGCAATCAAATCTATTGTCAAACTGGGGTTGACTTTGCAGAAAATGATTTCAAAATGTCCTTTATTTTGTTAAGAAAATTCTCTATGCAACTATTACAAAGAAGATAATTATGGACATAATAAATTAATTGTCATTGGACTTAACTGAGCAAGTATGAACTATTGGTTCACGTCAAGTAATGAAATTTGGGTCAGATCATACAAGTCTAAACACCAAGACATCTTAGCAGTCTTTTAGACATATGAGAAAATAAAATATTCAAAAAGTTACAGTGATTTTATCTGTGTAACAAAGAGCTTTCACGTGAGTTTATTTCACCTCTAGGTACAGGATTAGAACTCTTTCCTGTTCCCTTAAAACATAGGATGTCTTTTCTTCAGATGATCTCTCACTAATAGAGGGCAAAGAGTAGACAATGCCATGAAGAATTCAAAGGATGCATTCCCAGCTCTAGCTTTCTTAGGGAGCTAGAGGATTCCACATAGACTTAACTCATTTATTTATTCGTTTGTTCATCAAACCATTATAGACTCTCTACTGTGTTCCAGGGATTATTCTCATTCTCTCAAAATAAATAAATAAGGTTAAAAAATAAAAATAAAAAATATATAAAAAAGAGGTTCTACTAAAATTTATCTGAAGTAGACATATTTGTTTAAAATTATTGTTAAAGTTAAAAAAAACTTGGAGCTTTTCATTTTATAAAATGTATACATTTACTTAAATTGATATACTATATTTTCACATTTTATCTTTCACAAACATTTCATTTATCCAATAACAACATATATAGATAATGTCCAATCCCTGAAAATGAATTTAAATAGTTAAAGTATGCTTTATGAAGCTTAAATTCAGTTGTTATTATGTCCTTCAATAGAGATGATTAATTCTTTGATTTTTTCAAAGCTTTTTTGTTTATTTTTGACAGAAAGAGAGACACAGAGTGCAAAGTGGGGAGGGGAAGAGATATAGGGAGACAGAGAATTTGAAGTAGGTTCCAGACTCTGAGCTGTCAGCACAGAGCCTGACTCAGGGTTTGTGGCCTGAGCCAAAGTCAGACACTTAATCGACTGAGTCACCCAAGCACTTCTACAAATCATTATTTCTTTAAATGCATGTTACAAGCTATATAGAAAACATTAAAATATATTTTGACTGATTAGCCTCAGAATAACTGAATTAGATTATCCTATAAGCTGCATTCTATGTGTAGGATATGTGTTTGATTTTCCTGTATTGCTAAATTCATCAAGAAACACCTATTGTTTGCATTTTATATGTGTTATTTCTTCATGATTAAGAAGCTGAAAAGATCCTACTAGTGATTTCAAAGAAAAAAGACAAAGTAGTGGGATATCTTCTTTTGCTGTGTGGCAGGTTTAAGAAAAGTGAATAGGAATAGTAACAAGCTGGCTTCAATAAATATGAATCACCTTGGGAACAGAAGGATCTGTTTCCTTTTATGTGCAGCTTTGTCTCTCTTACAAGTTACTACAGGTAATACTGATAAATAAAGGAGCTACTCAAAATGAAAATCACATGCTGCCTTAAAGAAATGCTTTGTTTGAAGAAAGAAGGTTAAGCTATATGGAAAAAAAAATCAGTATACAATGATATAAAGGTAAAAACTGAAACCTCTCCTCAAAAGTCTAAAAGGAAAAAAAAATGATACTAAAAACTTCACAAATGGTTGAAAAAGATCCCAGGAAGTTGAAGGCATCTTTCATTTTTATCTCCTTTGATTGTTTTGGTAGAAAATAGATACATGTATGCCTCTTACTGATTTAATATACATATCTAACATCTAACCGGCCTTATATTGTACACCCATTATGTGAATATAATGTAGAAACTGTAGTTTGAGCTTCCATGGAAATAAACATTGAAACAAATCATGTGATGCCACTACAGCAACTGTAGGTAGTGGGTAAAGTCACATCTGTCATTTTTGAGACGCAGTAGGAGAATTAACTTCTCCTAGGAAACTGAAGCTCCTTTCCTGAACTTAATCCTCAGAATTACTAAATCTGGGGATAGAAATTCAGCCATAATCATTATAATGTGGCTTCAAGATGAAGGTGATACCATGCTTGACTGACTAGCCAATCTAAAACAAAATGTTTTACAAATAAGTCACTCTTCCCTCATCTAGAAAATGGGGGTATGAGTACATGTTTTATAGAATTTTTATGAAGATTAAAAGAGAAATTACATATAAAGTTCTAAGTGGTCAGTTTTTATTTCTTGAAATAGAGTCAAATGATGATTTTTGCTCTTTGAGAATGAAGAGACAGGTTTTTGTAATAGAGAATAAAAGATTATTTTTGTTTCATTTGAAGGAAAATACTATATAAATTTAAGTGTATTTTGGGGTGCCTGGGTGGCTCAGTCAGTTGAGCGTCTGGCTTTGGCTCAGGTCATGATCTCACTGGTTCATGGGTTCAGCCTCACGTCAGACTTTGTGCTGACAGCTCAGAGCCTGGAACCTGTCTTCAGATTTGTTGTCTCCCTCTTTCTCTGACTCTCCCCTGCTCATGCTGTCTCTCTCTCTATCACTCAAAAATAAATAAAACAAACAATTTTAAAAAAACCTTAAGTGGGGCGCCTGGGTGGCTTAGTCGGTTAAGCATCCGACTTTCGCTTAGGTCATGATCTCGTGGTTCGTGGGTTCGAGCCCCGCGTCGGGCTCTGTTCTGACTGCCAGCTCAGAGCCTGGAGCCTGTTTCAGTCTGTGACTCCCTCTCTCTCTGACCCTCCCCTACTCGCGCTGTCTCTCTCTCTGTCTCTCTCCTAGAAATGAATAAAACATTAAAAAAAAATTTAAAAAAACCCAAAAAACCTTAAGTGTATTTCTTTCATTAACCATTACCAACATAGCATTCATAATTTACCAGTTGCTGCTTTAAATGTTTTATAAATAAGAATCATTAAATCCTCATAACTAACCTAAGAATAAAGAAGCATATACATGTTCACATTTTATAGATCAGAAACTGAGATACACCCAGTAATCTGTAAGATGCAAAATTAGTATGGAAACACAAGTCAGCTGGCTCCCAGCACATGGAGAAAGCATGTATACTTCTATTTGGTATCGTTGTAGGTACTGCAAAGTTTCAATTTTTACTTGACAAAATTTGTCATTAGAGTACCATATTTCACTTATTCATTTACATATTTATGTCTGTAAAAGTACTGCACCATTCAATTTCATCTTTGAATAAGTACGCATTCAAAGCAAATATCTAAAGAAACATGAAGACACTCTATTTTCTTTGAGAAGAAAACAGAGGTCATCAGTTGTGTCATTATTTATATATGGGCATATTTTACCCTAAAGAGAGTTAAATTATCAATTTAAAAACTCACCTTTTCAAAAGTATTTTCAAAATAATGATATCAAGCTAATATTTATTATTTATATGCTATGCTCTAGGTGTTTTAGTGATATTTCATAACTTATTTTTAAGTGCATAAGTAGTACCAATTATTTCTTGGTGTTTGGTTCTATACTTCCCGAATAAATTTTGGGTCAATCCAGCATCCGGATCCTTCTTTTTTACTCATATTTATGCTGGACTTTATCCCTTTGGGTTGTGTGGATTTAATAGGATAGATGGAAGGATGGAGGGAAGGAAGGAAGGAAGGAAGGAAAGAAGGAAGGGGAGAGAAGAAAGAAAGAAAGAAAGAAAGAAAGAAAGAAAGAAAGAAAGAAAGAAAGAAAGAAAGAAAGAAAGAAAGAAAGAAAGAAAGAAAGAAAGAAAGAAAGAAAGAAAGAAAGAAAGAAAGGAAGGAAGGAAGGAAGGAAGGAAGGAAGGAAGGAAGGAGGAGGGAGGAAGGAGGGAAGAAGGAAGGAAGGAAGGAGAGAAGTAAAGAAGGAAGGAAGATAGGTAGGAAGGAAGAAATGAAAGAGAAAGAAAGAAAGAAAGAAAGAAAGAAAGAAAGAAAGAAAGAAAGAAAGAAAGAGAGAGAGAGAAAGAAAAAGAATGAATGAAGGAAAGAAAGAAAGAAAGAAAGAAAGAAAGAAAGAAAGAAAGAAAGAAAGAAAGAAAGAAAGAAAGAAAGACGGAGGAGGAAGTGAAGGAGGGAGGAAGATAGGAAGGAAGGAAAAAACATGTATGGCTCACTAAATATCAGAAGTGGGAAGAATTCTAAATTTCTCTTCTTCTTCCTTTTGTTCCTTCAAAAACACTTACAAGAGCTAATCCATCATTTTCTAGAATTTGAATTTAAATATTTGTTATGTATAAGTAATATATAAGTTGCCTTTTTCTGAGGGCTTCCTTGGCGCTAGGTCTGTTAATCCCATTTAAGACGCATACCATTCTCTGCGCTTGGTATTATTATGCCTACTTTACTTTTAAGAAATCAATATGACTAAGGCTAAGAAACGTGCAGTGGAATGCTCAAGAGCACAGTGTGTCAGAGCAAGGATGTGGTCATGGCTGGGTCTTTAATCCCTGGCTGCTTGTAAACGCCAGTCTACTGCCTGTAAAACACTTGACCACACTGACCACCATGGTACCTATGAAGAGAGTGCCGCTCAAGATGTAAACACAACCTCCACTATCTCAAACCTTGTTCTCTCATGACTGAAGAGCCATGATAAACTTGTTCATACCTCCAAAATACAGAGAGTGGGAGAGGGCTGTAGGCTCATTAATTTTACAAACTTTGATGGGAAAGTGTAAAGAAGAATAACTCACATTTCCAACTGTCAATAAATTTACTCAATTGAAGGTGCATTACTAGAGTATCTAATTTTCTACAAAAGCTATTTTCTCAACTTTATATTTTTAGAGGTAACATCTGAATTATTTTTATGGTTTTTAGGTTGTAAATACCAGTTAATCATTGCTTAAAAGCAGTCTGATAAAGTTATCCACATGATAGCATGGGTTGATATGCTCTAAAGTGCATCATTTTAACTAAAATTATTTTTCCGCTTGTTAATATTAGGTTAGAACAAATGAAATTTCCCATTTGCCATATATTGTATCCAATATGGTTTGTGGAAAATCACTTCCCACAGACTGCCAAAGTATCCTACACCTGAACAAAGACTACAACTTTGGTCATAATTAACCCATGGAAAAGAAATGAAATAGACAAGCAAGAGTAGTACTGAGGAGATTAAAGAAACAACCTCTATTATATTTCTCACAGAATATTAGATTAAAATTCAAATTCCTTCTAGTGACAGATTGTTACAAGTATAAGAAATGGCACAAACAATCCATTTCAGGACAAAGATTTAACAAAAATAGGAAGGTTAATTATAATTGAATATTCCCTATGGATAGCTCAGAAGATATGCTGTGGTCTATTTCTTATTGACAGGTGGTAGTGTAAATTAAATGTGGTATTATGCATTCAAATTGGATTTCAACTACTCATCATCCATAGTGTGACATTAGAATTAGCATTGATGATGACAGTCTAAAGATCATAATGAGAATAGGTGCCCTTTTCCATTCATATTGCAGATTCACTGGTGGGGAGGGTAGGAGTTGGAGATGAGATTCATAATTTTGTTATAATCTTTGCTGCCTGAACAATTCATTCCATGAGCCGACTATCCTGAATATTAATACTGTACTCACTATTCTCTGAATTAATGACAGACAAAAGGCCATGTGCCTTCTATAAGTATTGTGCCAAATCGGCAGAAAAAGAAGCATTCAAGATCCTATCAGTTCTACCATCAATCACTGTTTCTGTAACTACGGGAATGTTAGGGTGCTCTCTAGAACCTCACATTCATACACACAAAGCAGCAGTGAGGCACAATTAAATAACAGACTTAGAAAAATGGGGAGGCAAATGAAGGAAAAAGAACATAAAGGAAAGGGAGAAAAAGAGTTTGTTTTTGATGATGGCCAGGCATGACTTCAATTGCATAGGTCAAAAGGCTCTCATTTAGAGATGTGCACCAGAAATCTGATGTGAAATTCTATGAAGGTATCGATGTGCTTTGGCATGCAAATATTCAAATTACTCTGTGGGTTCTTCTAATTCACAGCTATCCCTGTGATTCCACATACTATTTCTCACCACAAGGGTTGTGAACAACCTCCTTTAGAAAAGCACAAGATTAGAAGGGGGTGCTGGTTGCAAATGAATATCCTGCATCTTACCCTACTCCTACTAATTCAGAATGTCTACTAATGAGCCCTAAAAGCTTTTGCTTTTTAATATAATCTGTGAGTGAGTCTGAGAGACTATACAGTGTAAGAATCTATGGAATAAGGTTGAGGAATTAGCATTTAGCAATTCAGTCATTACAACAATCTCAAGGCCTGGGTAAGAAAGATTAAAGTAGGAATGTCATGGCATGACTTAGTTTATTGTTTTGCTCATGAAATTAGTATATTTTTTCAGTTGTTAAAGAGTATTTTTATTGAGACAGAACAGCATTTCCAAGCCACAGTCTAATCAAATATCTCATTCAAATGTCTCTGGTTAGTCATTAAGACTAACAACCAAGATTGATTTTGTGTAAAGTTATCCCTATCTACCATGTGTGAAGATTAAAGAAAAGCAGTTGGCAGATAACACTAGATATCTGAACACAAATATAACATGTAACATGCAGCTTGAATTTTTTTAAAGTCCATTTTCTTTTAAGTTGTCTCCAAACAATTGCCTAAAATTTAAACTGCAAGAAATAATGATTATAACGGCATCTGGCAGAATTTCCATCTCAACAGAGATTTTTTTAATAACTGCATGTAATTATTCATGACATTTGGGATTACTGAACACAAATAGAAGAAAGGGAATGAAATGTTAAGCCTTCCTGAGGATAAAAAATATTATATATCTTTATTATAACTCCTAATTTAATTAATGTATTCTTAATGCCATCTAGTCAGATTATCTTAAAAGTTAACAAAAGAGATCACTCTGACACTTAACTAATAATAAATCTGAAAGAATATAATAAAGAAACACTGATATTATGCCATCATCATAAAAAGAATAATGCAAAAAAAGAAAAAAGAGTAAGAGAAAAAAACATCTCAGTCACTCTAGTACACACTTAGTACCATCTTCAAAGGATGAAGAAGAGAGACTATCATACTTTATATATAACATGACTTTATATATAACAATAATGTTATATTTAAATAAAAGTGAGAGGAGTACCCACTCAAAATGCTTTACAGATACCAGGTAGGAAAGTGTGGTTAATTACAAAACATACCTGGAGACAAATACTCAACAACTCAGTATACTTTCTAGCTGTGAGTCCTTGGTGAGTCGTTGAATCTTTCTGGACTGCAGACTCTTCATTTTAAAGATATGATTACCCACATAAAGGACTTAAAAGAATGATGGGCATATAGTCTCTCTGTGTATCTTTATATTTGTGTTAGCAAGAGAAAATCCATGTGGTATTACAAAGTCAACATTTGATTTGCAATAAAAAAATTCAGACTCTCCATATTATATGGGACAAATCACCTCTCTGAAATGTAAAGGTTTTTGTTTTGTTTTGTTTTTGTTTGGTTGAAATAGAAGGTATTACTTATTTTGCAAGTTTATTATTAGGATTATATAAAATTACTTCTGCTAAAGTCCCCATCATATCTCTGACAAATATTAGGTGCCTGATTAATTTCTTCTTTAAGTCCCAATTCTATGTAGAATTCTAGCTATCTCCAGAGGGAAAGAACACAAACATAAACTGTAGGTGACTTTGAACTTGTTCTCATAATGACTAAGATCTGATTTAAGGAATAAGAAGCCTCTTTTCCCAGCTCAATAGTCTGACATCTGAGATCATACTACATATTTAATTCATATTTTTGGATACCTCATTCTATTTCTGTGATTTTGTTTCAAAGGCCACCCTAGTCTTTAATAGCCTTAAAGTATGTACATTTGAACATATCCAAACAATGGAGGCACTGTGGAATTCTGAGCAATCAAACCTGCTGAGAAGAGAAGTTAGGTTGTTTCCCTATCCTTGGGCACTTGAAGATGTAAAGTGTTTCAAAATGTTACAGTATCACAATTAGTAACCTCAGTTATTTGGATTTTTGCACCTTCTAAATACTGTCATTTTTAAACACACTGGAAAAGTCCAGAAAATATCACTCCCTGATAAAAAAAGAAATCAGGAATACATTTTTCCTCATTCGGTTGACATTATATCATAAGCACAATCTTTCTCAACATAAAGGGAAAATAATACCAGGCAAATGTATTTGGATAGTATGGTGTGCCATGATTAAGAACAAGGTATTAGCATACAAACTCATCATTCAGGAATCTTTATAAAATAATCGATTCAGTTAGAAAGAGAGTCAAATGAATATGAAAACGTAATTAAATAATATAGAAAAGTGTGAAAGGAAGGTAGGATAAAAATATTTTACCAGAAAAATAACATTTTTGTTAATATGTCTCAAATTCAGTTGATGCACTGAATTGATTAGGTTTCGGTGTTGAATGGGCAGTCTATACATTTTTTCTTTAATACTCATTTATTCCCCATGTTTTATAACACACAAATGCATGTATCATTTGGCAAAGAAAGACTAAATGTAAGTTTTATTGCTGTTTATTCATATGTTAGATTACTTTGTTTATCAACCCATACATTAAAATGTAATCATTTCATTGTCAGGAGCCTAAAGCTAATGTTAATTACAGTTTGAAACTTCGATTATTAATGCATCTTTACCTACTGAAGTGTGAAATAAGCAATAGTAGTTGGAATTCACCAATTAAATTAGCTTCTGAGACAAGAATTCATAAGTAGGCATTTGTTCATGATGAATAAATGCTGTAGAATTTCATATTATAGGCTCCATTTGTGGAATATTAGTCCCAAGGAGGGAGAAGAATTATTCAGCAAACTAAGATTAAGCGATATACATAACAAACATAATCGATGTGATAGGCATGCTGTATCTTTTCACTTCATATTTCATATGTCAATCAGAAAAAATACATAAACTCAATCCGTCAAAGAATGTTTAAGTTTGTTTTGTTTTGTTTTAAATAATAGGAGGGGAAAGTATCTATTTCCTTCTTATAGTATCCTAATCTGTTCCATCTACTATAACAGAATACCATAGATATGGTATTCTATGATACCAGAATGCAAACAGAAATTTACCTCTCACAGTTCTGGAGGCTGTGAAGTCCAAGATAAAGGAACCAGGAGATTTGATAACTGGTTAGGGTCAGCCTCCTGAGTGTTTGAAGAGAGTGTTCTCACTGTGTTCTCACGTGGTGAAAGGGGCAAGAGAGCTCTCCGGGTCTCTTATTCATCAGGGCACCAATCCCATTCATGAGGCCTCCACCCTGATAACCTAAGCACCTCCCAAAGGCCCCTACCTCCTAAGACCCCTATTTTAGAGACTAAGATTTGATATATGAATTGTGAGGAAGACACAAACATCTGTTCTACAGCATGCAACATACCCAATATTATGTATTATTTGGGAAATGATTGTTTATTTTCTCATTGTTTATATTTAATCCTGTAATACATATAGATTTTTGCCCATTCAACTGACTCCTATCATTTTCAGGCAAGGCCTTGCTTCCTACTTGTTGGTTAATTGGTTGTGCTTCTCATGGTGCTACATCCATAATAATTAATTTAATTCTATTACTTGTGAAGGATAATTTTGACTGATATTTATTAGGTGCTTATTACAAGTGTTCCAGCACAATAACTCTTACAGTGCTCTTGTCATGTGTTTGTAATTAGCATGGCCATTCACAGGGAAGAAACTGGGGTCACTGAAATGGTAAGTAACTGGTCTAAAATGCCACAGTTTGGAGGGATGACTCCAAACTCTATATAACTTTTTTCTAGGATTTTGCTCCTAATAAAATTTTCAAACATAAAACATGATAGAGAATGACCAACTCCCATCCAAGTAGTAATCAGGCCTGACCCTGCTTAGCTTCTGAGATCAGATGACATCCAGCATGTTCAGGGTAGTTTGGTAGTAGACAAGAATGATGAACTCTTACCAGCTGTCAAAATGATTTCATATATTTTCATAATTTCACATAATTGATTTAATATTGTTTAAAAATAAGTTCTGTGTTGGGGCGCCTGGGTGGCTTAGTCGGTTAAGCGTCCGACTTTCGCTTAGGTCATGATCTCGCGGTTCGTGGGTTCGAGCCCCGCGTCGGGCTCTGTGCTGACTGCCAGCTCAGAGCCTGGAGCCTATTCCAGAGTCTGCATCTCCCTCTCTCTCTGACCCTCCCCTGTTCACGCTGTCTCTCTCTCTCCGAGAAATAAATAAAAATATTTAAAAAAAAAATAAGTTCTGTGTAGCGTTCTGCGCTCACAGGTCAGAGCCTGGAGCCTGCTTGGGATTGTGTGTCTCCCTCTCTCTCTGCTCCTCCCCCACTTGCATTCTACGTCAGTCTCTCTCAAAAATAAATAAACATTAAAAATTTGTTAAATAAACAAATATGCTGAATCTTAAATGTGATAACATAAAAGGAAAGGATGCAACAGAATTAAATGAAATCGCTAAAATAAATTACAATATAGATTCATACGAGTTTCAAATTCACTGTATTGAAAGTCACTTTAAGAACTTTCCCATTCCAGTAAGATATGAAAGTAATGACAGTAAAACAGGAATTCAGGCAAAGAACTCTCCACACTTTACTAAAGACAATTCATATTACGGGCACACGCATGGCTCAGACACTTCAGCATTCAACTTCTGCACAGGTCATGGTCTTGTGGTTTGTGAGCAGGAGCCCCACCTCCAGCTCTGTGCTGACAGCTCAGAGCTTGGGGCCTGCTTCAAATTCTGTCTCCCATATTCTCTGCCTCTTCCCCAATTGCTCGCATGCTCGCGAGCCCTCTCTCTCTCTCGCTCCCTCTCTTTCTCTCTCTCAAAAATAAACATTAAAAAAGTGTATATTAAAGAATCACATTAAAAGAATGAAAATAGAGGATAGATATAGTTTCACTTCTACATACCCTTGGAACACTGAGATGAGGAAAGGGTAGCCAAACTGCAATAATCAATAATAAGAAAGTTTTAATTCTTTCATCAAAAATAATTATAAATGACCATGTGCAAAATGCTTGTGACAGTGTAACGGTATCTAATGTTTTTGGCACTGCATATTTTAAGAAACCACAATAGCTTTTATTTAACGTTAATAAATCTATCACTGATTTAGGAGGGGGGAAAATATTGACTTAGAATAGTGGCCAAGTAAGGGTTTAAGTTTCTGCAAAAGAACATTGCTAGAATTTAGTCCAAAGCCCTTAAGCTAGCTAGGCAATGAATTCACCTTCTGGAGACAGAGAATATTTCACATTGCTTAATAACGGCGCACTCACTAACCATGTAACAGTCTATTCTGCCAAAAGCAAATGTCAAAGAATTGCTGCCATTTCTACATTTCAAAATAAATAGGTGAGTGAGTGAATGAATGGATGAATGAATGAATGAATGAATGATAAATAAATAAACAAATAAATAAATAGTTAGGAATCCTATTTAGTTTACTGTTAAGCCAGAGGGTGCTTTCCTTCTGTGTTCTAATGGTAACTTAATCCATTCCCTTTAAATATGTGCTTTAAGAAGGACAACAAGCATTTCTGACCTTTAAACAGATAAAGGGTGTCTGCTGAGACACTTCTGAGACATATATTCCCACTTTAAAGTCAAAATTTTGTATGCATGACAGCAAAAACAAAAAAAAAAAAATGATACAGTTCAGCTATTGAATTAAGCCAAGTCTTATTTAACTCCCCTTTACAAAATAAGAAAGAAATTACTAAGACTTTTAATACTATGTTACACTTGAAAATGTATACATTTCCTCAGAATTTTAAGGAAGGTGCCATAAAAATAAAACACTAAACAGTTCTGGGGGGATAAAAATTGGGAATATTTAACCCCCGATGTGAAAACATGAAATGCTATTAAAAACTGTGTTGCTGGTGTTACCATTTAAAATCAACTGAACAGCAATTAAAAATATAGAATAAATGGTTAAATTTGGATTTCAAATACATTTTTAAAAATGTAGTATAGTATAAGTATATCGAAAGTACTGCATGGGTCATATTCAAGTTAAAAGTTTCCCACCGTTTCTCTGAAACCCAAATTTAATCAGATGTCCTGTATTATATCTGGCAACCCTATATTCCTTTTTGTTGCTTTTATTTCCATCAGCAGTGCCAAGTTTCAGAAAACTTGTGGCTACTTATACTCAAAGATTCTTTCAATTCCAAACCAGAAACCTTTGAATTCGAGTTAGAAAAGACAAAATGGGAAGGGAGTTGTTAGAAAGTGCTTAACTTGAAAAAACAGTTACATATACTTGTTATTCATTTCTCTCTGTAATTGTGTCCCTGAGGCAACATTAAAAAAAAATTAAATCTTCGGAATTATTTTTGGGTGGTGGCCACATAATATCCCACATGCTCTGGAAGTCAAGCAATGCTCCAATTCAAACCTGATGTATGGGTTTGACAAGAAACCCAGGAGAGAAAAGTAAGCTCTCCAAGAATTAAAAAATTAGTTCACCTCTGTGTGCCTTACTTTCCTCATCTGTAAAGTGAGATGTTGATGGCAGCAGCCTTATAATTTGTTAGGAGATTAGATAACAAGTAAAATGGACTTAAGACAGTCACCAGAACATAAAAAGCTCATGAATGTTAGCTACTGTATTGATACTCTTTTTGTAGTTGTTATACTTATTTAATTGATATTATCATTACATTACTACATTATTCTTATTATTGTATCTGCCTTATAGGGGTAATACCGGTGACTGAGACTAAAACCTGTTTGGGTGTTTCTTTAACAAAAGCACTCATCCTGTGAGAATGAGAAAAAGCAAGTATTCAGATATATGATTCTGCAAAGCCAGTTTGTTAAAGAGCTTCCTAGCAGTAAAGAACATTTGAAAAATTTCTATGCTTTACAACTTTACTGCTACTTATACAGATTTTTATGTTAGGCCTACATATAAATAAAAATATCATAACTGCAAAACAATTTGTCAAGAAATTGGCAGTGGGTCTCTAACCTGGTTAAGGGGAAGGTATCACCTTAAAGTAGAGTAAGTTGTAATTTGGCAATTCATAGTTTGCTTTAATCTTATACATTTTCTCTGCATATTAAACATTGTGTACTATCGAAATCTTGGTGTTTTTAGTTAACAGATTCTAGATAATTTCTGTACCTCAGGAGTGTATATATTCAGTAGTGCTGGAAATTAATGCTTCACCTCATTTTCATACCCACCCACCCACCGATCCAAAATCAGATGGAATATCTGTGAATGATTCCCTTCTTTATTTTTTATATCCCTTGGGGAGAAAAATCATGAAGATAATAATTTTAAAGTATCCTAGGTTTCCAAGAGTCCTACATTTTACTATAAGTTACATTTATTGAACAACCTTAAGAGTCAGACTTGAAGTTTTTCAAATTTTTTTCTACTAATGTAAGCAACAGTGAAGTAAAAACAGGTTACCTTTCCAGCAGTGGAAAAGCTTCTTACAAAGTTACTGATAAGTCTAAAAAAAGATGGGATATGTTTTAGAAAACGGTTGATGAAAATCACTGAGTGCATAAGTATTTATCTTTCCCTTTCCTTGAATCAGAGACATCCATATAATTTACATGCTTTTCTCCTACCTTCGATAACAGATAATAAATGTTAAGTGGGACCTCAGCATATATTAAGCACTTGGATCCTATTCAGACAGCTTCCTCACTCTTCCTGAGCATCTCTGTAAACTAGGGAAACAGGATACATCACAGATCAATTCAATCAATCAACTTTAATCATAACAGAGGAATTAAGCTGCTTTTCAGGCATGATGCAATAGAGAAAATTGCTTGGAGATTTTTTTTAAGCCACCAACCATCCGACAAGGGCTGTCATTTTGCTTCTACATCTGCTCTCTATTCCAGAAGTCTACATTTTCTTGAGGAATGTATAAGACAGGCTGAAGCAGTTGGAATCTGGGGGCATAATGAATGCATTTTATGTCATTTTAAACACACCCAGGATCGCTGACAAGAAATAAAAACAGAAAGTCAAAATCTTTGCTGAAAGAGACAGAGCCCCAGAAGGATCTTTCCCCTCCATTATTTGTTGCTTTGGGTTATGTCAGTTTATTTTATGGCTGCAGTAATTTTAAATGCATTTTCCTCTCCTGTGAGATGCATTCTTTCAACTTTCCTGGAGGCGAGCTTGAGGGTCTGATTGATGGTCAGATGTGAGCGCACATATGTGTACACACACATATGACTATAAAACATACAGTAATTTAACATTTACTCTTGGTAGGTGTGATCTCTCTGCTGCTTTGTTCCTGATTCTTGGAATCAAACCTGTCATGCTACATAGAACTACTTAATTTTTTTGTTTAAGATACACTCTTTGTCTGTCTGTCTCTGTCTCTTTCTCTCTCTCTTTTAAATATACCTACAGAAGAAACAATTCAAACGACCTTTAGCATTAATGTTATTTTCTTTCCTTAAAAACTACTTTAGGGGCACGTAGGTGGCTCAGTTAGTTGAGCATCGGACTTTGGCTCAGGTCATGATCTCAGTCTGAGAGTTCAAGCCCTGTATTGGGTTCTATGCTGACAGCTCAGAGCCTGGAGTCTACTTCAGCTTCTATGTTTCCCCCTCTCTCTGCCCCTTACCTGCTCACACTCTGTAGCTCCATCTCAAAAAATAAATAAATAAAACATTTAAAACAAATAAAAATAAATAAAAATTTAAAAATGCTTAAATTACTATAGGCTCTAAGAGAGGTAAGAAATTACTTTTTAAATACCTGGATCTGAATATTTCAAATCAAAGAGCAATTGTAAAATAAACTACCTAAAGTCCTTTAAATAAAGGCAAAGTGTTAAGATTTCTCACTTCTTACTAACTCTAAAAGTCTGTTTCACAAACATAGAAACATTTTTAATTTAATTAATATGAGCAAAATAAATACCACCCTCAAGCTTAAAAAAAATGAGAAAGAAGACAAATAAGAATTTTCCACTTGAGTAAAACTTTCTCCTACTGATTATAAAATTTTCAGCTAAAATATTTGAACTAACAATAAAATAGTTACACATAAAATAATTTTAAAAGACTCTATCTGCTCAAAATAGGAAAGTTCCAGACAATGTTTTAATAGTGCAGAATTTCTGACTTAGCAAAATGCAGATTATTTATCTAACACCAAGAAGCTCGACCAAGAACAAGGAAAAATTATGACTCAAAAAGACCAGAAAAGTAAATTTTGCCAAATACATTTTACGTAAGTATTCATTGTTTAAAACTGATTTTTACTGTTTTAAATTATCGTTATTTTCCTGCTCATGTTCCAGAGGCAAAAAATACTCCCTCTTGTTTCTATGAATTGAAGCTGAATCAGCATTTACTGCCTTTTCTTCGCATTACAGCACAGTTTTCTTGGGTTCCCTTGCTCCTATCTCTCTATAACCCATTGTGGGTCAACAGGAACTAATACAATTCCAAGTGCAAGCTTTTTCAATCTTGGCACTATTGACATTTTGGACTGGATAATTCTTTGAGGTGTGGGGCTGTTCTGTACCCTGTAAGACATTTAGCAACATCCATGGCCTACCAGCTAGACCAGTGGCAACCTTCCCTCTGAAGTAGCAACCAAAAATGTCTTCAGAGATGACCAAAATTACACTCCACACACCCCACACTTTGAGAATTAACTTAGAGTATCATGGCTTGGCAGGTGGGCTTTTTCAGAACCACTTAGAACATACCAAAACTTCCAGGAAAGTAGAATTCTTAAGTGTACCAGAGTCAAACTTTGAGTTGGTTACTGAAGAATTTGGAGAAAATCTGTATTAGAATGTAAGCAAAATGTTACGAAAAACAAAACAAAGCAAAATAAGGCACTGAATGGTGGAGAAGGGCAGATTTATGATGTTATTTGTAGATATAGATACAAAGCCAGAAATATCCTTGAGTTTTTTGGATGAACCCAAAACTTTTCTCCCCAGGTTTAAGTCATGCTTGAAATGGTTTCTCTCACTGACCTGATTAAGAGTTTTATTATGAAAATCCATTATATCACTTAGAAAGCTTTCTAAATTGCTGACAATAAATGCAATATACATTGAGTTTTTCAAACATGTAGTTCTGTGCACATACCATGTACAGAAAAACCATGTACATTATTTTTATAATGTTTATATCTGATTATTGAAGTCAAATAATAAGGAGTTCTCAACTTTTTCCTTTCTCAGTCACTGCAAAGTATGGTTATTTCCAATAAATATGCTATTTTAGGTGTGCTAGTTACACAAGTGGGAAATAGATAATCTGAAGGCTAACACGCCCTATGTACAATTTTTTTTTTCCATGCAGGGTCTGGTAAAACTCAGTCAGTATCTCAGAACTTTAAAATGGCTTTTGAAAAGTTATAAAAATAAGATTTTTTGCACAATAATTGAATCAAAGTCACAGTTAACCATTATTGCAATTCTGTCATTAAATAGGTTTACACATTTAAAATGAGAATCGGGAAAAAAAAAAACATAGAAGACGATTCCAATGGGATTCCCACAATTCCTCCTCACTCATTAATAATTAAATGAAACTACAAATCCTGCTAAAGTCCTTTGAATGATAATGAAAATAAAAATGATTTCATAGATTTTGCTCAATTTGGTATTTTTTCATTCTACTTAAGGAAATAAAGCTCCAAGATTTATAAAGTCTAAATATAAAATATATTGTTGCAGAGACTATGAATTTACTCTTTTTAACAGCAGTCTGGGTTTTTCAATAACTAGTCACCTTAACTTTAAAACAATTAACTGGCAAAAAAAATTATGAATTATACCAAATATGTCTCCATTCTTCAATACTAAGTTTATTGAAACATAAGTAAAGTTTACAAGGAAAGGAAAATGTGTTCCCAGAATTCATAAGAATATTCTCAAATAATTGCTTTATTTGTGTTGATTATTCAATCATGTTAATGATACCTTAAGGCATTCTTGATCCCTGCTTTGTCAATCTGTTTATATCCTACAAAATCATTTAGAAAGAAGACAGAAAATTATCTATCAAGGTGGACTTAACTACAAAAATCTATGTGTGCATTTTGCTATTAGTCGGAGGACTAACTAATACATTATGTGGTGGTCTTCCTGTTTTTTAATGCTGAGAACCCAAATGATATTTTCTTTTTAGAAAAATAAAATAAATTTCCATTAACCTTTTTCCTTTCAAAACTGCTTGTTATCATGCTTTACTACCTTATTACTTCACATAATATAGGCATTAATTCCAAAAAAGAAAAGCACAATAATGTAGTTTCCCTCCATGTTCTTGAAGAATTATAGCCTTTAAAGTAAAATGCTTGCTATTAGGTCTGAAGGCTGTTTTAATCATTGGAGCCTTTACAGGTTATACAAATATGCAAGACTTTTTCACTTTTTTTTCCCCTCACTGCACATTGCCAAACAAACAAACCAGGGAATTCTATCCTTACAATTTCGAGAGGGAAAGAATACCAATAGAGTTTTCTAAGTTCATTTAAAGTCTGAAAGACTATTGTACCCATTTTTAAAACCTGATCAAAATTCAGCCTGTTGTTTGTTACTGAATTATGTATCTCTGAAGCATAAATGTGTTGGCTTTAGAAAGTTACAAATTAGTGCATTTCCATATGACTTGGGAAAATGTAATTTTAACCAATTTTGTTTGGGGTGAAAAAATATTGTTTGCATTATTTTATAATACAAGAGAGCTGTCAGCCCACATGGTCATCCAATTTCTGTGAGATGGAGAAGGGAAGAGCTTCCTTGCATCTCAAATGGTTAGCAATAAAGCTTGTACATTTCACATTAATGCTACTGATAGCCTATAAAAATGCTTGCTTTATACACTTTAGTTTGTAAAAGAAAATGTGGCAAGTCTAACAGAAGAGTTTGGTACCTCCTTGAGCAGATATTCTATTTCTCACTCCATTATGTTTAGTTCAAAAGTGTGAAACAGTATTTGAAATTGTCCTGAAACTTATTATTTTTAATCCTTTTCAGATAGGCTGATTTCATTGTATTCTAGGGGAGTATCGTTTGCACCAGCTTTTCTTTCTGGCATCTCCAATGTTACTGGGCTGACATTCTTTCTTCTGTTAGTCAGTTAGTTAGGCATTTTTAAAAATGCCACTTTAAAGACTAAAACATAAGACCTACAACAATATTGGTTTAAAAAATCCATTAAACATGACTGCATTAGAAAAGATAAATGGATATGCACAAGAAGAGAAAGGAAAGAAGAGCAGGAAATGTAATAAGGGGACACAAGTAGATTGGATATTAAAATGGAGGGAAGACTATACAGGAAAGTAAAGAAACAGATGAACAATGAATATGGAATGACAGAAAAATTTTGGAGGCAACATGAATCTTATGAAATCAGATAGCGAGTAGAACTTAGAAGGCATTGCTTTTGTTATGTATACATATTACTTGATATGCCTTTTAGTGTGGGAGGGTCCTAATGTTTAAACTAGAAACATCAATTTCAAATTGTAGCTATATAGCCTGGTGATATCCATATAAAGACAAAAGATGAATTAATATTTACCTATGGTAGTTATTTTCAGCTGGAGGTACTGTTGTCTCCCAGAGGCATTTCTGATTTTCACAACCTAGAGGGGCATCTAGTGGGTAGAAGTCAGGGATACTACCAACATGCGAGCTAACACACATAGGACAATTTCCACAACAAATAAATATCTGACCCAAAATATCAATAGGTTTCAGTGGAGAAACCCTGATCTCTACTATTAATGATTACTTTCAGAATGGTTAAGTGAAGCAGGTTTCTAACTGATTAGTGTGATTTGAAAGCACTTTACTATGTCCAAATGCCCATTTAATCTCAAGTTAGAAAAACATAGCAGTTGCTTGCACTGATGTAAACTACATCTTACATGAATTACTCTGACGGGCACATGTACTCAATAAGCATTCACTGATCACTGATTACTGGAGATACATTCAATGTGACTTTAACACCAAATTCAAGTTAGTTTAATCAACTGCATCACAGAATAAAAAGTATGGATGACAGAGTATCTACATTTTGAAGTAGAAAAGGCTGCAAACAGAAGGAAAATGGTATTTAAAAAGTCTCTGATCTGGATGTACCAAGATGATCAGCAAAATATTAACTTCATTTTCAGGAATAAATAACATGCCACAAGAGAGAACATGATTATTTTTATTAGGTGGCAGGACAATCTCATGCCAGAAAACCCCCCTAGCATGATGCCTTTTGATTTGTATATGCCTACAAATCAACTGGGGTATTTTTAAACAGATTTTGAATTAGCCAGTCTAAAGTTGGGGACAGATAAGTTACATGTCTAATAAGTTGTTAGATGATGCTAATTGAAACTTTGAGTGGTGAGGCCCTGGAATTGTTCTTCTCTTTTCTTTTTTCTTTTTTTCTCTCTCTCTCTTTTTTTTTTTTTTACTATGATAGGATAAACAATACCATTCTAAAGGCAAATAACAAATATATTTTTTTAATGACACAATAATTTCTTGGGGAAAATTAGGGTTCTTTCAAATAATTTCCATAGATTCATTTTAATTTAAAATTTGATTGCTTAACTAATACATGAGTAAATTCTAATAGTTTTTTAAAAAGAGTATTAATAAGGCCAAATACCCTATTTGATAAGTCAATATGTCCCACCACTCAGTCTATTCTTCAGCTCTACCACTATCTCTTCTTCCTCCACCCTACCCAGAAATGAACACTAATTTTATCAGTTTGGTTTGTAGTCTTCTATACTTTTTCCTATGCATCTGTAAACACAGGAGGCAAACTGTTATACAATTGCTAAAAATTTTATAAACTAGTAATCCAAAACATATGTATATTTTTACATGGGAACTAGACTAGAAAACAAATCTAGATAAGGAAAGGATATGTATAAGTTTTTAACGGATACAGGGGTTCTATTTTCTATGGTTTTGAAAATTTTTTGAAAAATAAACCTAAGCTATTAAAATCTGTCTTCCACTCTCTCTGTAGGCTGCAGTTATATGGAAACTACTAACAACTTTGATGGTTTCCACACAACTCAGCCTATGGAGAGAGTGAAAGACAGAAATTGTGGTCCCTAATGACACTGCTTATTTTGCTTTGATTGTCAGATACAACTTAGTCTCTTTAGAAATAATTTGTTCCAAGAAGATAAGCTAAAGCTACAGTGAAGATTTCTTCTAGACTACCACTTCCATAAAATGCTCAAAGAACACAACTTCAAATTACTATCTTTAAACTTTTTAAATTTATTACTAATCTATGATATTCAAATATGTAATTCTTAGTCTGCCCTTCTTGATTTTGTTGCCTTTTAAGCAAATCCGTGACAGTTTTGACATATTTTAATCTTTCACCTGGCATTCTGCTGAAGAACTTTTAAATACCACAGGATGTATGCAGGTTTCATCATGAATCGCACCGATGCCATATTATATTGTGCTGAGGGTCCACACACAGTGGCTGTTTTGAGTCAAGCCTGTAGCTCACTTGGGTATCATCTCCATGGTAACTTGTTTACAAGGCCTGAAATACAAGCTGAAAATTCAAGGTTAGCTTTTCCTTTGTTGCCGTTTTGATGTTTTTGGCAATTGAAATAATGTGGGTATAAGACTTGATTTAAACAGCTTCATGGCAGGCTGAGTCAAAACAAAACTCCATACAAAATGTGCTTTCTTCATCTCCATTAAAAAAGAGAGAATTCAAAATAATATTTAATCAGAACCATCAGTTATATCTTCCTTTCATATTCCAAAACAGCAGGCCTCCTGCTGCACTTTGGAAGCACATCTTGGGAAATAGGTTTAAGGCTTCCTATCTCTCGAAGCAATATTTGCGTGTCTGTGTGTGTGTGTGTGTGTGTGTGTGCGTGTGTGTGCGCGCGCGCGCGTGCCCGCGCACACACAGTGTTCTTCCTTAGATGAAAATTTTAGCTTATTTTAAGACATTATGGGGGGGGGAGTTTTAATACCTATGCTAAAGTACTTCATCCTCCATGTGGATGGGCCTTTTGTAGTCTAAAAATTGACTGCATCTTCAATATTACGAAAACAAAAACAAAAAAACAACAAAAAACCCAATTCTGCTTAAAATTACTCTTTCCCAGAAATAATTAAAAAATGACCCTAATTATAACATTGACTTAGTGCAATGTTTGTTTTGATTATAAAAAATTTAAATTTAGATTATTTAAAAAGAACTGCTATTTTGAGAATACTAATTTTTAACCCAGAGTGATCTTAAATCTACAGCATTTGGTTCAGCAAATACATTTCCACTAAATAGTAGAGAGTAGAAAAATAATTATATATCTTACCTCCTATTCATAATGTCTTTATGAATCTTCATAAATATTTAAAGAATTCAATATAACCTTCTAAAACCAGATCAAGATACCCACTACTACCTTTCACTAAAATTTTCTTCAGGAAGAATATGACTGATATGGAAATACAAAAATGTGTCTATTAGCATAAAAGTAATAATCTAACCAGAATCAAAGTCAGACTTAAGACAGGAAGTTGAATTTAGAGTTGGAATTCCTCTAGTAAAAATGATGGAATGATGAAGCTTATGCTTGATCAATGCTAGGAACCAGCTCATGAAAAAATTCCTTTCTCTTAGACTCTTGACCAAATCCTCTACCCTGTTACTCTCAGTAATCTTGATATAAAATCAACACTGTCTACTATAATCATTGGTCTGCTACTTATTAGTCTCACCATTCGCCAATTATCACAGTGCCTGATGTAGGAAGAGAGACAATAAATGTGTTGACTAAATACCTGCTTTTGTAATAGTTGGTACTATTTCTAGGGCTTTGTTAGTAATGTTGACTTTGCTACCACAATCCCTCTCATGAGTTTGTTTTTGCTTTCCCAATATAGATATGAGGAGACAAAGGACAGACAAGTACTTGTTCAACACACTCTAGAGCATGTAGACTCATATCTTCCCTTAATTCCTCATCCAAGCCCTTCCCCCACATGAAGGCACTCCCCTCCCCGCCCCCTCTCACCAAACTACATTCAAACTTCATGATGATTCTTCCTTTTAGGTAGAGCTGACAGAATGAATTTCATTCGAATACTAATTTCTGAGCATATCATTTGGGTGTAGTTTTTGTTCCTCAAAATATCTTTAGCACAGGGTATAGGATGTTAGTGAATACTGACACTAGAGTACTTAGAAGAATTCAATGTTACTTGGAATATTTGTTCCACTTTATTAAATTCTACCTGAGTTCTTGACTTGGCTTTATCAATTTTTCAGTTTTTATCTTAATGATATTGAGTATCTTTTTTTCTTTTGCATTCTATCTTCTTTTTGCACAGCTTCTTAATCTGCAGTCAGTTTTCCATGCAATATCCATTCTGCTTTTTATTCTTACATTTCAAACATTATGCAAAGTTTACTATTAGGAAAAAACGTAAATCAAATACAATCAAATTACATTTAGCATAGCTCCAAACATATTATGAATAATTGTGTTAATTCTACAAAAATAAATAAAATATATTGAAAGGGGAAATGCAAATAAGAGATAAAGAGCATCAGATTGATTCCCCAGTCACAATGTCTGGCAGCTAACTCTGCCCGACACAATGAACAAGCCATGCATCATTGGAGAAGAGCAGATAAATGTCAGTCAAACATGTTCACATGGCAGAGAGAATGTGATACCATTAACACATTTTCACAATATGACCCTGCATATGAAGACCTATTTTCCTTTCAAACTCCTCCATCAAATGGTATTGCGTCAATGGGAGCATCGCTGTTTAATAATTCTTCATTCAAGTTTTCCTACTTGCTTACAAAAGATTCATGGAAACAACAGAATACAGGTAACAGTCCTCTCCTTTGTTTGTGAGATTCAATAATTAAATGCATTGTTTTAATAAGAAATGAACATTCAAATGCAACATAATAGCTTCAAAATATAATATTAAATTGTTGAGATCTCTTATGACAGGAAAGTGACTGAAAGAACTTTAAAAAATTCATTCTCTAAATAGAAGAATTGATAGCTATTCAATAAATCAAATCCATACTAATGACACCATAAACTTTAAGACAACTAGTTACTGATAATTAAAAATTCCCTCTCACTGGCTCTCCAAACTGGGTAGTAAAATTAATATAACACAATGATAAAGAATTGATGCAAAATAGCATACAGTCAAGGACTAAACTGTACAGTAGTACTAAAAATGCTATAGATTTGAGAATTATTAATAATGGGCCAGTCAATAAATCTTTCATGGAAAACAGAACTTTGTATTTTAACTTGAACGTTTAACTTTTGAATCGGCAAAATTTTATTTATGCAAGGATAAAAACAAGCATTATATTCATAGAAGTGAAAAGTTCTTTTTATGTCAGACAAAGAAAAATAATCTGATGAAAGTAGAAATGTCTGTTAGGCAGACTTGGCTGAGAAGGTAGTACGGGATCTGCTTATCTAGGTAGAGAATTTCAAACTTACGTTTGTAACCAAAGAATAATTCATGGTTTTGGAAAGATTACATTAGTGGGTGTTTTTAGAAAGAAAAATGCATTTAAAGAGTATCTACATGAAATGTAGAAATGAGGTTTGAGTCAGGAAGAATATTTAAAGAGGCTTCCTGTTTTGTTCATTTTGGTAGCAATAAGAATAAAAAAAATCAGTGATACAAAGAATTTGATGTCCTACTAATATATATAAAGAATAAAAAGTATTGGTTAATATTTCAAATTACAAATTTGGATGATAAGGAGAATATAATCTCAATGGAAGATTTTTTTCTCTAATGGAAAAAAATAGCATATCAGTAAAAGTAGTTTTGAATATCCTCTTGATATGCCAGTAGGACAATATGTCTTATAGTCAGTTACTAGTTTTAAATCAAACTCTTGTTTTAGTTATATGTTTCAGTGGTCAGAAATACTCTATCAGCTTCAGTGTTCTGGGGCTGCCAATATTCCCAAATCTACCTTCAAGTTTATTATATTTACACAGCATAGAAAACCATCAACAAAAATAAAAGGCAACTTTCTGAATGAGGGAAGATATTTGCAAATCACATGTCTAATAAGGGATTAATATCCAAAGTATATAAAGAATACGTACAATTCAACACCAAAGTCTAATAATCCTATTAAAAATGGATAGATCTGAATTTTTCCAAAGAATACATGCATATGGCCAACAGATCAGTGAAAATATGCCAAAATTACTAACCATAAGGGAAACGCAAATAAAAACCACAATAAGACATACCTCACACTAGTCAGAATGGCTAGTATCATAAAGACAAGAATTGACATGGATATGGAGAAAAATAAATAAATAAATACACCTTTATGCAGTGTTTGTAGGAATGTAACTTGATGTAGCCACTATGGAAAATGGTATGCAGGGTCCTTAAAACACATTGTAAGTTACTGTGTTAAAAATTAAAACACCCTTCAGTAATTCCGCTGCTGGGTATTTACCTAAAGAAAAATGAAAACACACGTTCTAAAACATACATGTACCCTGTGTTTATTACAGTATTATTTACAATAGCCAAGGTATAGAATGCCTATAGATAGATGAATGGATAAAAAGGATGTGAGATGTGGTATACACACACAATACACATATGGAATATTACTCATTCATAAAAGAGAATGAAGTCTTGACATTCATGACAACATGGATGGACATAGAGAGTATTACACTAAGTGAAATAGGTCAGACAGAGAAAGACAGCGCCATATGATTTCATTTATATGTGGAATCTTAAGAACAAACCACATGAAAAATAAATGAATAAACAATCACACACAGACTCATAAACACAGAGAACAAAGTGCTAATTGCGAGGGAGGAGGAGGATAGGTGATGGATGATATAAATTTCCAAGGGGGAAGGAAATGCTTATATATTATGTGTCACTCATAGTTTTTCTCTTTATCAAAAAATATTATTTGAATGCACTAATGTTGCTTAAGAATATGTCCATTTTCATAAATATTTGGAAATATTACTCTAGATTAAATTCCATGCTAGATAACAATGTTAACATTCCATTTTAATAAGCAAAAAGAGTGAAGGTGATATTTAGATCAAGTTAGCTAGCTGTCTTATTAGTAACATATTTAAGAAGAAGAAATTCAAAATACCATAAGTCACAGATTCTTCACCAGCAATAGGAATACTTCTGGCTCTTGGCCCCCCAAAATACACTGTCTAGTTAATTTTGGACTCTTTTTTCATAATAAATTTTAAAGAAGATCTACATTTGAGTACTAGAAAGTATTTCCCATACATCAAGGCAAGGACTGATAGAAAATAAAAGTAATTTACTCTGCAGGACAAAGTCTCAATTAAAAAAGCATGGGGTCTGGTCTGTAAGTCTTCCAGTGAATGATTTACATGCAGTTAAAAAAATAGAATTTATTAGCTCAACCAAATTTCATGAAAATGAAAAGGAAAACAAAAAGAAAGTTCCTCAGCTTTACAACCCAGAGAAGATCCTAACAAAACACTGAACCTACAGGTCATAGAGAATATGGTGCAGCAACCAAATATGGCACCACTGAAGACAGAACAGAACTTCAGTCCAGCAGACAATGAGGAATTAAAACTAGGTGTTTGTGGAGACCCCCTGAAGGAGAGCAACTATCTTTAACTGCACTTGAATAAAAGCATAATTTTAGATTTTACATTTGAGATGCTGAAGAGTGCAAGTGTGTAAGTCTTTTGAATTAGTTATAAAGACACTACTATAAAGAAATATGGCTTGAGTTCCTGTAGAACAAGAAGAGGACTCAGAAACAGGCCAATAAAAAGAAAACCCCAGTTTCAATATTATAAAGGTTATTTTTTAGCAATGGTAAACAAAGAGTTTTCCAAAGCCCTGAGGTATAGTCTCTGGTGAATCCTGATAAGTCTTATTTCTAAATAATTGTATCTTGGGTTTAACTGTATATTGTCACTACTTTAAATTCTGATTCTTAGGTAACAAGCTAGGTTAGCACCACCCCTTCCTTTCAGAATGTTTTAAACTAAGAGAAGAAAGTGCTTCCTTTTTTTTCCTTTTTCTTTCTTTTTCCCCCCACAATGTAGTCAGAAAAGATTTCTTGAGACCTTAAATATTTGTTTTTCCCCTGAAATTAATTAAAAACAGTTATCAAAAATAGGTTCATGCCCTGAGTAAAAAGAAACAATTAACTAGTTTAGGATAATTAATTCCTACATCTAGTATACTTTTCAGGGGCTACTTATATATGCCAATATTCCTTTGGCTCTCTGCCAAATAATGAGCTGCTGGATTTTATTGTTGTTGTTTTTTTGTTTTGTCTTTTGTTTCCTAAGGTTAACCTTATTATCAGAATACTCCAAGCACTGAGTTCTATAATAAATAGCATACATTTTCCAAATTGTTTTCAACTCATTTTTATTTTAAATGCCCATAAACTGAAATTCAGAAAGTATTTGCTTATTAATTTTCTTTATGACATATTGTTTTAGATTGCTTTTTAAAATTCTTTTTAAAATCACCAGTGTTTATTAGGCACTTTAATTTTTTTAATTGTTAATTAGTGCTATCACAGAACTTCTTGTGCATTATGCCATATTCATCAATATGTAATGGCTGAAAAGTAACACAAAACTGAAAAACATATTTTAGATATTCAACAAATACAAGAGAAGAATACTGAGATTATAGCAGAGGTTCAAGATTGAGGGAATAGATTAGAAACAATTTAAAAAAAAACTAACATTAAAGGAAACTACTATAAACTGGCTGAATTCTGCCATTTTAGGTTCTTTTGATGGCTACCATTTTAACTGAACCCATTTTATATGTGTATCTTAACAGAGCCATTTGGTACCTTTTGATGGTTTTCTATTAATTCTTATACTTTGGTTATTTGCATAACTGGGGATGAAATTTCACTGGAAAAATGAAAGAAAATAGTATATTCCAATATTAAATATTATAAAATGTTTTGGTAGATGGAAGTTTAGATAAAGGCACAGGAGGGGAAGAAACATTTTAACATGTTCACATTTATCTAGATTTCAAAATAAAACTAAATTTTTCATTAGTTTTAGTAAATCATTAACCCAAAGAAAATTTAATCCATTTATATGGTCAATTTCTTTGATGGAAAAAATACTGAGGTGAGCAAAAGAAGTTATAATCCATGGAGGTAAGGAGTGAAAGAGTTTTTCTAAATGTATTATGCTTCAAAGAATCATACACAGGTAAGAATTTAAAGAAATCTGAAAGGTCAACAAATCCATTCTGCCACTTTGCTTTTATATACCTTAAATAGACTTGTAGTAAAATAAATCAAAAACTTTAAGAATGGCTGTTATGAACTTCAAAGATCCTCTTTATAGAAAAAGAAAAAAAAACTAGAAAAAATATTACAAAAACAGTTTTAATTTCTGAAATTTGAACAAAAGTTATATTAAAAATTATAAGCATTTATTCAAGAAAACCCACTACACTTCAGTAAGGACAGTGGGAGTCTGTGGTATTTAAAACAGAGGCTGTCGCAATCCCCACTCTTCAGCGACATGTTGCAGAATTTCCATACTAGACAGCCTAGGAAGACCTGCAGCTACCATAACTCTCCCCTCAGCTCCAGGGTGTAAAAGTTCCTCTCCATATTGCCAGGGCAGGTTGTGAGGACCAGTGACTCCTATCTTCTCAACAAGTCCAACTTTCTGTTGTAGAGATACTGTCCGTGGTAGCCATGGCAGGTTATGAAAAGAGTCAGCTACGTGTCGTTGCCTGAGGTGCTTGACTTTGTGTGTAGCAAAGAATGGAAAAAATTGTTTCCAGAAGTGGCATCAAAAAATATAGAGATCATAGTAAGCACGAACCAGGGAGGGCACACATCTCCATAATAGGAAGAAAAACAAACAAAAGAGCTAACTGAACCAAAATTTAAAAGGGGAACCTTAAAACAGAAATAGACAAAAGGATCCTGCTAAAATGATCCTAATGTCTGCTGGTATGGAAGACTTTTTGTACCTATAAAAAACTATGCCCATGAAAGAGGAATGGAAGACCCCCTAGACCCTGGCTGAATGCATAGCAGACTTGCATGCATAAACACTTTGAACTTATTTTTTTAATGTTTATTCATTTTTTGAGGTGGGGGAGGCAGAAAACGGGGGAGACACAAAACCGAAAGCAGACTTCAGGCTCTGAGCTGTCTGTACAGAGTCCAATGGGGGCTGGAACTCATAAACCATGAGATCATGACCTGAGCCCAAGTAGGATACTTAACTGAGTGAGCCACCCAGGTGCCCCAATACTTTAACGTTAACATTAAAAGTAACCCCGAGACACACAGAGATCCACTGGCAATGCATGGAAGCCTTACTGGTACAACTTCTGACCAAACACTGGCTGACCATTAAGGGGTGGTAACTCAGGAAGCCAATTTTAAGTATGTTTTATTGTTGTTGTTGTTGTTGTTTGTTGTGTTTGTTTTAATCCAAATCTGAGCAATATCAGAGCTTGTCACACTACGGAGAAAAAAGACTTCACAGAATTTATAAAATTAAGTTACTAAATAAGCAAAGATAAGGCAGTAAAGACAACCAACTTTAGGCGATAAGGATCATAATCCAGAGCTGTTGCAATATACTATGTAAAATATCTCAAAATAATGAAATATGCATATTAAAAATATATTTTCCATCTAATAGAGAAATATAGGCAATAAATATTGCCTTTGAAGGTGTCTAGATGTTGGACCTAGTAGACAAAGACTTCAAATCAGTTATTATAAATATATTCAAAACATTAAAGGACACTATTATCTTTAAAGAATGAAAAGACAATAACAAACAAGCAACAAAGAATATCAATACAGAGAAAAATCATGAAAAAAGAAGCAAATAGGAATTCTTGATTGAAAATAAATAACTGGAAAGTTTATGGTAGGAATTCACTACCAGATTTAATTACATTATCAGTAAACTTTAAGATAGGTTAATAGTGGCATTCCAATCTAATACACAAAAGCAAAAATAAATAAAATGAGCAGAGCTCCAGAGATCTGTGGGACAATACCAAACTGATATACGTATAATGACTGTTCTAAAATGAGAGACAAATTGGAGGCAGAAAAAAATACTCAAGGAAATAATAATTAAAAACTTTCTGAGTTAGATTCCAAACAAAACAACGAAACAAAACAAAACAGAAGCTTTATACACCTAAGAAGCTTAACAAACTCCAATAAGATTAAAACAAGAAGTTTCACTCCTAGAGACATCAAAAACAGTTGAAAAATAAGACAAGGAGAAAATTTTGAAACATCAAGAGAAGGAGTCCAAATATACAGAACAAAAATATTCATTCAAAATTTTTGCCAATTTTTAAATTGATCTCTTTATTCATTCACTCACTTGCCCTATCCATATTAGCCAGTATATTATGTCCTGACATAAGCCAAGCTCCATCTTGCCTAATGGCTTTTACTCCCTGGTATCATTCATTGAGGGAGCAGAAGATGTTCAGACTTTCAGAATTTCTCAAGGATGGTGAGCTAATTTCATTAAAAAAATTACATGTTAAGGGGCCTGGGTGGCTCAGTCAGGTAAGCCTCCAACTCTTGATTTCGGCTCAGGTCATGATCTTGCAGTTCATAGGATTATGCCCCCACACCCCATCAGGCTCTGTGCTGATAGCAGGGAGCCTGCTTGGAGTTCTTTCTCTCAGTCTCTCTCTGTTCATTCCCTGCTCACGGCAGCAAATGATCTCTCTCTAAAAATAAATAAATATTTTTTTAAAAAAATCACATGTTAAATCTTCTCTTTACATTCTATATAAAAAAGTATTCCAAACCCTCTTTCCATCATTTTCTATGCCATTAGATAAATATTTTAGAAATATTCATAGCAAATCAGCCCTCATAATTCCTATCAGGAAAGACATAAAAACTGCATGCAGAATTTTTTTTTTTTTACTTTTAAAGGTTTTTTTCTTTTTTTAATTTATTTTGATAGAGAGAGAGAGAACCTGCACATATGAGCAGAGGGGATGAGAAAGGGAAGGACAGAGAGGGGCACCTGAGTCGTTCAGTTAATAGATTTGAAAAAACTCCCTTGGGTCAAAAGGTGAGGGCTTGAAAACGAGGAAATACCAACCATTGTTTGATCTCAAACTCTATTCGGGTATCAGGGGTTGAGCAACCTAGCTCCTGGATGCCTCAAGCGCCTGAGATGTAAGTCTTTAGTGAACATTGTGATTAGAATGGTCAAACATGTTCTTCAAGCAACTGTTAAGCAACCTCCACCTCTAACTGCAAAATTCTCACTTGTGTACACCAGCTTCGCCTCTCTCCCTATATAAACCCTGAGCTATGGCCAGGTGGGGAGCTCTTCTGAGGACTTTTCAGGTGCTCGGGAGGGGCCATCTGGTTAGACTAAAATAAACCTAAATAACCAACTCCATTTGTGTTTTGTGGGCTTTGTCCTTGGTGATTCTCCTTTGGAAAGGGAGGTCTAACAGCGTCTGACTTCAGCCCAGGTCATGATCTCACGGCTTGCGAGTTCAAGCCCTGTGTTAGACACTTTGTTGGCAGTTCAGAGCCTGGAGCCTGCTTTGGATTCTGTTTCCCTCTCTCTCTGCCCTTCCTCTGCTCACACTTTGTGTCTGTCTCTCTCAGAAATAAAAAAATAACGTTTAAAATTAAAAAAAAAAATTAAAGAGGAGGAAAGAGAGAATCCTAAGCAGCTCCACACTCAGTACACAGCCGAAGGCAGGGCTGGATCTCACCACCAGGAGATTATGTCCTGAGCAGGTACTGAGAGTCAGATGCTGAACTGACAGTCACCCGGGTGCGCCAGAACTTTTCTTTCTAATAGAAATTACTTGAATTTATTTTTATTCCTTAGTTACTAAAAAAAAAAAAAATAGAAGTATCTATAATTACCTACTTCAATATTTGCTTTTTATTTTTCCTGGACTAATGGATACTTTTTTTTTTTTTTTTTAATCCCTGTAATGAGTTTGGTTTCCTCTTTCTGGTACTGAGAGGCCTAGATAAACTAAACCAAAAACTTAACCAGCTTTTCCGCTTCTGAACAAGTGCTTGCGCTACGGGAAGCTATTACCTAACCAGCTCTTTCTGCTTCTGTAACAATGCTTAAGGCTTGCTTTCCCGCTTCCCCGGATCTACTGGGCGGCTACACACGGTCCTAGGCCACCGGATTGCCCAAGCGACTAGTCTCATGTTCCCTCCATCACCCCACTTTGGCGGCAGCCAATCCGAAAAGGCCAGCGGCTGCCCCCCACCTTGCTGAGGGAAGGGCCTGGAGAGAGAGATGTTAACCTGTTAGTCGCCAAACAAGACTTTAGACTCGCTCTATGATAGGCTGAATTCAAAGGTATCCCAAATGTTGTAATTGGATCCCGCCAAAAACCTGATGGCGGGAACCAATCAGATACGATATATGTTCACATTTAAATGTTAACCAATGGCAAACTTGTAACCATGGAAATCTCCTGTCCCTCCCCATGACTTGTTTACTTTTGTCTATAATAAGGCTGCAAAGGCTTTGTTCAGGGCCTCTTAGCGTCACCGGCAACGAGTGCGCAGAGGTCCGGGTTCGAACCTGCGAATAAACAACCCTTGCCGCTTGGCTTTGACTCTGGTCTCTGGTGGTCTGATTTTGGGGTTCTCTCGAACTCTGGGCGTTTCATTTGGGGGCTCGTCCGGGATTATTCCTCCCAGACCCACCAGACCCCAAGTCAACGGGTTGTTCCTACGACCGATCGGTAAGTGAGCCGGCTCTGTCTATCTGTTTGTCTCAGCGTCAGTTTCTGTCTATCTGTTTGTTTCGGTTTCTGCCGCGCGGAATCTGTATCAGTGACTGTATTGGCTCTGGCGGACGCGCTCTAGAGCGGTCAGTCAGGACCGAGGAGACGTCCTCCGGCGCCCATCTGGGGCTAGTTAGCCCATCTGGGGTCTTTTACGGCCGATCTGGGGTCTTTTTTGGCCCATCTGGTAAAAAGACGGAGCGGGTCGCTACCGCGAACCGGCGTGAGGCCGGTGTCTTTTTCTGTTGGCTAGCCTTCTGTGTCTGTGCGCAGGGAACTCTGTTATCGGTCTCTATGTGTTTGTGTCTGTGCGCAGCGAACTCTGTTACCGGTCTCTCTCTCTGTGTATGTCTGTGTCCAATTGTCGATTTTTTCTGTTGATGTTTATTACCTTGTGACTGAGACTGACGTTATGAGACAGACTTCATCCAAACCCCTAGACTTAATGTTAGCCCATAACCTTTCAGTGATTGTTAGGAAGGGTCCATTTTAAACTTACTGCAGCACAGAATGGCCCACTTTCAATGTGAGATGGCAACCGGACATCATGGTTTGGGCTGATCTGGTTGATAACCCCCCCCCTTGGATTAAAAGTTTCTTGCCTCCACAGAAACCTGACATCCTGGCGGTGACTAAAAAGCACCCGCCCTCCCGGGCTTTGGAGCTGCCGAAAAAGGAAACTAAACCCTCTATGCCGCTCTACCCTTTCTTACAGGGCGGAACGGAGGAAAAATTAACTTCTCCCCCTCCTTAGGCAACCTCCTCCACAGGACCCAGCAGGAGGAACAAAGGCGCCACCCGAACGACCGGTGCCCCCTGCCCCACCGGACCCAGCGGCCCTGGGGTAATGGGCCCCGCCCAAGGGACCCGAAGCCTTCGTGGAATGACACCTGAGGGACTGGACTCAACTGTCTTGCCCCTGAGAGCTACAGGCCCCCTTGATGATCGGGGCAACCAGCCCCACCATTACTGGCCCTTCGCCACAAATAATCTGTACAATTAGAAGTCTCAAAATGCTCCGTTCTCGGAGAATCCCCGCGCCATTATTAACCCCTTAGAAACTGTTCTGTTCACTCATCAGCCACCTGGGATGATTGCCAGTAATTGTTGCAGGTTCTGTTCATGTCGGAGGCCGCGCCGGCTCCGACAGGTCCAGGAGTCCCTGAAGGATAGACGGTGTCAGCAAAAGAGAATGAGAGAGCCCTGAGATTCTTTCTGATCACCAGGCAGGCATCTCTGTCCTGTCGGTTTTGGTGTCTTTATTTTAAGGTTCAACGATAATATAACATCAGAAGACAGAATTTTTACAAGGGCTAATTATTTGTAAAATGTATATTAAGCTTATTCCTAAATTGCTTGAGCGAGCCTTTTTCTTGATGCTGAATGTGCAAGCACCATGGGGTCCATAAGTATGTCAGTCTTTACGCCTGGGTTATGTTTTAGTTACTCTTATCTATCCTCATCCAAGCTGCCAGTATAAGGGAGAATGTTTATGAAATACAGGCCTTGAGAAAGGGACTGCTATGCTTCAGCAATTAGCAAAGATATATATAGTAACTTATGTTCTGCCCTTATTTATACCTTAACTTTAAATTAAGCTCTTTGTTTCGGGGCCAGGCTCAATTGTAACTCTTGTGTTCTTAACCCCCTTTATTGTCTAAGTCTTGGGTCTGCAAGGCCCATAGGAAGAGCCTTTTGACAATTGCCCACAGAGCTTTCATCTAAAGTCTCTTTTGTAAAGGCAGGAATATACTTTTCCTTATGAGGTATCTGTGTTCAGTCTGTGTTCAGAATAGGGGTCTGATATGGAATATTATGAGGCCTGGTCAATACCAGTAGGTTTATTTCCAGCACGAGCCAGTAGTAGCAGAAGGAGATACCAGTTTTCATTTCTCATGGCTGAAGCTATGCAAACACTGCCATTTCCTTGGTATGACTGCCATCCAGAGAGGCCAGTGTGGCTCCTGGCATGTTCAGTACTGAGGAATGGAAAATAATCCAGTCTGAACCCAGAAAATTGGTTCCTGGGCCCACTGGAGTTCCCACTACTGACCAGGCTCAAAATGACGCTGGGTTTCCCCTGGCATGGCCAGATTGGAACTACAACTTGGCTGAAGGTAAGGAGAGTCTCTTAGTCTACCGCCAGACTCTGTTGGCAGGTCTCAAGGCTGCGGCTTGCAAGCCTACATTGTCAGTCAGGGACCACAGGAAAGCCCCGCAGTGTTCCTTAAAAGAATAATAGAGACATTCCGCCAGTGCACCCCTATAGATCCAGAGGTACCAGCAAACTTAGCTGTGGTGGCCATGGCTTTTGTCAGTCTGCTCCCAACATTTGGAGAAAACTTCAGAAACTAGAACGTCTAGGAAAAAGAGCCTCCAAGATCTAGTGGTCGTGGCAGAGAGGGTACACAGCAGCAGGGACAGTGCAGAGGACAAGCAGGTAAGGGCTGAAAAGAGACAAAACCAGGGTCTAGCCAAGATGCTACTCGCGGGAACGGCGGAACCGGAGGACCGGAAAAGACGCCTCAGACAGTTGGCTCCAGGAAAAGAAGGTAAGGAGAACTCCCAGCGGCTCGAGGGGTGCCCCCAATTAAGCAAAAATCAATGCGCCTACAGCAAAGAAAAAGAACATTGGGCCAAAGAATGCCCCAAGAATAAATCTGAAACTCTCATCCTAGTAATGGGAAATGACAGTGAGTAGGGGAAACGGGGTTCGGCACCCCTCCCCAAACCCAGGGTAACCCTAAAAGTAAAAGGGCGATCCACTGAGTTCCTAATGGACATTGGGCTCAACATTCTGAGGAGTGCGCAGTAGGGACATCAGGGCATGAGGGCCATGGCACCGGCCCCAAGCCAGCCGCCTGCACCCCCGTGGCTCCCACATCCCCGGAGCCATATGCCCAGCCCCAGCCCGGGCAAGGTCTCTGGGGGCGTCCCCGCCCAACCCGTGGCCTCCGCAAGGCGCACTCACCCATCACCGACCACCACGCACTTGAAGGCTTGCCTGAAACGCTGCTGACACCAGATGCAGGATTTGACCTTGACTCTAGCAGCTTGTTAAGCTCCTCGTCATTGCAGATGGCTAGCTCCGGGATCTCCACGGTAAAGTAATGGCCCTTGATAAGGAAAAACACCTACCAAGGGGCTGAGGAACCACCGCCCGCCGAGCACTCCCAACCAAACGTGAGACTGCCCAGATCATGGCAAAAAAAAAAAAAAAAATTCCTGAAAGACATCTTCATAAGGTATGGCTTTCCTCAGATGATAGGGTCAGACAACGGACCTGTATTTGTGCCCAAAGTAAGCCAGAATTTAGCCACGGCCCTGGGGATTAATTGGAAATTACACTGTGCATACAGACCCCAGAGTTCAGGACAGATAAAAAAATAAATAGAACTCTAAAAGAGACCTTAATTAAATTGACCTTGGAGACTGGCGGAGACTGGGTAGCTCTCTTCCCCTTTGCACTCTATAGAGTATGCAACTCCCACTACCAGATAGGGTTAACTCCTTTTGAAAACATGTCTGGCCTGAATTGCATGACTTCTATCAAAATAAAATACATAGTTACTAAACATAGGTTTGAGTTTTCAGCTTCCTATTGCAGAAAAAGTAAGACTATTTAGACCTTTTAAAAAAATGATTTAAAAATTCTAGTGTAAACACCTCTCAATTGGTTACTAGGTCCTCAATTGGAGACTAAGGTTTCCCAAGTTAAAATTCTGCTAAGTGTACTTAAGACTGATGGAAAGCAACCCTGTATATAGAAAACTGAGAGATCCATAAAAAAGATATAAGAAATGGAAATACATTTTTGTTGAGGGTAAAAGAAAGTAATTTTAAATAAGACTGGTTGCTTAGAGAGAAATGGCTTTGGGACAAAGTTTAAAGGCAAAGGAAAGATATAGAAGGTCTGTGAAGGGAAATCTTTGAAAAGGAATTTTATATGTGCTCAGGATAGACTGGTTGAAATGAATGGAATTTGAAAAGTACACTGGTATAAGGTTAAAACTCTGCTTTTCTCTCCGGTCAAAAGACAAAGTTTTCTTGGATTGTAAATCTGCTCTTGATAAGACAATGTATTGCCACTTTGGTTGAATAAGATTTGTAATGATCTGTAATCCTATTTAGGATACGCTTTATAGCTTCCTAAGGTTTTAACAAACTTCCCAGGATTTAAACAGTAAAAAAAAAAGGGGGTCTTTTGGCCAATTAGGCCCTTTTATCTAAAATGCTAGGTTACTTGGAAAAACACTATATACAACAGTAAACCTTAGGTTATATTGCATGGGTAAATGCTATAACCGCCCAAATATATATGTAAATCCTAAAGTTTTAATGTTTTGTTATAGAGTTATTATATGTCACAAAAATAACTAAATTTCTATGGCAATTGCATCATACTGAACTCTTGTCAAATCTGTAACTTCCCTCTCTGAAGTCGTATTACAGAATCGCCGGGGACTAGACCTGTTGTTCCTCCAACAGGGAGGCCTATGTGCAGCCCTAAAGGAAGAATGTTGTTTTTATGCTGACCACTCTGGCGTTGTTAGAGAATCAATGGCCAAAGGCAGAGAGGGCCTCGCCAAAAGAAAACGGAAACGGGAACAGCAGGAGGGATGGTTCACATCCTGGTTTAACGGGTCCCCATGGCTCACTGCTTTACTCTCGGCTCTGGCCGGCCCCCTTTACTGCTTCTCTTACTTCTGACCATAGGCCCCATTGTCTTCAACAAACTGTTAAACTTTATCAGAGATAGGCTCAATACAATCCAGGTAATGGTACTAAGGTCACAGTACCAACCCTTAGATACTGGAGACTTATCATCCCTTTAGTCAATGGGACCCAAGATTGGCTCCCCAAGTGCCAAAGAAAAGGGGGGAATGAGAGGCCTAGATAAACTAAACCAAAAACTTAACCAGCTTTTCTGCTTCTGAACAAGTGCTTGCGCTACGGGAAGCTATTACCTAACCAGCTCTTTCTGCTTCTGTAACAATGCTTAAGGCTTGCTTTCCTGCTTCCCCGGATCTACCGGGTGGCTACACACGGTCCTAGGCCACCGGATTGCCCAAGCGACTAGCCTCATGTTCCCTCCATCACCCCACTTTGGCGGCAGTCAATCCGAAAAGGCCAGCGGCTACCCCCCACCTTGCTGAGGGAAGGGCCTGGAGAGAGAGATGTTAACCTGTTAGTCGCCAAACAAGACTTTAGACTCGCTCTATGATAGGCTGAATTCAAAGGTATCCCAAATGTTGTAATTGGATCCCGCCAAAAACCTGATGGCGGGAACCAATCAGATACGATATATGTTCACATTTAAATGTTAACCAATGGCAAACTTGTAACCATGGAAATCTCCTGTCCCTCCCCATGACTTGTTTACTTTTGTCTATAATAAGGCTGCAAAGGCTTTGTTCAGGGCCTCTTAGCGTCACCGGCAACGAGTGCGCAGAGGTCCGGGTTCGAACCTGCGAATAAACAACCCTTGCCGCTTGGCTTTGACTCTGGTCTCTGGTGGTCTGATTTTGGGGTTCTCTCGAACTCTGGGCGTTTCAGTACATTCTGTGTTGAATGAATGAATTATATAATTTAGGATGTAGCAGGCATTTGAGATGATGATAACTCATTATCTGACAAGTACCAGCCAAATTGCTTGTGTTTCTTAGGGATTTCTGAGAGCTCCATCACGGAACAGAGACAACCTACATGAAGCCTGCAGTACCATTTAGAGGTATGTATACAGTTTAGCTTTGTGCTGCCCGATATAATTCTTCATTATAATCTTTTCAAGGTCAAAGGCCTGGTGTTTCCTTACTTGAAATTATTTCCTGAAGAAGATGATGCAGGAATCTATGTGGTCTGCACTTTGAAAATGTCTTTTATAGTATGAAATGTGAAATTAAGAAACAAACAATACCAATTACCATCAAACTTGAGCTGATAACTTAATGTTATTAAATAATTTGGTCAGCTGAAAGGAATTTAATAGTATTGCCTCTGCATTAAGCCCTGGTCAAAGAAAGGGAGAAGTTATCATATGTACACAACCCCAATGTTTAAAGACTTTGAATAGAATAAAATACACTTAACCTTAAAACCATACTTAATGAAACTTAATTTTCTTTTGGATGTTCAAAACGCACTTGAGAATTTCACAGGGCTTTGGGTTTATTATAGACATCAATTATCATTGCACTGATAAGTACGAAAGAGCTAATAGGGAATTATGGTTAATAGGAAGCCAGAAAGACTAATTCTTACTAGATCTTTAATTTTACATAATTTTGAAAAGAAAGACTTTCAGAAGTTAATCAGTAAAATGCACGGAGAGATAGAAGAGGGTAACAGTGTAAAATGTCAGTTCCTACCTTGGTTTAAATGCAAATGAGTGATAAAGCAAACCAAAAAAGAAAAACGGAGTAAATTTGCCTTTCTATTAGATGAATGATTCAAAGCAGGGGTGGAGGGTGATTTTGCCTTGAGGGGAGGGGTACTTTAGGTGATGTTTGGAAACACTTTCATTGTCCCAACTCCAGAGTGCTAAAGGGCAGCCTCTCACAACAAAGAATTTTGTGGCCTAAATGTTAATGGTTCTGTGGTTGATAAGGCCTATACTAGGACATTCAACATGTTTAAGAATAAATTTAAAAGTAAATATTTTTATCTCTCTCTAATTTTTCCAAATTCATAGTTAATTCATTAATTCTAGAACTTTGTTGGAAAGATACTCTAGCGTGACTGGAAGATATTCAAAAGTTAGATCCAAGTATAATTATCTAGAGGTTAAATTCCTTTTAACTTCCTCTAAATCAAGATGGGATTTTTGTTTTAAGAGATTACAAATTCTGTTCCTCCTTTGACATATTAAATCTGTTAGAGAATATATAACAAATGCTCATCAGGAATGTGTCCCCTGTCAATTTTCCCTTTTCCTCTGCCTCAGCTCATTTTCTCTGGCTTAATCCAAACAAAGTAGACACAGACAGTTTTTATATGTTGAAGGGAAAAGGTGCTAGAAAAAAACTGAAAAGCTAATCCACTGTGATGCCAGTCTAGACCAAAGATAGTTTTCTAGAACTCTAATGATCCATCCATTAGAAATGGTAATAGTGCTGGCTCCTTTGACAGTCTTCCATATAGTGAGTTTCCATAGTTATGCTCTCAATTTTGAAAGCAACTGTGAACTTTATCCCGAAGTTTTTATCTTTCAATTAAAATATGTATTTTCATTTCCAAATTAGTGTTTTCCAAAATGTTTGGTGATTATCTCAATCTATTATTCATTCTCTAGTAACAGTGTCTCCATTACTAAAGATAACAAAAGTCCGGTATCTATGTCTATAACTATCTATATCTATATCTATCTATATCTGTATCTATTTAAATGGGTGTTCCTAGGCATTTCATGGCACCAGCTGAGATAAATGGGAACACAGGTCATGAAAGATCATGCTTCTGAACCACTATATTAATATATCATCATACCTGAGACTATAACAAGTAAATATTTTAGAGATAATTCTCCATGTTATTTCTGTATTATTATATTAGCTACCTAATTAATATTTATTATTACTTTAATTATATTTTTAGCATTTTTCTTGTAAGTATTATATGGTATAGTGGAAAACAGATACCACTTGCCTCAGAAAACCAAACCAAACAAGCAAATAAGGTGCTCTAATCACCTGGGGTCTTCCTGGCAACTAGAACATGCTATGGTTCTTCTTTCAGAAAATGGCTTGGTCCAGGCACAGAGCTAGCTTGGGGTGCTCTTGGCCAAGTGTGTTGCAGGCTCTGGAGTTTCTCACCAGGCCCAGAGTATATGAGAAAAAATTGACCCCACTCATATCCTAATGGATGATGACCCCAGGTTGTCCTCACACCTTCTCCTCATGAAACAGGCTGATCAATGATGCTGAGGCAGGCCTGGATGTGGCCCTGTCAAGGGTAATGGTGCCTTGCTGTTCCCATCACTTTTTCCCAGTCCACTATTTATGCTTCTACACAGGATTTGATTTCAAAAGAAAAACAATAAAAATACTTGTATTCAAATTTGGGGAGCACACACATGAGTTACTAAACTCTTCCTAGATTTACTTTACAAAGTGAGGATATTAATTATAACTAAATATCTCAGAGTTAGTTTAAGATTCAAAACAGATATCATATAATTTCCTCAAATTGCAGCATCTCCTTCCCCATTTTCACGTTTTCTCACTTGACAATTTATGTATCTGTCTACTTAAGATCTTCAGCTGGAAGGCAACAGATATGCCAAACTCAACATGTTTGAAATTGAACTTCTGATATTTCCTCTAAATTTATTCTACCCATAGTGTTTCCAATCTCACTTGACCACAATAACGCTTTTAGTTTCTCAGGCTACAGTCTTGGGAATACAATTCACTTCTTTCTTGTTCTTCTCCTAAATCTAATCTGTCAGGAAATGTTGCTTGGTTCACCTTCAAAATGCATATAGTATTTGATATCTATAATTATTATGGCTTGAATTGTCCCTCCTCCAGAAAAGTATATTGAAATCCTAACCTCTAGTATCTCAGAATATTATCTAAAATGGAAATAGGGTCTTTGTAATGATAATCAAGTTAAATAAGGTCATTTAAGTGGACTCTAAACAATACTACTGCTGTTCTTATAAAAAGGTGAAATTGGGAGACAGACATTGAGAAGACAATCACGTGAAGATAGTGGATCAGGTAATACCTCTACAAGCCAAGGAACACCAAAGACTGCAGGCAATCCATCAGAAACTAGAAAAGTCAAAAGAAATCTTTCCTCTATAGGTTTCAGAGGGAGCACTGTCCTACCAACACCTTGATTTCACACTTGTGACTTCCAGAACTGAAACAATAATTTTCTGTTTTTTTTTTAATATTTTTTTTAATGTTTATTTCTGAGAGAGAGAGACAGTGTGAGCAGGAGAGAGCCAGAGAGAGAGGGAGACACAGAATCTGAAGCAGGCCCCAGGCTGTGAGCCAGCTGTCAGCACAGAGCCCAACGAGGGGCTCAATCCCACAAACCGTGAGATCATGACCTGAGCCGAAGTCGGACACTTAACTGACTGAGCCACCCAGGCCCCCTAATAATTTTCTGTTTTAAAGAGCCAGCCAGTTTATGGTACTTATTATGGCAGCCCTAGCAAAATAATACAGCATTCACCATAATCTCTCATTTGAATGATTTTTCTAAATTCCTAACTAGTCTCTGCTTCCATTCTTGTACTGCTATAGCATGATCTTTTTTTTTTTTTTAAGTTTATTTATTTTTGAGAGAGAGACAGAGAGTGAGCAGAGGAGGGGCAAAGAGAGAGAGGGAGAGAGAGAGTCCCAAGCAGACTCCACACTGTCAGTCCCTGATGAAGGGCTTTAACTCACAAACCATGAGATCATGACCTGAGCAGAAACCAAGATTCAGATGCTTAACCAACCCAGAGCCACCTAGGTACCTCAGAATGATCTTTTAAAACTTAAGTCAGATTTTATTTTCCTCCATTCAAAACCCCAAAGCAAGCATTACCACGATGTTCTAAAAGCAGTAGGGGGCCCTGTGTGGCTTACTCAGTTGAGTGTCTGACTGTGGCTCAGGTCATGATCTTGCAGTTCATGGGTTCGAGCCCCGTGTCAGGGTCTGTGCTTATAGCTAGCTCAGAGCCTGGAGCCTGTCTTTGGATTCTATCTTTCCCTCTCTCTGTCCCTCCTCTAGTCACACTGTCTGTCTCTCTCTCAAAAAATAAATAAAATATTAAAAATAATAAAATAAAATAAAATAAATAAAAGCAGTAATATTATAGCCACCTATATCATTGTGACATCATTACATTGTTCTTTCCCACTCTTATGTGTATTTCCCAGCCTCTGTGTTAGATTTAGAGTGACTAACTTCCTTGTTTCCTGGGATTGAATACACAGGACATTCAGCACTAAATCAAGATAATTGCAGGCAAAAGGGGAAAGTAGGTTACCCTATTGTAGTTCATTGAATTGGCTAGACACTCTGCAATAAGATCTTTGATCTAGAACTTTACTTTGTCTAGAATGAGAATTTAAAGAAGATAACTAGATATCCACTTCAATAATCCCCCCCATCTATTTAAAGCCTTGTTCATATCTCACCTCCTTCATGAAGCCTACACTCTTCATTCTATTTAAATTGTGTTCCTCCCTCCCTATGCTCCCAATCCTTCTGCCCTACTCTAAGTTTTCTTTTTTCCATCATAAAAACCACCTACTAATAAAACATATAAAACCTAATAATCATGTATCATATAATTTACTTACTTATTATATATTATTACCTTATTTACTATATACTAACTTATTTATTATGGCTAACAAATCCATACACTCAGCTTTGCATTTATAGTGATACATTATTTTACATCAGGGATTATTTTCTATTTACATTGTTCCCCTTTATTTTTGGATTTAAAAAATGACCAGTATAAGAGCATTTCCTATGTGCCTATGAACAGAATGTAATGCTTTCTTTCATTTTCTTATACTGTATACTCTTGATATCAGAATTCATTTTCTGTTTCACACACACACACAAACTCACACTCATATTTGCCTAATATCCTCATATAGCTGTTTAAGCCCTCTACATGCACTAGCCATTCACCATGGAGTCAGGTTGGGAATTAAAACATGAATATGGCATAGCCTCTGATTGCATTAAGTGTGTTTATAAATAAATTGAAGTTTAGTGCATTATATCTTTTAAGGATTATTTGAATTTTAAGAGATTATCTTAAAAAAAAACAGTGTCTCAACCTAAAGAGATGTTACTTCTAGTAGAGATTTGTAGCTTAAGAATTTATTTTAGGGATTCATAAAATTAAGAGTAAGTTAGTAATACCTAGTACATAGTACGGGTTAGGAACCCACACTCTGGAGTCAAGGCTCCTTTGTTTAACACATACCTCCTGTATTTATTAGCTCTGTGAATTCAGATCTGTAAAATTCTTTGAGCTTCTATTTCATCATCTGTGAAACAGAGCCAATAATTGTATAACTCTTTCTGACTCATAGTATGTGGCACAGTGCTGAACACATAGTATTTATTCAGTGAATACTATTACTCATTATATAAATATATGACTGTGACAATTTTATATTATTTTAATATTTCAGTCTTTTTTTAAAATTTTTTAATGTTTTATTTATTTCTAGGAGAGAGAGAGACAGCGCGAGCAGGGGAGGGTCAGAGAGAGAGGGAGACACAGAATCTGAAGCAGGCTCCAGGCTCTGAGCTGGCAGTCAGCACAGAGCCTGATGCGGGGCTTGAACCCACGAACCGCGAGATCATGACCTAAGCGAAAGTCGGACGCTTAACCGACTACGCCACCCAGGCTCCCCTTAATATATAGGTCTTATTAAAATCTTCTGAATGTCTTTACCAGTTGTGACATTGTGTGTGTGTGTGTGTGTGTGTGTGTGTGTGTGTGCGCGCATATTCTTGTATTTCAGGATCAGGAAGATATTCAAAGATACGCAGATGTAAAGCATACCTGGGTTTGGGAATAAATTCATATCTGTTCTTGGTGTGTTATGCAAGAAGGGCTGATTCCATCTGGAAATAGCATTTGTAAATGTAGGGGTATGTCCTAAGGACTCAAATCAAAATCTTTGTGATAAGGGATGTTAAAAACATGTGTTTTTCTAGGTAAATACCTTCAAGAGATAAAGTATACAAGTGTCTCTTAAATCTGTTAGTATATCCCAAATATGTATTAGACAGTGTTATATGTATAAAACCATATACAAATACATTTCTACTATATGTCCATCTTCCAAGAGTCAATGTATATTTCTATACCTCACAGTTTACATAAGCCTCAAACTGTAGGAACTGATTCAGATCTTTCATTCATTCTTCATTGTGAGAAAATTTTCTTTCTCTTCTTAAATACAAAGCTCTTGTTACTAAGGTGCCTGGGTGGCTCAATCAGTTAAGCATCTGACTCTTGATTTCAGCTCAGGTCATGTTCTCAGCGTCACAGGATTGTGCCCTGCCTCAGGCTCCACACTGAGCACAGAGCCTGTTTAAGATTCATTCATATTCTCTCTTTCTCTTTCTCATTCCTTCTCTCTCTCCCTTTCTCTCTCTTTCTCCCTCCCGTCACCACTCTCCCCAACTCAGGTGCTCTCTCTTTGCTTCAACAACAAAAAAAAAGGGAAAGGGAAGGGAAAGGAAGGGAAGGGAAGGGAAGGGAAGGGAAGGGAAGGGAAGGAAAAAGGAAAGGAAAGGAAAAAGGAAAGGAAAGGAAAAAGGAAAGGAAAGGAAAGGAAAGGAAAGGAAAGGAAAGGAAAGGAAAGGAAAGGAAAGGGACATCTAGTTATTTACATTGGTCTTGCTAGAGTGAAATGAATTTTAGAAAATTTAAAAGGCATTTTATAAATCTGTGGATAGGAATGAACAAAATAGAGAAATACTCAATTTCTTTTTGCCAAAATATTTCAAATTTAGTTTGGAAGAAAGACATTGTGTAATGAGTGAAAGAGTTCATTGTTTTTCCAAGCTAAGTTTTTACTTTTTTTGATATTATATGAGTTGCAATATAAATTTAAAAATAAATATGATGGCAAAATGATAATTCCAACTTTCTTATTTCTATTTATTTATAATTTCTACTTTCAATTTATTCTGTTTTGTTAATCAGGCAATTAACAAAATATTAGGTACCGTGCTACATCTTAATTATGTATATAATAAGACAAAGACATTATTAAATCAGCAAATTTATGCATAGTTTTTCCCACTAAATAAAATTATAACTCGTATAAAGCTGTTTTCCCTAAAATATAAGTAGTAACTACTATGATATGCTTAATAACTTGAAAACATTCTTTATAGCACAAAACAATAATGCAAGTATCCCTAGCTAAATTGCTTCAATGTAACTGTAATAATATCAAGCAGCACCAAGTGGTATCTCTAAATGTATCTACCCAACTAGGTATTTGTAGTACTTAATGTTTCTTAGAAATAGCAAGGCATGTGAAATGTGTTCACTATGTCTTTTGGTATATATTCTTCACCTTTTCAAAATTCAAAAAGAGAAGTATTTTGTTCAGCATGTAGATTATGATCACAGAATTTTTTATGCAGTTTGATGAAATAATACAATGTAGGGAAACCATCCCACCATTTAATTCTTTTATTTCATACTGACTTACCAAGTAGCATGAGATTCTTGGTGATGCAAGTTCAGTGATAAACCAGGGAAATAAAATCGTAGAATTTGGAGGACTGCAAGGTAGGCAAGCCCTTGCAGATTGTGTAGGACAATGAGGGGGGCAAATAATACACTGGTATTAAGTAAATAAGTAGTACGAAGCAGTAAGTGCTAAAAACAATTATAACAACTGATTGTTATTGGGGGTACCAAAGGCTTAGGGTTGGGAAATCTAATAGATAAATAGTTCCTCATAGAATATTTCTTTAAAATAGTCATGACTGAGGATGTCTGGGTGGCTCAGTCGGTTGAAATCTCTCTCTTGATTTTAGGTTAGGTCATGATCCCGGAATCATGGGATCAGGCCCTGAATTGGGCTCCACACTGAGCATGGATTCTGCTTGACATTCTCTCTCTCTCTCTCTCTCCCTCTCTCTCTCTCTCTGTGTATCTGTCTCTCTCTCTCTCTCCCCCTCCCTCTATCCCTCCCTCCCTCTTCCCCACTCCAGTTTTCTCTCTCACTAAAACTGTTAAAAATATATATATATATAAAATAAATAAAATTTTAATGATGGTGCTGAATCAGGAGCAATGGGAATGAGTATGCCATGGTAAAATATGGAAAAAGCACCAGCAGAGTTCAGATATTCACAGGAGGATTTACTGAAGAAATGACAAAAACAGACAACTGTGACTAAGACATAATGTGCAAGTGGACAAGTATGAGAAGGTGCTGGAGAATAGGTTAGGGAAAGATAATAAAGGGTGATGTAGACTAGGGTAAGTGTTTTGGCATCACCAGAAAAAATATTTCTTACTCTCTCACTGGTATAACGAGGGGCAGTGCTTCAGATTTGGTGAGAATAGGACAACATAGACTTCAGTTAAGGTCATAGGCAATTTTTGACATAGTATAGTAATAATTTTTGACATAGGGAAATTGTTTACATAGTATATTAATAGATCTTTCAATTAGTATTTTAAAAAGTAATATTCTATAAGACATTTTTAGAGGTAATAATTGTATCGGAATACTACATGGACTCTGAAATTGGTTGAATAATATCCTCTCCTAAAACTCCTATTCCACCAGAACCACTGACTATAACTGTATTTGGAAATGGAATCTTTAGAGATGTAATCAATTAAGTTCATATGATGTCATACTGGATTAGGGTACGCCCTAAATTCAGTGACTATTGTCCTTACAATAAAAAAAGACCACACAGAAACACACATCGGAAAGAACAGAGATGGGAGCTACAAGCCAAAGAATGTCAGGTAACCATCAGAAGCTGAAAAGAGACAAAGACGATTTTCCTGCAAAGCCTTCAGAAGGAATGTGGCCCCACTCCACCTTGATTTCAGATGTCTATCTTCTAGACCTATGAGAAAATACTTTTATATCCTTTTAAGCTACCAAGTTTATGGTATTTTGTTAGATTAGCTCTAGGAAATTAATACAGACCATGTAGCCAAGATTCTATCAATAGCAAGTATCACCCAGATTCTCTCTATATTCCTTTTGGACTCAAACAATGGGAGGTACCAGAAAGAGATGAGAGGATGGGTAGCAAGAAGTTGGGGTATTTTTCTCGTGTTTTCTTCCTTCTTTCACTTTATACTCCCCGCAATAACTCCATCTTTCTACAACTACACTCCTCTTTGGCAGCCTGTCTTCCATATTCTAACTCTCACTGGCTCTGGTGAGGACATAACCCTTCCTTTGTCCCTTTAGCTTCAAGGTGATAAGAACTACCATTAGTTGTTTATCTCTAGATGCCTGTATATCCCAAATTTCCTCCTTGTTTTTATTTGTTGTATTATCACTATTTTGTTCATCCTTTTTATGTATTCATTATTATCTATTCACCTCACTAAGAATATGTTTTCCATTAGACCTGGATCTTATCTGATCATTGCTGTATTCTCAGACTCTGGAAAAATACCTGGCATAAAATAGGAGCTCAAAATACTTGTTGGATGAAAAAAGATGACTAAATAAGAAATAAATCCAAAATGTCACAAACCACTTTGAAAAGTGATTTGGCCAGGGGCACCTTGGTGGCTCAGTCAGTTAATTGTCTGACTCCTGGTTTCACGATCTCATGTTTTCGTGTGTTTGAGCCACATGCCAGACTCTGTGCTGAATATCTGGTTAGGATTTTCAATCTCCCTCTCTCTCTGCCCCTCCCTCACTTGTGCTGTCTTTATCGCTCTCAAAATAAATAAATTTTAAAAATGACTTGATCATAAATTTATCTCTGTTTTATGGGAGATTATACATGCATACACATTTATGGGTTATACATGTACATAATACAAGTTATCTTGATTCCTTTGTAAACTGACTAAAAAATGTTATTCTTCCACACAGTAAAGTTTTTCACATAATAAGAGAAAAAACTGTGACATTAAACTAATATACTGGACCCAATTCAGTGTTCTTTTAGATGAAAGGGATATGCATGCACTGGACGGGTCAATCACTATGAATATTTTCAAGTTAGTAAGTGTCCCAATATACACTCAAATTTTCAGAATCCTGGATATATTATCTAGATTAAAATGGATTTCTTGTTGGTAGAATCTTGATTATAATGTCCATTTAATAAATGCCCCAATAGAGCTTATTTCATTATTGCTAACAAACCTCACAATTAAAGCACAGTGAATGTTGCACTTTCAACAATTTTATGCTTTTAAATAGCACTCCAACAAAAATGCTATGATAATAAAACAGAATTTATGTAAAGTAACACATGGACTATTTGGTTATATGTGACTCCTTAATGTATTCCAAAGGCATCTATTGCCTCAGGGAGAGATGATATTTGTATAAAGGAAAAGTAATAATCTACAGAAGAGCAAACAACAGAGGAAATTCCATTTATGGCTGAGGATAATGTTCAGATGATACCATAACCCCAACCATCTAAAATAGAAATAATTTAAAGAAGGAAAAGAAACATAATTGGTCAAGGGTAAATAGCAGTGCATATCCAAGGGACAGCAATATGATGTGCATATTTGAAAAGAATACTATTAGATTTAAAACAAAGGATGCAAGGAAGTTATAATAATGGAGATGTTGCTAGTTAAAGGGTTTGGTGAGATATATTACTTCACATTATGAAGGACATCATGAGTCACTTTTTCTTAAAAGGTTTCAATAGAAAAGGAGAAAATAAGAGTTTAAAGTATAAAAGGGGCATCTTCTAAAATATGATAAGTATGGAGGACATAGACATATTTGAGAACAATATGCTGTCTGTCCACCAACTGAGATTCATATTTTTAAGAGGTACCAGAAAAAAATGAAGATAGAATCTGTGAAGTATATCAAATGGCATAGAGTAGAGGTTTACTTAGATGTTTGGGTTTAAGAAGTGTAATGACATGGATAAAAGGAAGGGCATAATAAAATGCATAAATGAAATGGCATAATGAGATGCATAATTGGACAAATGTAACGATATGCAAAGAGAAAGATGCAATATGATACACATTTTTGAGGAGTGTAATGAGATGCATAAATAGGAAGGTGTAATGAGATGTGCATGTTTAAGTAATGTAATGAGAAATATAGGTTATAATAACATACATGAAAGTAATTTAGTAATGAGATATACAAGGGAAAGGCTTTAATGAAATCCACAAATGGAGAATATGTAAAGATGCTTAAAAGAGATGTAATGAGATGCACATATTTGAAAGTTATAATGAGATGCTTTAATGGAAGCATGTAATGAAATGTATATGTTTGAAAGGTATAATGAGACACATTAAAAGGGAAGAATGTAAAGCAATTCTCTCCTCCTATGGAGAATAATGCTTCCTGAAAGCTTTGAAGAGTCATTATCCTAAAGGATTTCTTTATTTTTACTTCACTATAAATTAAGATGCCAGCAGCAGCTTCAACCATTACCACATCAAATAGCTTTTCCCCTGGGTCCATGTTATTTTTGGTTATATAGTTTAAAACACTGCCCCATGCTTGAAGCCACATTCCAAAGGACAGCTTAAAACTGATGCTGCTTAGTAGACAAAAACACAAGAGGATGAAAAGAATAAGAAAAAAATTTTATAAAGTTAACAGCTACTGAGCTTTCATCTGATACTAGAGCCATGAAAGATATATTTGTGTAGTTAAATGTTTCAATAATCTTACAGACAGACATTATCATCCCCTCTTGACAACTCAGAGAAGCGAGCTCAGAAATTGAGATGGTTGCTCCAGGTCATATGGCTGGTACGTGTTAGAGCCAGAACTTGAAAATAGTTCTGCCTAGCTCTAAAGTCCTCCTTTCCCTTTCCATTTGTAATTTTATTCCTTTCCTCCCTCCCTTCTCTCCTCTTTCTCTCTCCTCCATTCTCTCTCTCTCTTTTGCTCTTTACTATTGTCTGGTTTAGTTTTGACGGGTGATTACTGCTAATTATGGTTAAAATATCCAAATATGTGTTATTAACACTTCCAGTCATGAATGTCACATATTTCCACAAGCTAACAGTTTTACCAAAAGACAGTAAGGGATAACTCTTTTATCTTGAGGTGTCAGATAAATTATTAGTCCCATTTGTTTACTGGAAAATTTTATACTATATTTTCCTCCATATGATAACTTATTTGATGTGTGATGATTAAAAACCTTGGAGAAACTAACAAGTTTTTAACATCACACCAATAAGTTTGAAAAGGAATTTTGGAACTTATTTTGGCTATAAATTAGAGCAGATGAGACACTGTTGAATGACACTTAAAAAAATTCTGTGTGAACTTACCCAAGTTTCATAACCTCTTTTGATATCTGGTTTCCTTATCTATAAAATAGAGATAATAGAATTTAACTTTTCAAGTTTTACTATAGTAAATTTCAGGTAAAATATCTAGAAAATTCTATAGTATGTAGGAAACAGTGTATAAGTGTTAGATCCTTCCTTACCAACTTTTACGAAGTTTGAGTAAGTAATTATTCAATAATCCTGAGTTTTAAATTTCTTTGCATGTAATTGGTGATAGTTTATGTCAACAGACTAACTTACTAGGGAAAACAAAGGGTAGAAAATGTTATAAGATAAAGCTCAAGCTCTCTGTGATGGTTGTGGGCAGCAATTTATTTTTGGATTAATTGCTTACAGAATGAGAAGACATTACTTAGATGAGAAAATGATTTTTTATGAAATATGAGTACCACAATTATTTCTCCTTTTATTGACAGAATTCAAATTAAACTAAGGACAAGGTAAATTTGTGACCCCTCACACTCACACTAATAACTTTTCATAACCTTAATCAATCAGCCTAATAGAGCAATTATCATCTCAACCATAGTCCCATTGGAGTCCATGATTATTTTAGGAAAACTACTTATTGTTCAATTAAGACTCTATGAAAAGAGGTCAAATATTGGTCACTTTTACTCATTAACATTAATTTTTATCCAGAGTATTTTTCTACACAATTGAGGATTACATTAGTAATTAATTGTGAAAAAGTCATTCACCATACAAGGAAAAGCTGACTAGCTAGCCAGTATCTAAGAACTGAAATCTAATTCAGAGTATATTTCAGCACACACATTCTGTTTAAGCACACCAAACGGTAAGGGTTGTTTTAGTAGGGCCAGCACAAAAAGTAATTTCAAAAACTTCACAGAGACAGCTTTTCTTGAGTTTGCAAAATAGATAAAACTATCCTCTATTCACCTTCCAAAAGTGTAGCCAAGTGACTCAGAACACAGATGAAAGGTTTTATTTTCATTCACCAGTATGAATAAAATGAAAAGTCAAATAGTATGCCTATTTGAAGGTTACTTCAGGAAAGGAAGGGGAGTTCCATGTTTAAGTGTATCAGATCTGAAGTTGCTTTGGTTCAAATCTCATCCATGCTATTTGCTAGAAGTACAACTCTGGTGATTTTTTTTTTTTTTTTTAATTCTAAACCTTATTTTCCTGTTGCCTACTTTGTATGTTTGCTATAAGGGTTAAGTAAGACAATACATGAACAGTGTCAGATACATAATAATTTCAGAATTCTGATGAGAGCACGTCTATCTCATATAAGTACTGCAATGGGAAATAGTAGCTTTAAATTTCCCTATGGCTCTATTATCATAATAACTTAGGACTCACTTGGAGAGGATGTTATAATCTGTTTAATTTGGTAGCAGAGGCCTAGACTACGTCTTTTGTTCCATTTGTGAAACGACTATAATTATTTGCCACCAAATTATCCCACTCTGATGGAGCAAAGAACACCTGGACTTTCCTTTCCTAAATGTGGTGTATGTTGTGAGCACTAAGAGACGTAGAGAGCTAGAAAGAGTGTATCCACCCCCCCCACTCATATTATAAACAACAACAACAACAACAACAAAAAAAAAACCTTAGAGCCAGACCAACTGAAAGATTACATTTTTCTTCAACTTAACATAGAGCTGGCATCACAGGGTAATCAGTTAGTCCAAAATCTAAAAAGAGACAAGCACCATAGGGATAAATGGGACATAAGAACCTGTTTTCTTGGAGCTGACACAACAGAAAATGGGTCAGAAGAATTCAGCTTGAATAGCTAAAAGGTACAAATGGCAGAACATAAGAGTGTGATGCCCAGGTGGGCAAAAATGTATCACAATCTTTTTTTTTTTTTTCCTTCAAGGTTCTAATCACAAAAATTATCAGGGAGAGTCATGAGAAAGCATTGCTCAGGGAAGTACTGGGGAAGGAGGTAAGAGCCATTGGAGTAGAGCACAAACTCCACTGGGATGCTCCTGCTTGATCTCTTCTATGGGACAAAAGTCTTAACTTTGTGGAGGTTGTAAGGAGATAAAAATAAGGATTAACTTATGGCACTTGTGAAAATCCACTGCGTCTAGAAGAAAATAGAAAATTTTTCTATTACTAGGATCTATACTATACTCTACTTGATAAAACTACTTTCCCATGTAGGTTGTAAGGTACATGAGTTAATGGATTAGAGTTGCGGACATTACGTGTTTGTCTTAATATATATATGCATGTTATTAAATATGAAAAGGTCAATATTTACTTAATCTATGAGCTGAAAAGCCCAGGAGCAATAACAACCCAGGATCACAGAGCACACCTAATACTCAGATTTTGGGTTCCGATACAATTTCTGATAAAAGGAACCAAGGGTTTTTACAGATATGGCTGTTCCTCATATGAGGCAACATGAGCCTGAGGTGTAGTTTAGTACCAAAATAAAAGAGTACTTAACACTTACAGTAACAGGGATATTTCAAAAGGACACAAAAGAGTCAACTGAGAGAGTTCCTAATTAAAAGCAATGTTGGAGAATTTGAACAACATAAAGTAATATTGGGTTATAACCTAAGCATAAAAGAAATATCTCTGAGTCCATACTGATGGGATAAATAAATAAATGAGAGAGACTAGACAAATATCTCATGCAGAAGTGAAAATACATATGGATACGCCTCCTTCTCAAAGAGGTGTGGCATAAGTCCCCAAATGCTGAAGTGACGGCTGTACAAAGACACAGAGAAGAGACAAAAGATTAACTTTAGAATAGAGAAACATGACAATCTCATCCTCAGTCTGGTGATCAAGGTTGACATCAACAGTGATAATTTGCATTGATAGTATGTACTGTCTAAAGTGATGTGATGAGAATGGCTATTTACCTCTATAGCCCATACCCCAAACCCAATAACTTCAGTCTAATAATGAGAAAGAGATCCCAATTAATAGACATTCTACAAAGTATCTGGCCAGTATTCTTCAAAAAAATATCAAGATCATCAAAAATAAGAAATGTCTGAGAAACCCTAAGAGCCAAGAGATAGCTAAGAAAATATTAACATTAAATGTAATGTGATGATCATGGAACAGAAAAAGGACAGTGGACTAAATCAAAAATATTCTGAATAATTTACAGGCTCTAGCTAAAAATGTCTCAATATTTGTTAACTTATTGTGAAGAATGTACAACATTAATGTAAGATGTTGGTAATAGGAGTAGATAAGTGTGAGAGTACACGAGAATTCTCTTTTATCTCTGAAATTTCTCTGTAAATGTGAAACAATTTATTAAAACATAGTTATGCACAAACACCTAAAAAATGAAGGAAAATAAAGGCTTTTTAAGATAAAAATATAAAAGTCTATTGTCAAAATACCTAAATTACAAGAAATGTGAAAGAAACTTTTCAAAAAGAAGGCACATGTCATAAAAAAGTTTGAATCAAAATAAACAAATGAATAATGCTACAAATGGAATAAAGTAAAATAAAGTTCACTTATTTCTTATTTTTATTAAATAAAATTAACAATACGTAGTGAAAAAGTAGCAATGCAATATCTCTACAGAATATGTAGAAATAAATTATGTCACATCCATAGCACATAGAATGTGAGGAGAATTTAGAAATATCTGTTTTTTTTTTTATTATATTACATATAAAGCAATACAATGCTATTTGAAGGCAAACTCTGATTAATAAAGATGTTTAGACACTGTGGCAAACACAAAGTTTGGAGTGATCTCCTTCCCAAAGGAAAATGGGGAAGGAGAGAATAAATGAACAAACACAAAACTCCTCAATAAAACATAAGCATATCAAATTTAGCAATACATAAAAAGAATACTACAGCTATACCAAGTGGGGTTTAACCTATGAATGCAAAGTGATTCAACATATGAACATGAAGTAATTTAACATATATTTTTAAAAATACTTTATTTTTTTAATAACCTCTACATCCAATGTGAGGCTCAGACTCACAACCCAGAGATCAAGAGGTGCATAGTCTACCAATTGCCAGCCAGGTGCCCCAACATATCTCTATAGAAGAAAATATATATGATTATCTCAATTGATGCAAAAAGCACTTGAAAAAAAATGACATTCATTCATTATATAAACTCTCAGATCTCAGCAAATTTTAAATACAGAAGAACTAACTTAACCCAGTAATGAGCATATAAAAAACATATGGGGAAAAAAACACACAGAGATAATATGATACTAAATTATGAATTAATGAATCTATTTTCCCCCAAGTTCAAAAACAAAGCAGAAAAAGCCTCTCATCATTTGTATTCAACATGTACTAGAAGGCAATGTAATAAAACAAGAAAATAAATAAATAAAAGACATACAGAATAGAAAGAATTAAAATCACATCTATTTATTGACCATGACTGTCTACGTAGAAAGTTTCAAAGAAACTACAGAAAAACTTTCTAGAACTAACAATTGACTTTTAGCAAAGGTACGTGACAAGGTCAATATATAAAAATGAATTATATTATATATAAACTAGAAGTGTTCAATTCAAATTTGTAACAAAAATCTTACCTATAATAACATCACAAAAATTAAATATTTAGGTATAATCTAAAATTATGTGCATCGCTTCTCGGCCTTTTGGCTAAGATCAAGTGTAAAATTATGTGCAGAATTTGTGTGCTAAAAACTGAAAAGTACAAATAAAGAAAATCTAAATAAATGAAGAAATAAATAAAATAACATAAAATATTATATAAAAATAAAATAATATAAAATAAAATAAATGAAAGAAAATCTAAATAAATGGAGAAATATAATGTATTCGTATACTAGAAAACTTGATATTGTTAGATCATTTCTCGACAGATAGATCTAGAGATTCAATTCCATCTCAATCAAAATCCCAGCAGGATTTTCATAGATATGGACAAGCTGATTCTAACATTTGTATAAAAAGATAAGTAAACTAGAAAAGTCAAAACAAACTTGAGAAAGTAGAACAAAGTTTGAAGGGAATCAAGAAATTAGTATTTTATCAAGGTATTCATCAATACAAGGGAATAGATGATAGCTTTAAGGTGGACTGCTCTTTAACCAAGTTATCAGGTGAATGTCAAGTGAGATATATCATATTAAGAACATGGATGGCCCAAAAAAGGCACATCACTTTTTTGTTACTCTTGTCCTAATTGCATAAGCTCAATCTAATCATGAGAAAACATGAGATCAACTCAAATTGTAAAACATTCTGCACAATAAGTAGCCAGCATTCTTGAAAGTGTTAAATCATGAATGATAAGGAGAAACTAAGGAACACATTACAGGAGATTAAGGTGAGACATGACAGCTAAATGCAATGTGAAATTCTGGAAGGAAAAAAAAAGGGACATTAGTGGGAAAAAAAAGAACTTGTGAAATCTGAATAATGTCTGTAGTTTAATTATGTCTGTAAATTAATTAACACCAACATTAAATTATTAGTTTTGTTAAATGTCCCATAATGTTAGATGTTGACTTTAAGGGAAACAAAGTGATATGTGCACCAGAAATCAACTTTCTATCTAAAATTGCTTCAAAGTAGGAAGTTTAAAAAAGGAAATAAAATTTGGGGCGCCTGGGTGACTTAGTCGGTTAAGCGTCCGACTTTCGCTTGGATCATGATCTCGCGGTTCATGGGTTCGGGCCCCGCGTTGGGCTCTGTGCTGACGGCCAGCTCAGAGCCTGGAGCCTGTTTCAGTCTGTGACTCCCTCTCTCTCTGACCCTCCCCTGCTCACGCTGTCTCTCTCTCTCTCTCCTAGAAATAAATAAAACATTAAAAAAAAAAAGGAAATAAAATTTAAAAAATTAAAAAAATATATTGTGTGATTCATTACTTATATTTATTAAATCTCATAATCACTTGGATAAAGAACAGTACAAAGAATAAAAAATGCAGCTTTTGTATTTATAGGAAATGATCACAATGATACTCAGATTTTTGAGAAAACAGCCTGCATTGCAGTATGTAGTGTTTTGGTCAAATATAACCTATTTTTAAATATTTATTTTTTAAAGCTTCTTTCTCATCACTAACTGGGAGCAGTAAAAATGTTTCAGGGATTTTGAAGTAAGGATAATGACAATACCCATCGACTAAAATGGAAAAAGAAAGATGATGAGAAGTACAGGTATACGTGGCAGGAAATAGAAAGCAGTTGTATCATCTTAGTAACATAGAAATGGAGAGATAAAAAGTCACAGAGGCTGTCATTCATCAGTAGTTTATTAATTCCATCTGACTGCTAAGAAAATATCTCTTCACTTGTCTGATTTCATTCCTCCTTGATGAGTTATGGATCTTTTAGTAAATAACTGTTTGTTTCTTTATATTTCCCCAACTTAACAACTCAAGACTTGTGAAATCTAACATGGCAATTTGTGTGAGCACTTAACACAATTCTGCACCCAAATTAATCATCTCCCAATCAGGACCACCTTTTTAGTTGCGAGTTTAAGAAATTCACTCAAAGTGAATTAAGCAACAAGGAAGTGATTTATTAAGTATATTAAGAATCCACAGAACAGAATTAGCTCTAGCCTCTGCTAAATCTAAGCCTCAAAATGTCATTAGAATACCTCTTTCTCTTCAGCTTTTTCTCTAAGTCTGTTTTCCTCTGTGTGGGCTTCATTAAGTGGGCTATCTTCGCATGATAGGAACACTGATCTCCAGCAGCTTGACTATTTTGCTCTTTATTGATGGAAACTTCCAGATGATAAACAACATTGTTTTAAACTTCTCAAAAGAGCAAGGAAGTTATTGCCGGTTGTGACGTGTGTCCTGAACTAGTCCCATACCTAGTGAGTTGGAAGGGCGTAACTGATAAGGTCTGAGCTATTTCTTCCTCTGGGGAAGGATGTGTGATTTTACCTAGTCAAATTACATGAACAGAGCAAGATATTTATAAAGAGTTGTGATATCTTCAAAGAAAGAAAGTTGGAAAAATAACAAATAAATCCACTGTCATTATTAATTTTTATTATGACAGTGATTATCATCATTCCTTAGGAACGTGTACCATCAGAAACAGATTAATTCTAATAATGTTAACCTTAGTAAAAACTTTTTTTAAAGTTTATTTATTTTGAGAGAGACAGCACTGGGGAGAGGTAGGGAGAGAGGGAGACACAGAGAATCCCAAGCAGGCTCCATGCTGTCAGTACAGATCCCGAAGTGGGGCTCAAACCCACAAACCATAAGAGCATGACTTGAGCTGAAACAAAGAGTTGGACGCTGTCTCAACTGAGCCACCCAGGTACCCCAGTAAAAACTTCTTTTCATTGGCTCCCTTAAGCCTCTCCTATTTAAATGTCATAAAATTATATACACATATATGTATATATAAATATGTGTGTATTAGAAATAGAAAACATTTACACCAAAATTTAAACATGCAAAATAAAACATAGCATTTTTCAAACATTTAATGACATCCCATACATAATAGAGGGCATAATTTATAGAGAATAGAAATGCTCAAGAACCTGTATTTCATCATACTTTAAGAAAAATGATGTGCAAGTTCTTCTTTATACTGTTAGAGTTGAAATATATGCACATTGTTTTTCAAATTTCATTTTCCATGTGAATGGTTTTCTTTTCTGAGCACGGTAATTAGTTGCATATATTTCTCCTTACTATGAAATAGAAAACAAGTAAACAATCCACCCACATCTTCTGTTTTATATTAAAGAATATTGTGTTAAAGAACAAGGGTGGGTGGTTAAAAAAACATTATTAATGTTTATGTAGTCTAATTCACCTACTCTTATATTCCAGCTGCCTGTATTTCTTTTGCTATTAAAAAATCATGTTTCTGTGAATTTAAATGTACTTAACTTTGTGCAATCACTTTTACAAAGAAATATACTTTTATATTTTATCTAAAATGGAAACAATAGAAAATTAAATTTGGTACCTATGCACCATATCACTTTATTTTTTTATTGAAGCCATATTTTTATTAAAGAGAAGATGCAAATTATGATTGTTAAATGCAATTACATTACATTAATCTGATCTTTATCATAAAGTGTAAAAAATAATTGTAAAAAAAACTTTTGACTCACCATGGAAATATAAAATTGCTCAATCTAAAATATTGTAAATTACATATCCCAAAATTAGAAATACAAAACCCTACAATGTTAAGTTTTTCAAAGATAAATTAACATTAGTCTTCTTAAAACTTAAAATCATATTTATGACGGCTCTCTTTACATTCTTCCCACCTTTTTTCTCTAATTTCCTACAAAACTGGCTTCAAAGATGCCAACATCATTTCAAGGGTCATTTCCAGACCCAGAGCCAGTTCTAGTAGGCACACAGACAGATAATAGGTAATTTTCCCCCAATTTTTCACTATTTTCTAGTAGTTTTATACATAAGAGACAGTTGGTAAAGTTCATCTGCTATACCGAGACTCTAAATGCCTTCCACTATTCACTGTGACATGCTACATGTCCAAAAAAGTACTTACAAATGAGGTACCCAAGAACCTGTTGTTTAATCTTTAGTTGACCATCACCCCTAGACTATAAAAAATGTTAGAGATACTCAGAGGAAGTTGGAATTTCATGAGAATATTTCTCTGGAAAGAAGTGCTAGTGTGTTATGAATATTGACTCCCCTATCCACGGAGTAGTAAAGTGTAGTGAAGAAGAGCTTTAGAAAGTCCATTCCTAATGAGATTATCTGATTCATGGACTCAATACTAATGAGGGGAATTAAAAAAAAGGAACTGAGCAGAGAAGATGATGTGCTTCCTCTAGAGTTTGAGAAAAATGGTGGATCAGTGTCATATCACACATGAAGTGCAAAGACTAATTCTTAAAACAATGTCAGCTTATGGTTGTCCAATATTTCAATTTCAGATAATCTTAAAGGGTAAGGTGACTTCAAGAAAAGAGCCCAGGATTGGAGCAGAATCAGATTATGCAGGTTCTGAAACATGGTATTTGGACGGGGCGTAGGGAGATTTATGAAAAATAATATAAATGGTATTTTAATTCTGAAAATTAACAAAACAATTTTTAAGCTTCTCAAAAGAGTAGCAATACATAATACATAAACATATTCGCTAAGTTCCTTCCCAGAGTCTGGAAGGTCCCTGAGTTAAATTTCATTAGCTGTAGGAAACATTCATTAGAGATGGAACCTCAGATATGTAGATTGAGAAATTATAATCAGCTGGTAGATATTTAGTGGCTCACTTCACAGTACAAAGAAGCCAGAAGATAAACCATGAAAGAGCGAAAGAATAAATTTTTCTGATGTACCTGAAAAGCTTCACTACTATGTAAGTCTTATTAATATTCCTATTTTATTAAAGAAAAAAAGGAATTCAGAAAGTTAAAACAACTTGACTAAGTTTACAAAGTCAAAAGAACAAATGAAGACTTGTATCCATGACTGGATGGCCTCAGAATGGCCAGCTGAATACTTTTAATCACCATGTTACAGTGCTTCAACTGGACCTAACCTTGATCTCTGCAAGCCCAGAGGTCTAACCAGGAACAGAGCCCCCAGTTATTGACTCTGCCCTTAAATGTTGACTATCTTGAACCAGCTTTTGGCTCTTAACCTTGACCTATGAACCATCTTTTAAAAAAAATAATATTTATTTTGAGAGAGAGAACCAGCACAAGCAGGGGAGGGGCAGAGAGAGAGACACAGAATCTGAAGCAGGCTCCAGGCTCCATGCTGTCAGTGCAGAGCATGATGCAAGGCTCAAACTCTCAAACCACAAGATCCTGACCTTAGCCAAAGTCAGACACCTAATTGAGTTAGCCACCCAGGTGCCCCAATCTATGAATCATCTTAATCTCAATTTGTATTTCTGTTCTTGTCTCTAAACTCCTAACCACCAGTAATTCTGGCAGAAAAACTCTGACCAGGTTCTTCACCTAAACACTTCAGCAAGTTAAATGTCTTGTAAATGATAAAATATTTAAATAAACAACATTTCACTTATACGATATTCACCAGACAAACAATATATACTTATACAATACAAAGCATGTATTAATAGATTTCTATAAAGCACTATGCTTGAGCTTTAAAAAGGGAAACCAAAACCATAAGTAAACAAGATAGTCCAAGCAAATAGGTATGAGGCAACAGGATTGGTCATTGGCAAGTAGGAGTTGGTGAATCACACAAATGTTGGTTAAATAGAACTTGAAGAGACAAAGGCATAAATAAAACAAGTAGTAGGCCTCAAGCGTTCCCTTCTCATTTACCCTTCTTTTCTTTTTTCTCACTTTCTGAACTTTCAATTTCTATTTTGACTTTGAATTTTTATGACATTTGATGACCTTACAGTTTTGATTGTGGGAGTACCATTAGTGACATTGTTAGAACACAGTATTCATTTTCCAGTAATAATTTCCATCAGTGATGGTCAGTGGGGAAATTTCTAATCAAAACACTCAATCACATCTCACATATCAACACACTCTTAGGATTTTAATCCTGAGCATATCTGTCAAAGAAGTATGACCGTGTTATATGGAAAGACTAAGTACACCTGTGGTGTTCTGTTTCTCTGGTTTCCCCTTTCCCTGCTTGACACTGCTATCCTCCCTCTAAACAAACTCCTACAAACTAGATTGAGAGGGGAGTTAGAATAGACATAAAAAGGGCTAAACTTTGATCAGAAGCTTTGCATCCGCAGGATATCCAGAGTAATCTGGGGAGTGGAACGAAACTCCCACGTATATTTATGTAAGGGTAGAAATGAATTGTGCTTCACCTTTTGTCTGGTTCACAACCCACAGAGTCTCCCACACATTCAGGATAGGAAAGAAAAGAGAAGATTGATATCTAAAGAATGTGAGGGGGCCTTTCATAAACTACATGTAAACCTAGTACGACGCAGCGAGCAGTCATGGTTTTATTCCTGTGTGGTAATGAACAGCATGAAATGTTATAAACAGCATTATCCCAAACAGATCTTAAGTATGGACCAGGAGAGTAATTCTCCAATGCTAGAATGGACAGTAAAGGTAGTGACCAAGTGAGAACATAGACTTCTTGGTGGCAAATATCAACCTTTTGTAATTAGGTAAGGCAAGGGCCCAGCGGGTAAGTCACAACATAGAGGATGAAAAAGTAATGCTGGGAGCTTCTTTCAAGCAACAGCAGTATGCAAGTCATAGAAACCACCTCATCTCATCCACCTGGATTTAGATGCCATCTTAGGAAAGAGAAGGTGGGAGCAGAAAAGATGAGAGAAGGCTATGATGGATTTTAAACCTAAAATAACTGAGAAACTGGACATTACATTTTCTGCTATCACACAGAATAGTTAATTTGAATTAAAGAAAAAAGTAAAGAAAATGACATTTTCTCTTGCACCTGAATTTGTTCCCTGAAAATACCATACTTGCTAAAGGAGTTTATCAATGTTCATGTAACTGATCTATGGCTCAAGTTAATTCTTTTTATGGAGTAACTGAATATTCATGAAACTGCAGCTATATTATAATTATGATTCTCTGTCGGTATTTGAAATTCAGACTAGAGAGGCACCCACATATTCCCAAGGGAATGGGAGCTATGCACCCCTTTGAAAACATTAGCAGCCCTTAATAAGCTAAGCCTCAAGAAATGCATCCTTACCACAAGGTGAAAGTCACAGAAAAACTGATACCCAAGCACAATTTTGGTAAAATACCTCTGAGGATTTAAATGAGCCACACTTTCACAATGATATAATTTTTTTTTTTCTAAAAAGACAGACCCTTATTCTAAATATTCAGCTTCATTAAGAGCAGTTAGAGGCAGTGACAAATTTTGATTAACAGAAGTCTATAGCTGAAAATTTGCTGAGAAGTCGAGCTACCTTCAGCTATAATATTTTATAACTATGATATTTTTTTAATCCTGGGAGAATATTTTACTATCTTTCTAATGATTTTGACTTTCTAAAGTGAAATCCCATTTATAAATATTCTAAAATGTTAAGCAATCTGCACTGCTATAATACATTCTAAGATGAAATGCAGGTGGGGATAGGAAGAGGAAGGGTGTTAATTGATTAAAAATATTAGTTTTGAGTGAAGGATTGCAGAGGATGTCAAAGCTTAGTTCTACTAAAAGATTCAGTGGCAAATTATATACTGTATTAAACAACATAAGAAGCATTAAAAATTAACAGCAGCTCAGCATTAAGTCCTGATTATATTGTCAATGAAGATGATAATTGGGAGAGTTTAAAATAAAATTTGCAATAAAGGAAACAATATCATTACTTCAAGTACTTCTATGATATTGTGTTTTTTACTTCAACTTTTGTTTAAAGTTACATTGTATTAGCCACTAATAACCAATGAACTATGGTTTAGGGAGAAAATGCATGTGGAATGCAATTACATGTTAGTTGAAAATAGGTGATGTCACAGACATAGACTAGTAAAGCTCTTTATATTTTTTCCCCAGTCCTAGAAATAAAGATGTCAGCCCACTTAGAATTCTGGAGGAAAGATTATCATAGGATAGTTGGCATGTGGTACTGCCAATTTAAAGAATGCTCAAGGTTGAAATGTAGAAAGAATAAAGATTATGATCCATTAACCAAACTCTGAGACATACATATCAGAGAAAGGAAACAAAGTGGAAGGTAAAGAAAGTCATAGAAGATGAACATATTTACACTTTTTACATATGTTATAGATTAATTTGCCAACTTGCTTGCAAAATGCACATAGTAATGTTAAACATGAAATATAAAGTCTTAATTCCTAATAATACTATAATCTTTTCTCTTTTACCTCTATTACTCTACTAATTATAATAACTAGCACTTAATAAGCAGTTACTTTGTGACAATGGGATAGCATTTTGGTATAACTTGAGCCTTAAAAAAAAGATGAGGTAAAAACTATTATTACTCACTGACAGAGGATAAGATAAAGTCTTGTAAGAGGAAGAGAGACTGTGCTTCCCCAATATACTCCACTCTGTATCTTCGCCCTCTTGCTTCCCTTTCACTAGAATAAAAAAATATATATCAACTCTAATCTTTTTTTCAATATTTTCTTTCTTCCATATTTTAAGATAATATGCTTATATAGTTATTTATTATTTTTATTTGTAGACATTTGTTGTTTAAATTTACTAAATAATAAGAGGATTTAACTTTTTGTATAACATGTTCTCAAAACACACTTTTCTCTCTATACTTCCAAAGAAAAGCACTTGTTCATAGAAGATGACATGCCTTTATTTTTTTAAAAAAAATTTTTTTATAGTTATTTTATTTTGAGACAGAGAGAGACAGAGCATGAGTGGGGAAGGGGCAGAGAGACACACACACACACAGAATCTGAAAGAGGCTCCAGGCTCTGAGCTGGCTGTCAGCACAGGGCCCGACACAGGGCTCAAACCCACGAACCATGAGATCATGACCTGAGCTGAAGTTGGACGCTTAACCAACTGAGCCACCCAGGTGCCCCGACATTCCTTTCTTTATATATGTATATTTTTTCTTATAGTCAATAATTGACTGTTATCAATTACTATCACTGTTTGTAAAATTGAAGGAATTACACCTTAATAGTTCTTTTAAAATTGAAATTTGGATTATAAACTGTGTTTGTGCACTTTGTGTAAAAGGTGACTATTAGTCACAAGATCATGGACAAAATTATACAAAATAAAAATATTCTAGGCATCATTAATATAGTTTTCTGTTTGAAGGTATAATATCATTTATACATTTAAATAAAAATTTGTCCAATTGGTTTTAGATGCCTAACAGTAATAAATATAGCAAATATATTCAGAGAAAAAATCAATAATTTCACAATCAGTAGCATATAAAAATAACACTGATAATCTACATCATTGTCACAATTATTATAACTTCTTTCTTATTGATAAAGGCACTTCTTCATCTTGCATAGAAATTTTTGAAATAGAAGTTTTACAAAATAAAAATATTCTAGGCATCATTAATATAGTTTTCTGTTTGAAGGTATAATATCATTTATACATTTAAATAAAAATTTGTCCAATTGGTTTTAGATGCCTAACAGTAATAAATATAGCAAATATATTCAGAGAAAAAATCAAGATAAAATATGTTCATGAAAATATAAAGCTGAGCTAGAAGTACACATGGTACCTGAGACTTTTAAGTTAATAAAAGGAAGTTACACATAAACTTCTTTGCAAGTAGATCAAAGAAAAAACAGCATTAATTACTGTATTCCCAGGCTCTAAAGGACTCAGCTATGGAAAGGAATGGAGAGGTCCCTAAGTATGCAATAATTTCACAATCAGTAGCATATAAAAATAACACTGATAATCTACATCATTGTCACAATTATTATAACTTCTTTCTTATTGATAAAGGTGCTTCTTCATCTTGCATAGAAATTTTTGAAATAGAAGTTTTACACTTAAATGTTGCACTAGACAGAGTTCAGTCATACATGAAAACAATACTATTTGTATACATATAAAGCAGCCACCCAAATATGCCAAGTACATGCAACTGACAAATAAAGATATCAAATTTTATAGAAAGTTTTATGTTGAAGCTTAAACTATTCCAGCTATCTAATATCTGCTATAGCAATTGGTTTAACTACGTGTTAATTAACAAAAAAGATGTAAGTATCTGGAGAAATTACTTTTAAAGCCATTTTCACTCTTAGGACTTGCAAGCTTTTAAATACAGTTCAGAGTGGGATCTTGCAATACAAAGTAACATAAAATGACAACCTCTAAGAATGTTTATTTATCAAAATTAAAAATCTGCTAAAACAATCCTTACTACAGCATGACAAGTGAGAAATACACACACAGACACATACATACACCTTAAAACAGAAAACATCTGTTCTATATTTAATTTGGAGATCATTACTGAAAACATAGGTCAATTAACTCCTTCTGTTAGTTTTTCATTTTTTAGGGATTACTTTAGACCGTCAGATTCTATTCAAGGAATTAGTTCGTGAAATCAGCTGTTAAATAATTCTGTTAAAAATAAAGACAATAAGGAACTGCTCCTAAGTTCAGCTTCTTTTCCCTGCTTGGTATATCACTGCACACCTATCACCAGGCATCAGACACTCATGCTTTCAGCTTCACTGTGCTCTCTGATTTCATCTCATCCATGTCATCTCATAATAAGCCTGGCAAATGTTACCTCCTTCCCTTTCATAATTGCCACAATCTCAATTTATACTAGGGCCAAGGAAACTGCTTTACAAATGTCTCTTCATTTTACGTCACTTCTTGAGGATCTATCATCTTTACAATATTCAAAAGTTTTTCATTACTCACACCTAGCAGTAAAACATTTATGAAGTCAAGTCCGCCCCTACTTTACATAGTGCATTTATTTATAACATTGTGCATTGTATTACAGTGCTAATACATTTTTCACATGATAAAACATGACATAATAGATGCTTGAATGGTGAGATGAAGATAATATTTTAAATTGCTTCTAGAGCATGATTACAAATTTATATCATTAAAAATAGTGGGTATTTTTGTGTACACTAAATTGTCCTCTTAATAATTTGTTTTTGGCCAACTTATAAGCCTATCAGGTCATAAATGTCTGACCTCATTATATTGGTGACCGACAGTTTATGTTTAATTCTGTGGCATCACTGTCATTTTTGTTGATTGCTTATGCTTGCTTTATTAAAATGATCTTCATATTTTTTTGTAAAACATGCATGCTTTTTGCAAAGTTAAGCTTAAAGTTGGGTAATATAACGCATGAATCCACTGCCAGATAGACATAAATGCTGATAAGTACAGTGAACTGAATGCCAGAAGAAATGAAGGAAGCCATGTCATTTCCACTGGTTTGAAATCTCCACACTCCCCTAAGGATACTTTAATGACTATATGTGATACAAAATTGTATGACACCCAGACCAAATTGCCAGTGCCAGATGAACCCATATAGTACTGCAAAGTTGATTATTGTAATACTGTAGATAAAAAACAAATAGTAGTTCCAATATTGTGTTCAATATCTCAATGGATTGTGATGTCCAATGTAATTCTAAAGCACAGGTCTGATCATATCACTCTACTTCATAAAAATTTGAGGGGTTCTCCACTGTTTCAGTAAATTACTTTCACATTTCAGAGAGTCTTATATTTCCTAATTAATTTTTCATGTATGTGCCATATGTTCTCATCACTTAGAAATACACATATTTCCAAAATACATGCCATACCCTCTCATTAATGGGTTTCTGTTTAAGCTTTACCTTCCATATTAAGTATTATTCCAATTACCATTCCCATCTGTCAAAATACCACAATGGAATTTCTTTAGATTGGTTAAATAAATTAATTTCCAGCATATATTTCATTTTGATCATATTTCTTTCATAAAACTAACCATGCAGTGATCAGAAGAGGGTGTGGCTTAACACACAGTATAATTATACCATCAGCCACATCCAAGAGGCAATGGACAAGTGAAATGAACTAAGATATCTACTTTGCCCTAAATAGAATTGCCTTAAATAGATTGGCTGAAGATCAATACTTGGAGCCTCGCGTTCACAATTTCTGAAATGTTATACCTTCAAAATAAGGATGTTTAGCAAAATGACTAAAATATTCTACTGATAAAATTAAATAATGGTACTTTCAACTATAATTTTTTTCCCTTTAACTTTAATCATTCTGTTTCTCCACAGATATTTCTTAAGTAATTGGTACCCTAATTATTACATGTACTAGAATACATAATTTCCCTTTCAATTTGTTTTAGTTACAAAATTGAGAAAAAAATTGAGGTTGAATATAGTTGTATGTCATGTGTCTCAAAGTACAAAATGATTTCTGGTAGTGAACAACTGTGAAAGCCCATATTCTGCATTAGTAATTGACAACATTTTGTATAAAGGTATAAGGAGTAAATGTTTTAGTGTTTGTGGATCATAGGGTATTGGCTGTATCTATTCTGCTCCAATGTTGTAAATCATACATAAACAAATGAGGTCTGGAAATATTTCAGTAAATTTCTGTCTACAGACACTGAAGTTTTAATTTAACATACTTTTCCTATGTCAAGAAATATTCTTCTTCTTTTGACTTTTTTCCAAACATCAAAAATGTTTGGGGGTGCCTGGGTGCCTCAGTTGGTTGGGCATCTGTCTTTAGCTCTCAGTCATGATCTCCTCATTCTGGTGTTCAAACCCTGCACTGGGCTCTGTGCTGACAGCTCAGAACCTGAAGGCTACTTCAGATTCTGTGTCTCCCTGCCTTTCTCTGTCCCTCCCCCACTCATGCTCTGTCTCCCTCTCTCAAAAATAAATAAGCACTAATTTTTTTTTTAAATGTTTAAAAGCATCCAGAGCTCAAGGCCTGTACAAAAACAGTCAGTGGATTGCATTTGGACCATGGTCCTTAGTTTGCTACCTCCTGTCCTAGAACACTGATTTCCAAACCAGTTGTGTTTCTGCCCCATGCACTAATTTGTAACATTAGTCAGAAGTGAAGAGGGTAAGACTCCATATGAGAACATTGTCATTTTTAACCTGTTTTTGTTTGTTTGCTTGGTTGCTTGCTTAATTTGGTAGATATGTGTGGAATATGCTTCCAGTGCTATTTTTATCTTTTATTTTTATTTATTATTACTATTTTTTAACACTACCATTCTCAAAGAAGGAAAAGAACCAGACATCTGAATAGGTTGAAGTCAGAAACACAAAATAAGAAACTCACTTGAAGGATAAGCTTAGTTACTTTTAGTATCTATTCTAATTGAAAATAGCTAGGCCAAATGGAAAGACCTTGGCATAGTCAGGGTAGCTTGGACAGAAAAAAATGGCTAAGGTTAGAGAAAGCATGTCTACCTTGCTGAGTGGCTACAGTAGCAGAATGAGTAACTGGATCAACTGGAGTAGCTGTGGAAATATATGTGTCAAATGCATAAAAGTCATCTTGGAAAAGTGAATTTTGAGGGACAAAAAGTAAAATGAGGTATCCTTCTTTTATTTCTTATTTTTTTTAATTATTTCTTATAAACGTTTGTTTATTTTTGAGAGGGAGATTGAGAAGGGGAGGGGTAGAGAGAGGGGGACAGAAAATCAAAAGCAGCCTCCACACTGACAGCAGCAAGCCCAACATGGGATTCAAACCCATGAACTGTGAGATCGTGACCTGAGCCGAAGTTGGACACTCAACCAACTAAGTGATCCAAGTGCCCCAGGGATCCTGTTTTTAAATACAGGGACCCAGGGGCACCTGGGTGGCTCAGTCAGTTAAGCATCCAACTTTGGCTCCAGTCATAATCTCACTGTTCCTGGGTTAGAGCTCTGTGTCAGGTTCTGTGGTGACAGCTCAGAGATCAGAGCCTGGATCCTGCTTCAGATTTTGTCTCCCTTTTCTCTGCCCTTCCCCAACTGCTGTCTCTTTCTCTATCAAGGATAAATAAACATTTTTAAAAAATTAAAAAATTTTAAAAGGGACCCAACACTTCCTTTGCTTGTATTCATTCATTCATTCATTGATTCATTTATTCATTACTTAATGTTTGTTTGTTTGTTTTTAAGAGAAAGAGAGAGTATCAGCATAGAGCCTGACAGGGATCTGGGTTACAGGATGGCAAGATCATGAATTGAGCCAGAATCAAGAGCCATATGTTTAACCTACTAAGTCACCCAGGTGCCCCTCTTTGCTTGGCTTTAAACAAACTTAGTTCTGGCATTAGAAAAATCTCTATCATAATTCAACCTATCAAAGATTCAATTATTATATATGCTCTATGTGTCTGTTAAATATTTTAAATGCAATAATACTAATTTTGGTGTTTTTTAGAAGTTGATTGAATAAACTACTAGAACAATATAAATTAGGGTTGGGCAATAGGACCCACTTTACTGATGAATGAAACCAAACTGTTAAGGAATAAATACATTATCACAGTAATCCAGTTGTAAATTTGAAACAGAATAAAAGACCTGGTTTCCCAATTTTTGTTCATATGGATCAAGATAATACTAAACAACAATGAACCTTAATTTCAAAAGCTCACTTGGTTCTAATATGTTTCAGGACATATTCTCAAAGCTGATAAATAAGAGGAGATGTAGTTTGAATTTATAGCAGCAATTTGAATATCCTTTCTATTTTCCAAATACTAACTGTGGTCAGGCTATTAAACTGGTGAAATCTAAGAAATTACCTTGTCCATTTTAATATGGTTGAAGATATCTTGGCTAAAGAATTACTAAGTGACACACAGAATCTCTTTTCTATCTGTGTTTAAAGGGAAGGAACAACATAAAAGAAAAAAATTTGGCAGGAGGAAAGGAAAGAAGGAAGGAAGGAAGGCAAGCAGGCAGGAAGGCAGGAAGGAAGGCAGGAAGGAAGGAAGAGGGAGGGAGGGAGTAAAGAAAGAGAAGAAGGAATGGAAGTAGTTTACTGTATTTCAAATAATTAAAAACACCTTTGAGTAAGAAAACAGAAGCTCTGAATTCTAGAAACACATTTACTCTCTTAAAAATACAAGGCATATTGTAAAAAGTCAAAGAGCGTATATGACTGATAGCTTTTGAGAGTTTTTCTTGCTTCCCTCCCAATGGACCCTATTTTGTCTCCCTGATTTAACCTAAAACACAAAATAATAGTTTGTTGTCATTTCCAGCTTTAAATTACTTGACCTAACTAAGGCTTAGATAAAGATGCAAAATCAATCCAATGAATTTAAGGCAAGATTTCACCTTTGAGGTCACTATAGCAATTAGCACTTCTACTATCATGTTAAAAATCACTTAATAGAACACCGCTAAAAATATAACCCCTGCAAATCACAGTATTTTCTTATGTTTTCATTGAAATGCCATGTGATATAAGAGAAAGTAATTTTGCAATACTCTAGAGTCTAATTTACTTTTTTAACAAGTGCCATGCTGAACAATGTTCCTTGACAAAAATAAATGGTTCTTTCACAGACACTTTCAAACAAGGCAATATGCTCAAACTTGTGGAAAATATTTAAAGAAAGATGAATCCTGACATTGAAATACTTTTGGTGATGGCCAAAATATATGGAACAGGTGGTTTCTAACATATAAAGGAGTCACCTGCATGTCACCCTGATGAAATTTTGGGGTGATGGGAATTCGGATCTGACAGCCAAGAAAGGATTCTCGAATATATTGTTGATGCAAAAGGGTAAATTTATTAAAGCACAGGGACAGGACCTATGAGCAGAAAGAACTGAACTGGGGTTGTGAACAGTGACTGGTTATATACTATGAAGATAAAGTCAAGAGGGAGTGTCTTAAAGGGATTTCCATTGCTTAAGACAGATGACTGGTGGCCTAGCTATTGTCAAGCTAAGGTTCTTTTTCCCTCTAGCAAAGCATTAACACTAAGACAGTTTCTGGACATTAGGCTCTTGAAGCAATTGTCCTTCTCTTGTAACTGTATTAAGATATTCCTAAACCGATGGAGACTCTATCAGTTTAACCATTTGGTTTCTGTCCTTTCCTTTGTTTGTAGTCAGCCAGGAGCTCCTATGGAAAATTACACGTCCCACCTTGGGGGGTGAGAGTGGTGGAGGCCAGGGGTGCTAGCTTGTGCTTGGCCCTCAGTTTGCCTTATGGTCCTTCAGAACTCCGCCTTCCCTTACTTTGGACACACAATTTTCATTCTACCACCTTCACTGAATTGCTGAAAATTAATGGTAAAACTGGAAAGAAAAAAAAAGAACTTGTAAATTTCTGGAGCATGTGGATTTAGAAGTGAAGAAAGTACAAAAGAAGCATTTTGATTACACCAAATATATGAATATTCTGCCCAGGAAAATCCTTCCTTACAATTTAGAAGGTTTCCTCTTTATTTATTCACATTGCTTAAGGTCCTTCTTACTAGAGATCCATCTCAATTAACAAAAATCCAATGAAGGTGGAGACATTGTTGTTACTATTAGTTAGTCACCTATTTGTATACATGATTTCATCACATGACTAAATTTTGCTGACTTTATATGCCCTAAAATGGCTTTGATTTTAGTTTATGTGTTTCACATCTGACGAATCACGTGATTTTAGTTAACTAGGGTTCTTGCCTCAGAGAATGACAAATTTGGGTAAAGCAGCGGGTGGAGGTTTTAAGGCAATTGTTTTCAAATTGTGGCTCTGGTCCAATAACATCAACATCCACTGGGAACTTGTTAGAAATGTAAATGACTGGGCCCCACTCATTCCAGATGTACTGGAAATTCTGAGGGCTTGGGTGATCTGAGTTTAACAAGACTTCTAGGTGATATCAACACATGCTTATTTTTGAAAAGCACCAGTTTAGGGCAGTGGGAGAGACCCAGGAGACTTGAGAAGAAAATCATTAGGAGGTAGGTCATAAACACAGAAAGCAGGACAACTTTCCTTATTTCAAAAATTTTCCAAGGATTATTAGGGTCATGGTATATCCCAGCATACCAGGAATACCAAAACATAACTTTGAGATCAGTCTAGGAGCAAAGAGGTTTAACTGAGACAAATAATGGGCTCTGATGTAAAATCCATCTCTGGTTCTGAACACTGAGTGTAGATGGTTTGTGCTTCCTCCAGCTTATTTTGTTCTTATTACGCTGCCCTCCAAAAGAAAAACCACGTGTGACACACAGCGAGCTTGCCAACGACATGTGGTAGGGTCGGTCATTAGAGCACCCAGCTACAGTCCTGCAGTGTCTTAGGGCATCGGAAACCTGGTTTAATGTATGTACCTCAATCCCTGGTCTACCATCCCATCTTCAGATTTTAATGACTATCCTACCTCAAGACTATCATACTTCTATCCTCATTGTGTCTTCGCTTGGCATTCAGCAGCAATTCTCTCTTGCTTTGACTGTGAACTCAACCTTGAGTATTTCCTCTTCTTCATTCCTTTAGCTAATGTATAACTGAGGCTTTCACACAGTTCCTTGGTCCTCTGAGCTATGACAATTTCCTTTTCTGAACTATAATAACCTGACTTGACTCCATCGCAGTCAACCAAGCAAAGCCCAAATGTCACCCTCCCCAGGTCTCTATTTAGTTTTTAACTCTAGCTTCCCCAGCTTTGCTAATCCTGTACACTCTTATGATAGGAGAAGATAGGATTCAGTATGCAGAGAGGGAAACATTAGGGCCTGAGGTCTTTGGGTGGGGGAAAAATACCTATTTTGGAACAATGCTGGAAGGGTCTGACCACAGCAAGCTCTCTCAGGCATAAAGTTCCCCTTAAGAATATAACAGAACCCCACCTACTTCCCCTTAGGTTCCCCTCAGGAATTTGACATAAGATCTAGGTATGGCCATAGACCGCCCCTCATACAATGGACAACCCAGTACCAAGAGATATCCAGCCAATAAGGGTAGAACCTGAGAAGTAACAAGGGGGAACAGAAGTGGGAGGGCTGACCAGAACCTTACAAAACGAGGACCCTTGCTCACAGTCCACGGGCATTCACTTTCAAATGTCCCCTCTCTGTAAAGAGAGCTTTCTTATTATTCTTCCTTTTAATCTTATACTCTAATAAACCTTGGCCTGCTGCTCATTTTGTGTCCACCTCTTCGTTCTTTGAAGCAGTGAGACAAGGAATCCCAGGTATTGTGGTAAATTCTGCAACATCATCACACTACTTTTAGTAAGGAGTTTATCAGTAGACCAAGGGCTAACTCATTTATACAAGAATTAGCTGATGTATGTCCTATCTATCATTGTGTTCTTCCCTGATAGATGTGACTATCAGGGAGTACTTTGTTTTCTTTACAGATAGCACCCAAAACCATAAGCCTCTGTATTTGGACCTTCAACAGGATCCAAAATTCTAAATTTGGTAAATTCTATGCTTCTTCTATGAAGAAAAAGGATACTCTTCATAAATAATCATAGTTAACAACTATTTGAAGATCATCAACTATGTGGCTAAATGCAGGAAATACAGCCGTACTATGCTACATACAAGAGCACTGATGCGGAGGGAAAACATGCATTCAATGAATTTATATCTTTGGAAGGTTACAAATACCAAAAAAATGATAATATCAGTTATTTAGTCACAGCTATTATATATACTATGAGGGGGACACATTAGATACAATAGGGGGGAGAAAGACTGAAGCATATTTAGGGTCCAGTAACACTTCCTTGAAGAAGGGGGATTTAAACAAAGACATTTAAATACATAAGAATTATCTGGACAGGGGCGCCTGGGTGGCTTAGTCGGTTAAGCGTCCGACTTTCACTTAGGTCATGATCTCGCCGTTGGTGGGTTCGAGCCCCGCGTCGGGCTCTGTGCTGACTGTCAGCTCAGAGCCTGGAGCCTGTTTCAGTCTGTGACTCCTCTCTCTCTGACCCTCCCCTGCTCACGCTGTCTCTCTCTCTCTCCTAGAAATAAATAAAACATTAAAAAAAAAAAAAAAAGAATTATCTGGACAAGGCTGAGTATTAGGTAAGTGGTGTGGCAAACCAGGGTTTATAGAAATACCTTCAGGCAAAACATTTGCATCATGCTTTCAAAGAACTGAAAGGCCCAGAATGTAGACTGAGGGAAGAAAGCTGCAACATATGATATAAGGCTGTTAACGCAGGCAAAAAGGAGATAGATCATGTATGAATACAAAGACCATTTAGTTTTTATTCAAGTATAGCTGGGAATCATCTAACCCTTGCAACTCAAAGTATCATCCATGAAACCCTGGCATCAACTGAGAATTTGTTAGAAATACAGAATCTCTGACTCCACCCCAGAATTAACTAATCAAAATTATTTTACGAGTCTTACAGTGATTTAAGTGCATACTAAAGTTTAAGGAATATTGTAAAGGATGTAAGCAGGAGTAACATCAACTAATTTAGATATTGTAATATTGTAGCTATAAGGACTCCAGATTTGGCAAGGAGCAGGGAGAAGAGTGTTCAGAAAAGCTGATTAATATTCAGTTCATTGGGATATAATATTATGTGCATTATATTAGCATACATGATTGGCTTGAAATATATTAAAAGGGTTAATTTCAGGACCTGGTGATTGGCCAATCAATGAAGGATGATGCTGAATGAGGCATTACAGATACTCCAAAGGTTTCTTCCCCAAGAATTAATACTGTCATCACTGACAGAGAATTCTGCAGAAGGAACACATCTGGGGAGAAATTTGAGTTTACTTGTGAACCATACTGGATATGTACAAAAATGTCATGTTACAAAAAATAATGCCTAATATTTAGAGATGATTTTACTGTTTAAAAAGTATTTTCCCCACATATTATTTTAGTGGTTTCTGATGTGGGAAACAAAGGCAGATGGAAATGGCAGATAAAATTATATTTCTTTATAGCCTGCAGCCCATTGGCAAAGACAAAAGGGAGGCAAAGTAAACTGTTTCTCCAGGAACTCCCTACTGTCTTAATGCTAATGATTTGCTAGAGGGAAAAACAACCTTAGCTTGACAACAGCTAGGCCTCCAGTATCCTGTGAGTCTTCTTTACCATATGAAAATCTCATTGGAAACTTCCCGTGGACTTTTACCTCCCCCAACTCCATAGTATATAATCAATCTCTCTTCACGATCCCAGGGTAGCTCTTCCTGCCCTCGGGTTCTGTCCCAATGCTTTAAAAAAATCACCGTGTTTGCACCAAAGACATCTTCAAGAATTATTTTTTGGCTGTCAGTTCCAGAGACCATGAAAACCCACGTCATCCCAAAACCTCATCAGTTTCTACCATAATTCTACTTAAGGGTGAGCTTCAAGGACAGAGGAAATATAAGAATTTTCTTCCAATTAGAAGAACAAATACAAAGATGTAAAGGGGCAAGAGTAAGCAAGCAGGTCAAGGGCTCTTGTCAGAAGAAAGAGGGTGCTCATTTGGACCAGGATGAGGACATGGAGATGGGTCAAAACGGGAAGGTCTATTCTTCAAAGAGAACTTACAAGACACATGAATGAAGATGGCATCCATGAAGACATGTTGAGTTGGATACACAGTCTTAAAATCAGGAGACAGGTCAAATCTGGCAATGTAATCAGTAGGCCCTGTTCAGAAGTCAAGATGAGACACCCACTAAAAGAGTTTGGCTAAAACAAAACCAAAACTGGACACATAGAAATAAGCACTAAATTACTCCAAAATTTTAAGGCAAAGTAGAAAAGAAACTAGAAAAGGACTTTATTTTCTTGGTTATTCATATAAAAACATATATTCTTTTTAGTTAATAATGAGTAGGATTTGTAATCATTTAATCACTTTCAAAACTTGAAATAAGTAATAGAGTCTTACCATTAAGAGATTTTTAAAGGTTTTTTTCCTAAAATATGTGTTTGTACATTTTAGTTTGTATAGTTTATATTCCAGTTGTGTATAAGGCTTTTTTGACATTATAGCTGTATATGTTATTGCTTAGATATTACTTCATAAATCATATATTTTAAATGATTTCTTGATGTTAAGAGTCATATATGTAAGAGTAAATTAGAATTTATCTGACAGCACTGCATGAATTAAAAATATTTTGAAGATTTATTTATTTTTCTTTCTATAATATGTAAATATTAAACATACATTTAATTTTATATTAAATATCATATTTAGCTTTACTTAGTCACTTATTTTAAAGTTTCGTAAAAATTCTTTATTTTTTATTTATGTTTACTTTTATATTGGACAAAAATGCAGTAAGTCCACAATAATAAAAATAGGAAAAGTAATAAGCATTACTTTTTTTGAAAGTAATATGAAAGGGGGAATTTCCATGGAAAAGCTATGAATCATGAAGAACTGTGAAACATTTTCAAGGAGCAGGAAGGAGAACTATAGCCCAGATGAGAATAGACAGAAATAGAGTGCTCATGGCAATCTAACATGCAGAAAAAAGATGTGAGGAGTGTATGTAGGAAGTGGAGTAAATATAAGCAGTCATAATTCAAAATATGGATAGATGAATGGAAATTGGAGAGGAAGATAGTTTTAGGTAGACATGTTTGTTTTCATGACTGAAATTCCCATCATCTAAAACTGTCAGCTAAACCATTTTAGGAATATTAGTAATATTCTAAGAGGAAAACACAGCCGAAACGTGACTACAAATGAACAAACAACAACCCAGAATACCAATGCTCAGAGAAGTTTCATCACAGGATGAGCTATTATTATGAGTGTGGTTTGAAGAAAAGTATTTTCATCCACAATGTATAACATCCCAAATCTAGTATCAGGAATACAAAAGACTTAACGTGAATTATACAATTAAAATAATAGTAATAATAAGAACAGTAATAATACATGACAAAATTATTTGGCCTGATTCCATGACTTCATTTGTTTGATAAATACATTCATTATTACAGGAATGAAATTATTATCACTTTTTAAAAAACTTCTCACATGAGCTCAGTACTGATCTTATATTTACAAATGATACAAGAGTTTTGGAAACTGGACAAAGCACTTCACAAAGAGGAAGAGAAAAACAAACAGATGCTGATTTCACCATAGGATACTCTGTCTGAGATTCTTCTTTCCTTAAGGAAATGAGCAAACTGAAAGAATCATTGTTGCCTTTCAACAGAACATAAATAACTATTCTTGAAAAGAGATCCTTCTTCTGTACATGTATAGAATGAAATTATGAGTACCTGAGACTTTTTAATGGTCTACCATTGAAAAGAAAATCTATAGTACATTCATTAAAGTTTCTCTCTGGGATAACAAATTATAAACATGAAGACAACTGAAGGCCTGAAATCATGATTTTGTTTTTCAAAGTTTTCAAATGTCTTCATAGGATCCAAAGTAGGAAAACTTCCCAGAGTAGCCAATGACAGGGCAGCCAGGAAAAGTGAAAAGTACCAGGATTGTACATGTTTACATTCCTACTTCATTTACTAAAATCTTCTGAAATTTTGTTAACTGATTTTTTTAATGGTAGGTTTTAGAATACCAGAACTTGCATAATATTAATGGTATATTTTTATAACATAATTGAATCCCACTTAATGCTTGGCAGAAAAATGAAACATTTCATCTACATTTTTTAACACGTGAATATGAAATCCTTCATTTTGCAATATAATCTGGAAAAACAACCTATTTATAACACTGATTTTATAGTTAATATATTCTAAGGTCCAAATATCAATCTAATAAATACACAGTGGAAATATAATTTGTTTGTAATTTGGATGACATTAGAATTTTCTAGGATTATCTATGCGTTTACACATATTTATTTAAAAAATAACCAGCTAGAGAAAAAGCAGTAATTAACTAAAAAAATAAGACAGACAAGGAAAATACTATAATGCTCTTTTATTTTTTTTTAAAGGTTTTTATTTATTTCTAGGAGAGAGCGTGATCAGGGGAGGGTCAGAGAGAGAGGGAGTCACAGACTGAAACAGGTTCCAGGCTCTGGGCTGGCAGTCAGCACAGAGCCCGACGCGGGGCCCGAACCTACGAACCGCGAGATTATGACCTAAGCGAAAGTCGGACGCTTAACTGACTAAGCCACCCAGGCGCCCCTATAATGCTCTTTTAAATAGTTTCTAAGAATAGCAGAGAGCCATCTTCTAGAACACAAATGTTTCTCTACTATACAAAAGACTTGGTTTCTCAACCATATGAAAGAAAGAACAAACAGAAAATGTTCAATGTACCCTGAGAAAAAAGAGAAATTTAGATTAAACTTTTGGAGAAATTTCTACCATAAAAGACTCCAACAAGATACAGTGGTACATGCCATCTCTTCAGAAGACTTTAAGAAATTATAGACAATCATCTCAAATTAGAAGTTAATGCTGTATCTAGAAGAAATTCTTTTCTTTCAGTTCTACTTTTCATCACTCCTATTACTACTACTACTATTACTGCTACTACTGCAACAACTATTATTTTAACTTCCCTTTCAAATCTAGATGACCTTATATTTGCACCATGAGAATCTGGTAATTTCTGCTTCAGTATTCCTACCTTTCATTTGTTTTGACTAATGCCTATTAGTTTTTGTTCACCCTCTGTAAAATTAAAATACACATAGAGAAGACAATGTTTCTTAAATGTTGCAGCACACAGTTTTTCAAAGATTAATTTTATACTAAAAGAAACTCCCATTACTCTGACAAAAATAAATAATAATGTAAGATATCCTAAATGATTTGCTTGGAATCAGCCAGTTAAATCACTGTTTAATATTTACTGGTAAAAAAATGATTAAGTATAAATTTCATCATTGTGGCATACTTAATTAAAAGGGTCTTTCAAGAACCTTTCATACTGAATTGTTAATCTAATATATTTTTAAGAGGCATTTTCATAATACTTGGGATACTCAGAGCACACTTGATAAGGTATTTCTGTACTGGTTTAAAGCATTTTTGTTTGTTTCTTTGTTGTTTGAGTGTCTTCTTTATATTACCATTATTAAACTTTCTTAAAGAAGTAAATCTCAGATGGATCTCTGGAAATGCTACATGTGGATGAACCACAAAAACTGCATTCTGTTCAAATCAACCTTGAAAACACAGTGAAACTCTTAAGTCATGAGAATCCTGATTTTTAATAAAAAATGAAAGAGCATGATAGAGTCAGATATGGTAAATAAGCATAAATTAAAAGGGTAAATCTTCAGAGAAGAGGTCTTTTACTTTTTTTGTTATCAAGTTATTTTTTGGAGAAGCATGTATGTGAATGATGTGGTTGTAGTATTTGGTATTTTCCAGTAATCTTTTCAAATGGAATCATTTTCAATTTTAAGGGTAAATGATTGGTTCTAAGCTCAAATATATTTTAAATTATAACATGTTTTTAAAGCCAAAAGCATGTTAGTCATTTTTTGGATAAAATGACTGATTTTATTTGCAAGCAAAAATTTCTCCAATCTATTAGCCATAGGTAATATCTGGAAGAATTGCCCAGATAAAATAAATGTGTGTCAAATAACATAACCTGATTTACAGGTCAGGTTAGCAAATATTGAAGAGAAAGAAAGCCAACGGGGATTTGTTGGCCTATATGCTTCAAAACTTTCATCTCTCATGCTCTATTATATTTAAGAAACTATAATGACTGTAAATGTTTTGGGGTTAAATAATTTTTTAAATGTGTTTATATTTTTGAGAGAAAGAGACACAGAGCAAGTGGGGGAGGGGCACATACACACACACACACACACACACACACACACACACACACACACTCCAAAGCAGGCTCCAGGCTCTGGCTCTGAGCTGCAGCACGGAGCCCAATGTGGGGCTCAAACTCATGAACCATGAGATCATGCCCTGAGATGAAGTCAGATGCTCAACCAACTGAGCCACCCAGGCATTCCAAAAATAAATTTGTTTTTAGTGACCTTGACAAATTGATCATGAAGTATGGTTTCTAAGATTTAGGGTGAGAACTTTTAAAAAAATGATAAGTTGTTCTTACTGTCGCTCCTCAATTTTAGGTTCATATTCTAAAAACAAAAACAAAAAAATAAACAACAGCTACAAAAAAACATGAAAGGGAGAAATAAGGTTTATCCTTATAGTAAAGGAGAATTTGAATATTGAGCTACATATTTAAAACCCTCAACTAAGGCAATAAATGCATTTCTGTTGTTTGGAAGGACCCAAAATTGTCAGAAAATATTTGTGCCAATTTTTTAAAATTTTGCAATGCAAATTTCTGTCAGCAATTCTTAAAAAGGGACATTATAAATATCATTTATTCTAACTACCATTAATTTTTAACAGACTCTTTAAAAAAATGTTTATTTATTTTTGAGAGACAGAGAGAAAAAGACCATGAGCAGGGGAGAAGCAGAGAGAGAGGGAGACACAGAATCCACAGAATCGGAAGCAGGCTCCAGCACAGAGCCCTCGGTACAGAGCCAAGGGGGTCCAACCCACGAACCTGAGCCCAATTTGGGCACTTAACAACCTGAGCCACTCAGGCACCCTCCATTTGTTTCTCTTTCTGAAGAAAACAAACATGTATTAATATTTTCAAAAATAAGTCTCCAAATAACTCTTTGTTAGATGGACACATTTTTTTAAGTGTTTATTTATTATGGAGAGAGAGACAGAGTGCAAGTGGGACAGAGACAGAGAGAAGGAGACAGAATCTGAAGCAGGCTCCAGGCTCTGAGCTGTCAGTACAGAGGCTGACGTGGGACTCAAACCCACGAACGATGAGATCATGACCTGAGCAGAAGTCAGACATTTAACCGACTGAGCCACCCAGGTGCCCCTGGACATATATACTTTTTTAAAATGTTACATGTTTACATTTATTTCTGTATTGCTATTGAAAAATGAAAGAAAAAGTAAAAAAGAATTCAGAAAGTGATTATTGACTAATAAATTAAATGTTGATATACGGACAATTATCCAAATGGGGAAAAAAATAAAGCAATGTTTATTGGGAGAATTCCCTAACACATTCCCCCCTTTGATGCTTGGACCCCTCTATTTTGGGCCAAAGAGCATCATCCTGTTGTAAAGGTTTATATTTCCATAACATCATTATATGAGCAGCCGTTTTTCTCTCAACCATAGTCTCAATGAAACTGGAGACCGATCATATAATCAAGGGAGCCAAGCAAGGTAAGATCAAACACTTTCGGCAATGTTTGTTTATTTGACTTTTTTTCTTCTGAAATACAGAGGCTCATTTGGTGATTTGTGATCTTTGTCAAGCACTTAAAGCTGAATGGTTGGATTTCAAATTATGTTTTCCAACCTTTGAAATTTCAAATTACTTTAAAGTAATTTTCAAAGTGTTAATTTACCAGGTTTTGGGGTTTTTTAAAGCTTATTCAAGACATAATTTGTTAATCAAATATATGTAAAAATTAATGACAGCTTTGGTTGCAAAATTAAAGAAAAAAGAGAAACAAATGATAAATAAAGCACATAAGAATATAAGAATATAAGAAGAAAAACAAGTCCAGCAATAAAGTGAGATGTACTTGAAGTGTTCACTCCACTGGAGAAAACTGCTTATAAAATAACTCATGAATCATGCTGAGTATTAGTTGCAATTCTGTCTTAATGGATACATCTCTGAAAATGTTTTATTTTCATTTAAACTGGTTAAACAGGATGTTTTATTTGCAAAGGTGCACATATCACAACTTGGAGTGAAGTTCAAGAAAGATGATTCAAAATTTCTAATAATCCCAAATTATATTGGTGCTGCATATATATAATCTAAACATGTAATTTTGGAATTTTGACTATAAGCATATTTTTGAAAATAAAGTGTCATTGGTAAAATAAATTCTCTTGTAAGTATAAACTCTTTTATAAGTTTCTTTCTCAAATTTACTCTTCTGACTTCAATAAGCAACCTTCAATTCAAAATATTGGAGCATTAAAAAAATCCATATAACACTGTTAGATGTTTTTGAGTATAATGAAAGCAAATTGGAATTAAAGTTTAGGGATGTATAAAATAATTTGATATTTACTTGAATTTTCCAAGTATTATAAATGCATATTCCTTAAAATTCTGACTTCAAGGGTTGCCTGTGTGGTTCAGTCAATCAAATGTCCAGCTGATTATTTCGGCTCAGGTCACGATCTCACGGTTTGTGAGATAAAGTGCCATGTTGGGCTCCATGCTCAGAGCATGCAGCCTGCTTGGAATTCTCTTTCTCCCTCTCTCTTCCCTCCCTGGCTCACACATTCTTTCTTCCTATCTCAAAATAAACAAATGAACAAAACAAATCTGATTTCTAGTATTTCACAATAATTTAATAAAACTAACAGCAAAATGACGGCATGGAAAGCATTCTTTGGAATGATGTCAGTATGAATTTAATTAATTTCAGCTCTTTGATGAAAATATACGTCATTTAGATATACATTTTATTGAATTGGGTATTTGGACAAACAAAAATATAACTACAATATCCTCTAGTCAGCATAACTAGAATTTGTTGCATAAAAACAGCCCAGAGAATGTGATTAGGACAGTAAAAAGAATGATAGGCAAGGAAGACCGACCATTACTGCTATCAGTTCATCTTCTAAGGATGACCTGACACATTTCTCAGTCTGTGTCCCTATGGAGTAGATTAGGAGGCTATAAGACACTATGCGTTTTATACAATGTGCAGCTGACTGGCTTAGAAACAAAGTAAACACAATTAAAAGTAGAATGCTTGTCTTTAAAAGGCAGTTCTTACACTTCCCTTTGGCAATTTTTAGGTATTTACTTTAAATTTAATAGTTAAGTGTATAAAGACATAATTTGTGTATAGTGGATGGCTCATGAGAGCTTTCACTGCAGTAGAACATCCTTGGAGAATTTACAGAATCTTCTTCAGTCAATTGCAATTCTGATGTTCCACACGGTTACAACATTTTTATTTCATTAACACCTAATTTACAAGCATAAGCCATTCTAAATGTATCAGAACAGATGTAGGAAATAATTATAATTTAGACTGAAATCTTCATCTCCTAGTCACATATTTTTAACCCATCTATCTTAAGAAAAAAACTTATCCAAGAGGATTATAAAGAAATAAAAAAGTTTGTCAATTTAGATAAAGAGTTGCTACAAATTTTGTAATCCATTTCTACCATTTACCTATCATTGTACAGATGTGTAATACCTGCTATACTGAGCTGTATGGTTTATAAGAGATATTGAGAGGACATTCTGCACCTATTTAAATAAGCTGTTTCATGTAGCTTCCCATCATAGCCCTTGGATATTTAAGTTTAATGCTCTGAGAGCTCTTCAAATTTTATTTTCAATTTTCTAAAGGGCGATTATTTTACTTGATTGACTTAGCATTTAATTGGCTACATATAAAAACAAATACAGAAAGGAAATACTTTCACCATTATGCAAATACTAAAGAAACTTAGTGTGTAGTATCATCTACCAGAACTATCTTAATCAGTTTAAAAAATCTAGTCAACATAGGAGAAATACTAACAGCCCCACACCCTATATAGCTTAATTACTTGAATAAACAGAATAACCAATTGCTCCGGACTTGAACAGAAACAACCCACACGATTTGGATGTGCTCATTCAAGATCAACTTTCAGTTGTGTGCAGTCAGCATGACCCATTATTTCTTCCCATTAGCCCTTACATATCCAGATCTGAATTAGAGAGGGACAGCTCTGGAATAAAACATACAAACATGTCTACCTAAAACTATCTTCCTCTCCAATTTCCATTCATCTATCCATATTTTGAATTATGACTGCTTATATTTACTCCACTTCCTACATACACTCCTCACTTATTACATGTCCCAAGATGAGTAATAGGCTTTCAAAACTGCCTTTGAATGCTATTCTTCCTATTACTGTCTTCATGTGCTTTATAATAGAATATCTTTATGAACTATCTAATATTGAGCAAGTATATCATATAATTTGCACTATTTTTCTATTAAAAATCAATGCTTGATTTTTTTGCATTAGGATTACTTTAAGCATCTTAATATGGAATAATGAAAAAATGAACTTTCACCTATTCAAAAATCTCAGTAAGTTATGATTTAAGATGATACCAAAGAAAGTTTTGGAGAGGGTATACATCTAATTGTCTTTGAAAAGCTTATCTCAAAATAAGCGGTTTTTTCCCCTATAATTTACATTTTGATAAGGTCAACTTTCTCAGAAGCCCTTCATTTTGCTTTGTATAGGTAACGTTGAACAAATGAAAATACAAAGAATGAATGTATCCCTACCTTAAGGAAAATCACTGCGGATCTTACTGCCAGACTTCATATACCTGCAAGATAAGAAGAAAGACATTCAAGAGCTCTTTACATTATGTAAACAAAACAAAATAAGACAAAAACACACAAAAAAACAGTACTCTTCAAGTAAGCAAAAATTGAGACAGAGAACTTTCTTCTCAGCAGATATCTATTTCTAATAGAAAAAAATAAAACAAAAGATATCATCACAGTTGTTCCATCTAACTTACAATAAAATAAGCAGAAAAATAATAAGTTAATGAAAAATAATTAGGGTAGTCATGAGATAGTTTATGCAGCATAAACTAACCTAAGATGATTTTCAAGTATGTGGTATAGAATAAACCATAGCATAATTTTTCTTACCATTAAGATTAACCTGATTTTCTGTATACCCATCCATAAGTTTGGATTCACCATTGTTTCTTTATTTTAAAACACAATTTTTAAATATAATTTACAATGTTGATGATAGAATATTTAAGATATTCTATAGCATTCAGTCACTAACAGTCAACTGATTTCATATAACAGTAAAATATAATGATTGCATAGAACTTTGTGCCTCATAGGGCATTTTCATACATTTTATGATTTTTATTAAAAAAAAAACACAGTGAGAGGCCAAGACACCTAGGAAAATTCTGACAAAAAATGATAGTGATCCCTGAGAAGAGACAAATGTGATAATCCCTAAGAATGCCTCAAGTGGAGGAAGTTACTAGGCTGTGGTCCAGAAAAAGGAAACCCAGTGAAACGGTGGTCAAGTCTCCGTGAGTTGAAGAAACAGAAGGGCAAGTGTAGGGAAGTCAAGGTGGCTACAGTTTGCAGGGCAGAGTATAGAGAACAGAGAAACACAGAGACAGAACTCTTAAAGATTTTCTGAGGGTCCCCTACGAGTAATCAGGTGATCAGTGTATGCCTGTAAAGATATTACCCACAGACAGAAAAAAATACCTAAAAGTTAAGAGAACAATGTCTAATGTTCATTTGGATTAAGAATAGTAGCTGTTCCTATCAGCTATGGTGGAAAACCTCACAATGTGAGGAACACAGATTAGAATACCATGAAGGGGCTTGCCTCAGTAGGCAAGAAAATTAATACTAAAAGAAATGTAGTTCTTATCCCATATAGCAAAGCTGAAAAATAAGACCCCAAAAGATCAAGTTGTTTCCAACTAACTGAACCACGTCGTGAACAAAGTTCAAGGATATTTACAGGAATTTATATAGGATATAAAATTATACAGCAACCAATAAGTTTGACAATCTCTTGACCAAATATGAAAGATCAAAGGGGTTCACAAGTACCTCCACCTAATTACTAAAAAAAGAAGAAAGTGATTCTCACTCCTGGTGCGCAATTCACCACATTTAATTGCTTTGTGAAATAAACACACTAAGAAACTATTTTGAGAAAAATATTTCCTAGTGGTATTAGAAAAACAAGAGAGGAATAGATGACCAAACAGAAAAGCACTCAAGGACTTAAATTTAATTTTTTTATTATTTTATTTTTGGGTCAGAGTCAAAGTAGGAGTGGGGGAGGGGACAGAGAGACAGGGAGGCAGACTGAATCTGAAGCAGGCTCCAGTCTCTGAGCTGTCAGGAAAGAGTCCGATGTGGGGCTCAAACTCATGAACCGTGACATTGCAACCTGAGCCAAGGTCAGATGCTTAACTGACTGAGCCACCCAGGCGCCCCTCAAGGACTTAAAATTTAAAAAGAATGATACCAGGCATCATAAAGTTAACATTTACATAATTCCTAGACAACTTCCTTATCTATGGTCCCAGGAATCAGGTGACTAACACAAGTAATTTTTAGTTACTTGTTGGTTCTGTAATTAATACAACAGATTAACAATCGTTAATGTCCTCTTCTATGTAGTTCAAGCATCCTACTGTTTATACTACATCAAATAAATGCATCCCTATTGCACAATTTATAGTATAACATACTTGCATAAAATAAGTCCATGAGTCAAAAAAGTAAATACAAAGAATATTAGAAAATATTTTAAATTGAAGGAAAAATAAAACCACACTATATCAAAAGTTATCGGATGCAGCTAAAGCATTCCTTAAACGAACTGTCACAACATTAAATGATTATATCAGAAAACAACAGAAGTTTCAAATTAATTATCTGTGCATCCACCTTATGAAATTAGGAAAAAAATAGAAAACTAACATCAAAAAAGGAAACAATAAAGATACGTGTAGAAGTCAGTAAAACCAGAAAAGCTTGTGCAGAAAAGTCAAAGTAAACAGAAGCTGTCTCTTTCTTTTCTTTTTAAATAAATAGTTTACTGTCACGTTGGTTTCCAACAACAACCAGTGCTCATCCCAACAAGTGCCCTCCTCCATGCCCATCATCCCCCCTCCCAAGCCTCCTTTTCTTTCTTTTCTTTATTATTTGAGAGCAATTTTAACAAAATTGGAAGGTACAAAGATTTCCTTTTTTTTTTTAATGTTTTATTTATTATTTTTGAGAGAGAGAGAGATAGAGACAGCGTGAGCAGGGGAGGATCAGAGAGAGAGGGAGACACAGAATCAGAAGCAGGCTCTAGGCTCTGAGCTAGTTGTCATCACAGAGCCCAATGCAAGGCTCCAACCATAAGATCGTGACCTGAGCCAAAGTCAGACACTTAACCTACTGAGCCACCCAGGCACCTCCAGAGATTTCCAATATAATCTCTGCGCAAAAACATGCATAGCCTCCCCATAATTAACATCACTCATTAGAATGGTACATATTTTTTCCAAGTATAAACTACACTTACATATCATAATCACCCATACTTTACTTTAGGGTTCACTCTTGGTGTTGTCCCATGAATTTGGACAAAATTTATAATGAAATATATTCGTTTTTTTTTAAATTTTTAAAAATTTTAAAAATGTTTTAATTATTTCTGAGAGAAAGAGAGAGAGAGTGTGTGTGAGCAGGGGAGAGTCAGAGAGAGAGGGAAACACAGAATTCAAAGACAGGCTCCAGGCTCTGAGCTGTCAGTACAGAGTCCAATGTGGGGCTGGAACCCATGAACCATGAGATCATGACCTGAGTTGAAGTCAGATGCTTAACCAACTGAGCCACTCAGACACCTCAACATATATTCATTCTTGTAACAGCATACAGAGTATTTTTACTGCCCTAAAAATCTTCTATGAACCATAAATTCATCCCTCCTTCTGCCCGACCTCAACAACCTCTGCTGTTTTCATTGTCTCCAGATTTACTTTTCCAGAATGTCATATGGTTGGAATCATACATTACATATAGCCTTTTCAGATTGTCTTCTTTCACTGAGTGATACACAATGAAGGTTCCTCATGTTTTTTCATGGCATGATAGCTCATTGCTTTTTAACATTAAGTAATATTCCATTGTCTAGATGTACCACAGTTTATTTATCCATTCACCTACCAAAGGACATGTTGATTGCTTCCAAGTTTTGGAGATTATAAAGCTGCTATAAACATCTATATGTAGGTTTTTGTGTAAACATTAGTTTTCAACTCCTTTGGGTAAATACCAAGGACTGCAATTGCTGGATTATATGGTAAGAGTATGTTTAGTTTTAAGAAACTGCCAAACTCTCTCCCAAAGTGACTACCATTTTGCAATACCACTAGTAACGTATGAGAGGTCCCTATTGCTCTACATCCTCCCCAGCATTTGCTATTGTCAGTGGCCTGGATTTTGGTCATTAAAGTAAGTATGCAGTGATTTCACATTTTTGTTTTAATTTGTACTTCCATGATGACATACAATATGAGATATATGTTTATAAGTTTATTTTCAATCTGAATATCTTCTTTGTTGAAGTGTTTTATGCACTTTGGCCCATTTTTTAATCAGATTGTTAGTTCTCATGTTGATGAATTTTAAGAATTTTTGTATATTTTGGAAAACACTTTTTAACAGATGTGTCTTTTGGAAACATTTTCTCCCAGTCTTGTCTTCTGATTCTCTTGATATCGTTTATCACTGAGAAGTTTTTAATGTTAACAAAGTCCAACTTATCAGCGTATCTTTCATGGATCGTGCTTTTGGTGTTGCATCTAAAAAGGCATCACGATACACAAAACCCTTTAGATTTTCTCCTATGTTATCTTTTAGGAGTTTTACAGTGTAGTGTTTTATATTTAGGCCTATGATCCATTTTAAGTTAACTTTTGTAAAGAGTGTAAAATCTGTGTGTAGATTCTTTTTTATTTCTACTTTTTGCGTGTGGATATCTAGGTGTTCCAGCACCATTTGTTGACAAAATGATCTTTGCTCCATTGTGTTTCCTTTGCTCCTTTGTCAAAGATCAGTTAATTACATTTATGGGGGTCTATTTCTGTGTTCTCTATTCCCATCCAATGAACAATTTGTCTATTCTCTTGCCAATATCACACTGTCTTGATTCCTGCAGCTTTATAGTAAGTCTTAAGATTGGGTAATATCAGTCCTCCAACTTTGTTATTCTCCTTCAATATTTTCTTGGCTATTATAGCCTTTTCCCCTTTCCACATGAACTTTAAAATCAATACCCATAAAATAACTTGCTGGGAATTAAACTGGGATTGCACTGAGTCTATAGATGAATTTTTGTGATTTTAAAAAGTATTTATTTAAAAAGTTCAATTAAATTGATATACCTCTAATTACACTCATGAAAAATATACTCCCATATAAGTGATTAATTGATTTTTCAACAAAGATTCCAAGTCAAAGCAATGGAGAAAAGAGCCTTTTAAAAAATTGGAAATATGAAAAAAATACATCAATTCTTACCTCACATTAAATGCAAAAATTACCTCAAAGTGAACACAGACCTTAGGGGTGCCTGGGTGTCTCAGTAGGCTAAGCGTCTGACTTCAGCTCAGGTCATGATCTCAAGGTTCATAGATTCAGGCCCTACATTGGTCTCTGTGCTTATAGCTAGCTCAGAGCCTGGAGCTTGCTTCTGATTCTGTGTCTCTCTTTCTCTGACTCTCCCCTGCTCACGCAGTCTCTCTCTCTCTCTCCCTCTCAGAAATAAATAAAAAGTTTAAAAAAATGAACACAGACTTTAGTATAAAATTCAAAATTATAAAATTTCTAGAGGACAATATATAAGATAATTCCTGTGACCATGACTTAGGTAAAGATTGCTTTGACACTACTCTAAAAGTACTGTCCATAAATGAAAAGTTATCATTTGGACTTGATCAAAATTATGAACTTCTGCTCTTTGAAAAAGACTCTATAGAGAATAAAAAAAACAAATGTAGTCTAGGAAACAATATTTGCAAGCACATTTCTGATAAAGGACTTGTCTCTAAAATATACCAAGAAATGCCCAAACTCAACAATAAAAAAGGAACTAAATTTAAAAAATTAACAAAAAATTTGAACAGACACTTCACTAAAGAATATATTTGGATGGCAAATAAAGTGATGTTCAACATTATGAGTCCTAAGGGAAATATCAATTAAAAACTACATATTGGAAATGGCTAAAACTAAGACAAAAATGAAACACATACACATGTGCACTAACTTTACCACATTGAGGATATGGAGGAACCAGAATTCTAATATACTGTTTGTGAAAATACAAAACATTACAAGTACTTTGGTAAAGTTTGGTGTTTTCTTATAAAATGTGTTCTATAGGGGGACCTGGGTGGCTCAGCCAGTTAAACAGCTGACTTTGGCTCTGGTCGTGACCTTATGGTTCATAACCTTGAGCGTCGTGTCCAGCTGTCTGTTGTCAGCAAAGAGCCCACCTCAGAACCTCTATCCCTCAATCTCTGCTCCTCTCCTGCTTGCACCTGCACATACACTCTCTCCACTCTCTCTCTCTCTCTCTCAAAAAAAAAAAAAACCCACAAAACATTTAATAAACAAATAAATAAACTGTGCTCTTTGTGTACCATTTATTCCTCAGTTTCACCACTAGGAGTTTACCCAAAATTATGTTTATAGCCATTATCCTCATAAACAACACAAATGTTTTTCAACATGTGAATGGATCTATATGTATAATAATAATAGTCAGCAATAATAAGGAATGCATCACTGATACATGAAATAACACAAATTAATCTCAAATAGATTATGCCAACTGAAAGCAGTGAGTCTCAAAGGCTGTACACTATATGATTCTATATACATGGCATTCTGGGGGGAAAAAAGGCAAAGTTATAGGCTCTAGGGACTGGGTTGGAGAACCTGTTTCACTACAAAGGAGCACAAGAGAAGTTTTGAACTGATGGAATTGTTCCATATTATTTTGGTGGTGATTACACAGCTGTATGCCTTTGTTAACATCATAAAACTATATTCTAAATGTGGTGGAGTTTGTTTGTTTGTTTGTTTGTTTGTTTTTAAGTAGGAAGCCTGAACTCATGACCCTGAGATCAAGACCTGAGCTGAGATCAAGAGTCGGACTTTTTGAGTTGGACTCAAGGGGCGCCTGAGTGGCTCAGTCGGTTAAGCATCCAGCTTTGCTCAAGTCATGATCTCATAGTTCATGGATTTGAGCCACGCACCAGTCTCTGTGTTGACAGCTCAGAGTCTGGCGCCTGCTTCAGATTCTGTGTCTCCCTCTCTCTCTGCTCCTTTATCACTTGCGCTCGGTCTCTTTCTGTCTCTCAAAAAGAAAAAAAAAAAGTTAAAGAAAAGAGTCAGGCTTTTAGTCAATGAGCCACCTAAATGCCCCTAAGTGTGGTGAATTCTAATGAACATAAATATGCATCTTGATAAAAAATATAATAAGCCAAAATTTTATTATTTTGTAATAATTATAACAAATAAAAATTACCATTAAAATATACCATTTACAATTGTACACAAAAATGAAATAGTAGGGATAAGTTTAAAAAATGTGCAAAATCTGTCCAATGAAAAGTAGAAATCATTGTTGAAAGAAATTAAGGAAGGCAGTTATTTACCTAAGAGAAAAGAAAACATATATCCTCAAAGATTGGAACAAGAACATTCTGAACAGCTTTATTTATAGCAGTCTAAAGTTAGAAAAATGACCCAATTTTAAACCATAGTTATAAAACAGAGAACTCTAAAAGAGATCTACACATATATATAGATCCTTATATTACACCAAAATAACACAGCAGAGCAGTGGATAATAAAGAGATTTTAAAGTAATAGTGAAAGACAACTGGGTATCACAATGGAAGAAGAGAGAAGATAACAAACTTACTTCCTACTGTATACAACAATCAATTCTAGATTAATTAAATACTGAAATGTAAAAAAAATAATAATCAAGTTCATCTAGATAATAATCTAGGAAAATATTTTCATGATCTCAAAGTAGTTTAACTTCTTAAATAGAACCCAAAAAGTTCTAATATAAGAAACAGTTATAAAATGGACTACATTAAAATAGAGGCTTTCCATTCACCAAAAGATGTCATTAAAGATGTGAAAAAGAAGCTACGCTGTAGGAAAAGGTATTTGCAACACATATTACCCTTAACAGGCTCATATCCAGAATATAAAAATAAATCCTACCTATCATAGGGAAAGGAAGCCCTACTATCCACAAATTCTCAAGATAATTAACAAAAGACAATATCCAAATGGCCAATAAACAATCAAAAGGTATTAAATTGTATTAACAAAGTGATGCAAAGTAAAAAGAACACTACTATTACTAAAACTCATGACATTTTTATTAATATAACTCCCCAGAAATACCAAAACTTAAAAGTAAATGATGCCCAATACCTGAAGAAAGGAATCTTTCACACACCGGTAGAGAGAGTGGTTTTCCACCCTACTCTGGAAAACAGACGGGTATCATTTACTAAGGTTGAATATAGATACATCATTACATTCAGCAACAGCACTCCTACTGAACAGATAGTATATACATATGTCAAAAATATGAACAAAAATGTGTAAAAGCCCAAATCTATAAATAACTCAAATTTCTATCAACAGAACAATGTTCAAACAAATTTTAAAAATGTTAAAAAAGATGGAAAAACTTTAAAATCATTTACAGTAACATCACCCAGCAACTCACAGCTATACAGATAACACATGGTGACTCTCACAATCATAATTTTGAACAAAATAAAGTATATAAGAAGACTAAAGTCTCTCTGCTTTCATTTATATAAAATATAAAACATGAAGAAATAACTAACAATTATGGATGTAAGTTCAAGTGGTAAAATACAAAGGAAACCAAGGAAATTATCACCATTAGTATCAAAATATCAGCTACAGTTGGTTGAGAGAAAGCAGGTAATAATTAAGAGGTACTTTGAAGTGAAATTTGGGGATGTGGGCAATGTTTTCGTTTTTTAACTTCATTGGTGTTTACCAAGCAGCAATTTTGTCTTAAAGTTCCTGAGTTGTATATTTTTTTAAAAAAAAATTATAGTTTAGTTATTTATTTTTGAGACAGAGAGTCAGAGCATGAGTGGGGGAGGGGCAGAGAGAAAGGGAAATATAGAATCTGAAACAGACTCCAGGCTCTGAACTGCCAGCACGGAACCCGATGTGGGGCTCAAACCCACCAACCACGAGACCATGACCTGAGCCGAAGTCAGACACTTAACCGACTGAGCTACCTAGACGCTTTTGTATACTTTTGATACTTGCTCCTTTTTTGTTTCTCACAATAAAAAACATAAAGTTAACCATGGATAAATGGATAAATGGGTAATTAAATGATGCTCCATCATTGCTTCAAACTTAACATATTTAGAAAGAAACTCAGCCTCTCTTTCTTCTAAATCAGTTTCCATACTGCACTGCCAAATTCTGCCCATGGCACCACCACTTACTTCCAATTCTAACTTGAGATCCATGCTCCTTATATTGTTGAAATAGAGAAATTTTATATTTCAACAAGTGAAGAAGGATCACGGTGCAAAACCCAGCCTTTCCTTTTATAATCTGTGTGCCTACAAGCAAATTTCCTAATTGACCCCACGTCTAATTGCTGCATCTGGTAAATGGAGACAAATACTATGATGTCTTAGAGTTTAAAAAATAACAAATATAAAAATTTATCCCACTGTACATATTTTAAAAATATTGATTCCTGTTTTCTCTGAATACAACCCTCCTCCTCCCCATATACAAACTGATCTTTTCTTACATCAACTGTCTTTCTGTATTGTGCTTGTGAACAAAAAAGAAGCCCTGATGGATTAGAGGCTATTCCTGTCATCGAGGCTGGGTGTTCTCCTACGGAAGTTCAGGCACTCAACAACTATGATAAATCAAGAAAAACAAAATGAAACAAAACAGAAAACCTCCATAATTATGTCTGAACACAGATAAAAATTAGAACAGTGTTCAAGTCACAAAAATGACCTAGTATCTCCTTACCCATGCTTATATTAGTGATTGCTGCTTCTATACCAAATACACTTTTAGGATTGCTTCATATCTCCTGTTTTTAAAATAAGATTTATTAGCATACTCAGTCATAGAATTATCTCCATCTCTGTGAATTATTTCCCAAATCACTTAAATAAGCTCAAATCTTCACATAAAATCCTTTTAATGCCCTTTTAACAGATATTCCACAGCCCAGTCTGTACAGTATTCCTCTTTGCAACATTTCAGTAAATCCAACTTTGACTTAGATGTGCCTTTGGTTGTCTCTGATTTGAGAACATTGTCATCTGTCATATATGGCCCCTCGTTTGGAGCCCATCTGCCACTCCTCTCCTTGTGAGATCTGTTTTCCTTCATGTATAAACTATTTTGGCAACCTAATTGGGATTTGTACCTCTCCCTTTTCTACCTCTAACCCATTCCAGAAAATGCTGAATATTTATTAGTCCAAAAAATCATCTTCCTAAAAATATACTATTTATCAGACATCTAATTTTACATGTCCATTTTAATATTTAGTGAGTGAAAGGCTGTCAGTAACTGGTCTCTCAAGAGACCAGATATGTCTTTTGTGCTGGTGAGAACCAGTTGTAAGCTGTGATATAGCTGGGTGTTCAGAGATAAAGTTTCAAGTGCATACCTGTAAATGGAAAAGCAATTTTCTCTTATGCTCCATCTAATATTGTGTCAAAATTCTTTAATTCCTTTGTTTTGTCTTAAATAAAGAAAGGTTATGTTGTGAGTAAAAAAAAAAAATCTGTTTTGATAGCTTGAATCTCTGGAATAACCCCCAAAGGAATTAGCAGGAAGCAAATCTAGTCAAAGCAATGTTTAGAAAATAGAAGTTTATACCTTGTCATTATACTTCACAGTTTCAACTAGACCTGCAATGAGAACACTGCCTTCCTTTTTTTTATTCAACAGATAGTTTTCATTTGTGCTTTTTAAAAAGTATTTTTAAAATTGTATTTTACATAACATGACACATAAATTGCATACTGTTGGAAGAATTGTCTGGCTCCCTGAATGAAACCATTTTAATCTCAAGAGTTTTATTATCTGTTAAAATCTATTTAAATATAGGCATTCAATTTTACATTACTTGACATTTATGGAGAAGCTATTTTACAGCAGCAGGTTTCTGAATAGACAAGATCACAACAAATAGTCATGATTATATGACATTCTAGATTTTAAAATATGGGGAAAGGAGGATCTGAATATCCTGGGCAGTTCACATATATAAGTATATGTAATAAAACCCTGGATGAGAGGTCTGCTAATACCTTTTATGTGTTTGACAACTACAGTTATGACATGTATAAGAATAGTCTACATATTTTTGGCATATTACAATATTAATTAAAGCTATACTCTTTTTAATATCAGCTAAGCTACTTCATGTTAAAACTATAGAAAAGGGACATGGATTTGTCCTTCAGATGCTTGAAGCCTATATTTGTATTTATAGAAAATAACAGTAACTTTGCTAATTGAACTGGTTAGAAAGACAAAGAATCCTACTCTAATTATGCATTGTGATCTATCCATGGGCTAAAATTTAATCTCAGCTTACTTCAAAAATACAAAAATACAAATCATGGGAACAGTTTTTAGTTTTAGATATAGATAGATAAACCATATTAATATATGTGTGTATATGTGTGTGTGTGTGTGTGTATGTATCGGTAAGACTTGCTTAAATTGCTAGCTTGAGTAACGGCTGAAAGAATCTGGGAAAATGAGATCTACAATGAGGGTTCTTTACAACTTGCCTCATGAGTCTGATGTGTAACAATCAAAACTAGACTTTTTATGAACAAATTGCCACAAGATTTTAAATTACATAAAAGAATCTGCATGAAACTTCTATCCATCTAATGGCTATTGAAAAATGAGGTAATTACCTAAAATAATTTGCATGTGAAGAGCTAATACAGTATTACAAAGTAAAGTCCAGTTGTGAAAGCAATGCATAATTTCCTGATTAATGTCTCATGCACAATATTCCCCCATGCTCAGTTAGAGCCTAAATAACAGTATGGTCAATCAATCAACTGTTTTTTTAAAAAAGATAACTAAGATAATAAATGAGTTCAGCTCTAATAAATCATTAGTTGAACTCATTGTATTTTAGAATTATGACAACATATCACAATATATGGCATTTTTAAGGCGCTACACTTAGATTTTAATTGGAATGATTACATATTTTTAGTGATTCAAGATTAGTGTGTGAAGGCAATTTTTTTTTGTAGTTTATAAAATGTCATCTATTAAGCTATTGAAGAAAACTTCACATTAAAATACCAAGTCTGTAACTCACAGCTCTGCCAAAAGTTATGATAAGAGCGATATTTAGTCAGGAAATCTGAGAATGTCAGTGGAGTAATATGGCCAAATTTCCTACACAGATCATGAAACATTTCCCTTCCCAGTGCAAAGTGGAGACATCTCTTCTAAAGTAAAATTAATCTGCTCCACTAGCTGAGGCAGGTGTGGCGATCAGGTGAGGCTAAGCTGCTCTAAAGATACAAGGAGGGTAAGTGAGCTCTGATCAGTCGCTTAACCAACTCAAATAACCTTTCTTTCACTTTTCTACTAGTCTCTTGATGCGTAAATGGAGATACTCTTTAAAGTATTAAGGTTATTTATGGAACACATTAAAAAGTAGATTTTTTTCTCACTTTGTTTGGTAGGAAAGGGAAAGGGGAGCAGAGGAAAGTTTTCTGAAAGCCAAGGTGGTTTCTGTTATTGTTGGGGATAGGGAAATGAAAGCCCGTCCAAAAAAATGTGTGTAACTGTCCTGATCCAGCCAGAAACAGACTCTCCTTTTGCTTCTTGTCAGGAAAGCATTAATTTTTGGTAAGTGAAAAAAGCAAGTTTGGAGGTCAGACAGACTATTCTGTCTGGGGCCCACAGCTTACTATCACTTTCAGCAAGTTACTTACCCTCCTCCAAGCCTATTTTTTTAACCTGAAAACTGCAGGTGGTAACATAACACATCCTAATGGGCAGCTGTGACTGCTGACTACAACAGTATGAATCACTAGTACTAGCACAAGACTCGTGGGCTAGTACCAATCATGTAGCCTGGTGACTGGTACTAGTAAGTGCGGAACATATACGACAGAATGTATTATTGATGCTGTTATTAAATTACTTAGGTAATCTCTCATATCCATCTCCTCATCTCTAAAATGGAGATAATAACAATATCTATCTGATATATTTGTTGTGAGAACTAAATGAATTAATACATCTACATTTCTTAGTGCATGATATATAATAAGACCTCAAAGTGTTAGCAAATTAATCACTGGTACCTACTAGCCATACGCAGCCACTGAAATTCAAATTAGTTAAAATTAAATAAAATTAAGAATGGCATGAGTCACATTTCAAGTGCTTACATGTGGCTATTCTCTTGTATTAGACAATCAGACAAGAATATTTCTATCACCTCAGAAAATAATATTGGGTATTGATAATAGATATATCCTTAAAGATTTGTAGGAACATATGACCAGGCATACTTACTGTTAGCCAGTGAGTAGTGTACAGAGAATGGAATTCAGGATAGAGAATTTGCAGAAGATGATTAGCCTGTACTCTACCTAAGTTCATATTTCAGGTTGTTTTAGGTATGCCTTCTTTACATTGAGGCATGTAATATTTTAGGAAAAAATTTAAATTGTGAAATAACATTTATGAACACTGTTACATTAAATCAGATTGACTCTAGTTAACAGGGAAAGAATTATTCACATTGCCAATTCAACAGCAATGTACAATGTAGAAGTCACTTGAGGTACCAGCTTATTTAAAAAATATATATATATAGATACATATACATGAATATGTCTTTGAGTGATATCCCAATGTAAGAAAACTTTCAGAGCTTTAGCAGTCTAAATCCCTGCGACTGTGATGACTAAGACCTTTAAAACTTTGTCAGGCTTAAAATAGTCTCCTAAGTCACATGCAACTGTTATTAAGTTCTCAGCAACTATGCAAGAACATGTTTATTTAATATTTATTAACAGACTATCAATAATGAGAAGCAATTATTTCATCAATTTCCCAAGTGAAAGGACTTCTCCAATTTCAAAACCCTGGGCCATTTTTTCACATTCTTATCTTGGCCCTGGATTTCCTGGGAATATTTAAGCCTGACTATTCTTTAATTTTGGAAATACAACTTTCCCTTGGTGCTACTATACAATTGTCTCCCTGTTCTCCTCCTGCTATTCTGCCTTTCTATACTATTGCTCCTCAGTGTTTTACCCTGCGTTTTATCACTGAATTTTCTTATGCCACTTTAAATGCTCCTTTGAGTGATCTATGTTGTTATTTCAAATATCCCTCGTGTAGTGATGGTGTCACATTCTATACCTCCAGTGAGAAGTTTTCATTTAAATTCTAAACTTCTATTTTGTTTTATTTTTATTTTCTGCATGCCCCATGGACCCAAAGTCATATTTTTGTAATATTTAAACTTTTTCCTGGAGCTCTGTTTACAAATAAATATATATGCACAAAGGAGCTTTTTCTTCTTTGTTTCACTTCTGACTAATAACGACTTGATAAACTTGATAATACATTTTCCCTTAAAAGTCACTAAATCATGTTCATTCTGCTTCATATAATATATACTCATCCTATGCGGTACCTGAGTGGCTCAGTCGGTTAAACATCCCAAACTTTGGCTTAGGTCATGATCTCATAGTTGGTGGGTTCAAGCCCTGCGTCGAGCTCTGTGCTGACAGCTCAGAGTCTGGAGCCTGCTTTGGATTCTGTGCCTCCCTCTCTCTCTATTCCTCCCTTGCTCATGCTCTGTCTCTGTCTCTCTCTCAAAAAAATGAATAAACATTAACAAAAATTTTATAATGTATAATCATCCCTCTCCAGGTGCCTATTCCTTCTGCTTGTATTCCTTCTGCTTGTATTCCTTCTGCTCAAACAAGAAACTCTTGTTTGAGCTTCTACAATAATTTAGTAACCCATCTTACCTATTACCAGTTTAATCCCCAAATGCTACCAACACAAATACACTTCTATGGTATTACATGAATTTCTTTAATGATTGTCATCACTTACAGAGACCTTCAAAAAACACCTTAGCATGCATGCGGTGTCCATTTTCATGACTCCTGTTTCTTAGTTCAATCTTTGTACCTATCTATCCCTCAACCCTGGCATTGCCAAGGTATACCTACTATCCCAAAATGTGCTATGTTCTCTCATGCTTCCACAATCTATTTTATCTCTCTGTGCTCCACCTGGAATCTTGCCAATCTTTCTTACTTCTGTGAAAATATTCAAAATGTTCACACATAGCAAGTCCTCAATTACATTTAGCTAAATTATTAATTAAAATATGGTTGTAAAATGCTATGAACAAGAATAGTGAGAATGATAAAAAAAATACTGACAATAAAAGGACAATATTTAGAAATACAATTATAATATCAGAAGTTTCATCACTTCTTCCTCTGTGAAACACTTTCTTCACTAGGTTTTGAATACTCACTAATCTCAAGGATTTCCTCTTGTCTAAATGGCTTTTCTTTCTCAGTCTGCTTTATGGATTCCTCCTTATATTTTGACCCTTCAATATTGGCATAGCCCAAGATTAAGATTTTTCCCTTAAATTTCTTCTATTTGAAAACCCTTAGAGATCTCATGCAATCCTATTACTTTCAATATAATTGCTATAATGAAGATTCTTAGTATGGATACCTATCTTACAACCAAGACCTTATATTCAACTCAGTGTTACTCAATGCTACTGAGTGTTACCCTGTCAAACTTTACAAGTTAAAAAACCAAGGCCCTTATCTTCCCCACTAAAATTACATATCTATCTTTCCAATTATCTAAGGCCTCAAGCTTTCAAGTAACACTTAATTCTTTTAGGAAATCTTGTTAAATATATCCTCAGAATAAATGCAGAACTGACCCTGCCCCATGACCTCCACCACTGTAATCATGCCCAAGTCATCATCCTCTCTCACCTTAATTAGCATAGAGGCATGTGAAGTGGTCTCCCTGATTTTTTGGCTCATCGACCCCTTGCCCCCTTCAATCTAGCCCCAATACAGCAGTCAAAATAATTCTGATAATATATAAGTCAGATCTTCTTGCTCCTCCGCTGGCTCTTCAATTCACCTAGAGTATATAAAATCCTTAAAGATCCCTGCTACATAGCTGACCTTGTCTTCTACTTTTTTTTTTTTTTTTTTTTTTTACCCATTCATTTCTAGCTTTCTGGTCTTTTTGGTATTCTTTTAATGGACCAGGCAAGTACTTAGCTCCAGTTCTTTCATTTCCTTCTGTTCAAGAAGTTCATTTCTCAAATACCACCATGACTCACACCACCTGTCACACCTTCCTTACTGTTTACCACACTATTTAAAATTGAAATCACCACAATTCTGAGTTCCCTTTAAAGCTTTTTCTTCACAATAATTATCAAGCAACAAATTGTATGCTTAATTATCAATTTTTGTTTGCTTATTGTTTTCTCAATACTTATAGAAGGGCAGAATATCTACCTATCTATTGTAATCTACAGAATAGTGATTTTTGCTGATATAGTCTCAGTGCCTTAAATAGCACCTGACAGAAGTCCATCAATAAATATTTGCCAAGTCAATAAATGGCTATAACAAATTAGTGATTTGAAAGATAAAATTAATGAATAAAGTAAAAAATTGGACAGCATATCATGCTAGAATATAAAAAAAAATAAGTACATATCTTTCTTCTTTTTTAAAGTTTATTATTACATGAAATAAAATGGGCAATGAAATATTTCCCCATGGGTGGTCCAATAAAGCCTATAGACTATTGAAAAATAACTATTCCTATTCTTAATTAGTAGATTATATTGCTGAAATATAATGAAATAGTTTCCCTTATACCTGACCTCTCAGACTCTTTGAAATGTTACTGTATAAAGTGGAACATAGCACACAATATTTCTTCAAATTATTTGACTATATAAACTATTTCTGATCTTCTGTGAAAAGGTGGGTTTTACAGTTTTATGGTTTTAGGAAATGACTTTTGAGAAGTGCTGGGGAGGATGGGATGTTATATATGAATTACATTTCTGCCTCAGTATGCGAAGATGAAAAATGTGATAGGTGAACCTGGAAAACTAGAAAGCTGGTAAAATGATCATCAATGTCAAGCAATAATTTGGAATATTCCATTGTCATCGTATAGTCAGGCAAAATCAAGAGCTCTGGGGATGATGATTAGTTGTATATAATAAGATGCAATCACATTGCATTAAAAAAAAAAAAGACCTGTGAGGTTTAGAAAGAATATACAGTGGAATTCTTTTTCATTTCTTTTGCTTACATCAAGAAGAAGAATGACATTTTCTTTACTTCTACGGAAATACTATTTACCCCTTCCATTAGACTTATTCTTCCATACCTTTTTCATCTATAGGTCATAAGAAGGTCTAGAAAAGATGATCCCATCAAAATTATTAAAAGACTATAGCATGGCATAACAGTAAGAACTAAGTATTTGGATTCAGAATATTTCTTTAAGTGTTCAGATGGGTATGAACAGTGAAGTATTATTATCTATCATATATCCAACTCCCTTGGGAAGGACTTGAGTTTTAAGAATATAGATTTATAGTTCTCCATGAGGAGTTAGTGTCAAGGACATGATTAATGCATAACCCTCTGATAGCTAATAATTTGGTTCATTATCATCTTTACTTGATTTATTTGTCTAATATCACTTAGAATTAGGACCATGCCAGGAATGTAAACTCATATTTAGATAAGTTTATAAAAAGACAAGTAAAAATTATGGTGGTTATAGGAATTGCAAATTAGAATATCTCTATGTCAGAAAGGTCACAGTTATGATTATATTGTTTTCTCCTTGCCCTAGAAGTTTAAATTTTAATAAGGATTAAATGGCATCTTTCTGTAACTTAAAATGGTGATAAACTAGTTTCTATTTATGCATAGATATCTTTGTCTAATAGGTTGCACTTCCTATTAGTATGATAGATTTACTAATTATTAAAATTTTGAAAATTAGTCTTTCTCCTATTCTATATAAAATAAAAAGGTAATGGAAATTATATGGTAAGTTTATATATCAATGAAACCATGTTATTGAAAAAATAACTTTTATTTCTTTCCTTCAAACTTTATACATTGTTGAAAAAGGAAATCTACACTTTGTATTTTTTAAAACAATATAACCTAGCTAACAATAGTTATTTGTTATATTTATTATTTTCCAATCTATTGTCACAGAATTTCTGGAGATATTTTCTGCTCAAGATATTCCTAATAACTTCCTTCAAAAAGGTAAGGTTTCAGTAGTTCAAAGCAATAATTTGTTTCATTGTGAATATTAAAGAAAACATTATTTTTTCCTTCTCATTACACCAAACCCTCAGTTTTCTGGGATCCACTAGAATTTGGGTAATGTTTATAAGCAGGGATAAGTAATAAGAATGGCACCCAAACTTAATGACCCTAAGTTACACTTTGCATCATAAATATACTATTATGACTACTATGTGTTCACTTTAATCCTCAAAAGAGTCTGATGGGAATAAAAAACCCCTAATTACACAGGCAAATACTTACATAGCAATTGCTATACTCATATTGTTTTGAGTACTTTCTGCATAATATCTTTTTTTTTTTTTTGAGAGACAGAGAAAGGTACTACGAGTGGGGAAGAGGGGATATGGGAGACAGAAAAGAGAATCTTAAGCAGACTCCACAACCCTGGGATCATAACATGAGCCAGTTGCTCAACCAACTGAGCCACTCAGCTGCTCCTCTGCATAATATCTTATTTAACCCTCACAGTAATATCTATAAGAAAGGTACTATTTTAATCTTTGCTTCACAGAGAAGGAAATTCATGCAAAGAGTTTAAGGAATTTGCTCAAGGTCACACAACTATGAAGTGGAGATTTCAGGAACTGAACTCATGTAATTCAGTACCAGAATTCATTATCTTAACCACTAGATTGTACCACCTTCCTGTTAGTTACTAAGTCAAACTTATCTTGCAAATAAAACTAAGGGTCAGAGCTGTTAAGTCTCAAGTCAGGATTTGAACAAAAGTTCTTTGAGTAAAATCCTATAATAAGATTTTATACCATTGATATATACCAATTTTATGTTCCCCTAGGTAAGCAATTTTTTGATATAATTCATAAACTCTTATTATGAAAAGCCATTAGTTCTAGAATATGAGTCAAGGTGAGTGCCTGGGTGGCTCAGTTGGTTAAGTGTCTAACTCTTGTTTTGGGCTTAGGTCATGATCTCAGAGTTTCATGGGTTTGGGCCCCCATGTTGGGGCTCTGTCAGTGCAGAGCTTGCTTGGGATTCTCTGTCTACCACTCTCTCTGCCCCTCTCAAACTTGTGCTGGCTCTGCTTCCCCCCATCTTCCAATAAATAAATAAACTTAAAAAAATAGAACAAGTAAAGGTAGAAATTAAATAAGGTACATGTATTTGAAGATGAGTTTAAACGTTGCAAATTTCCTAGCTCAGTTTCTTTTCAAGGGGCTAGTGTCAGTGAAGGGAATTAATATTTATTTAAAATATACTATGCATTGAACTATACTAATATTATGATATATAATTTAGTTTAATTCTTAAAAAAAAACCTCCTTGATGCAATATTATTAACACTAATTTGCTGACGAGAAAATGGAGACTCAGTAACATGAGAAATTCAGTGTTAGAAAAAGGATTACAGTTTAGTCTATTTGATATTAAAGCAATTCCTACATAGCAAATTCAAATACTGCTCAATGAAAACACAATAGGATTTTAAGCACATTGTCAAATGCAAATATTTGCAGAGGCACTAAGAATTACATAAAATTTGGTAAATTTGATACTACAAATTACCACAAGCACTTTCATACCATAAAAACTAATATCTTCTTTAAATGCAATTTGATTAGAATGAGAAGTTACTGTACTGTATAACTGGTCTTGGAGATGGAAAAATTCAGTATAACATATCTGCTATCACTCAGTGATAGAATTTGAACACAAGCTTATATATACTTTATATATACTAATTCATTATTATTTCCTATTTGAGTTAGGATAAAAACAAGGTGTGAATACTTCAGAAGTAAACTCATTATCAATATTACTACTGATGCAAAGTCCTGGTAGCAGTGAATATTATGAAATTATTCAAAGAATATCACAAGTTCATTTGGTTATATACATCATCATATGTGTTGTATTTCAAGTTTCTTAAATAATGAATATATATCAATTACAAATTTAAAAACAAGGTAGGAATGAATATTAATTTCTGCATCTAAAATCCCCAATGTACTTTACTTTTCTTAATTTAAAAAGAATTACCTAGCAAAAATGATTAACTAAACTTGGAATATTAAGTATTAAAAAGTGGTACTGCCATTCTTTTTGGTGTTCTGAGACATCATTTTACAACATGAAGTGGTGGGGGTTCCGCTCTATCACCAGCAAACAATTCTCAGATACCAGAAGTGTTACTGGGAATTCAAGTCAATTCTGACACTGAACCTGGTGATATTATCAGATTCCACAGGTTAAGGGTTCATTCCTATGAGACTGCACCTCCTTGCCTACACCTTCAGATGTCACTAGCTCTAGTTGCTACCCTGTGCTTCTGACAAATCAGACACATATTAAATGTTCTCATGACCTTCTCCTTGGACTACAGACACCAGTCCAAATTTCAGGTTGTTACTTGTATTTCTGACTAACTGGCTATTAATAGTGGTTCCCAGCACCTCATCCTCAGGTTAGATTAATTTTCTAAAGAGGCTTACAGAACCCAGAGAAATACTTTACTTACTTAGATCACCGGTTTAGTATAACAGGGTATAATTCAGGAACAGCCACATGGAAGAGATACAAAGGGCAAAGTGCGTGGAAAGTGTGTGAACTTCCATGTTCTCTTAGAGCATGCCATTTCCCCTATGTCTCCATATGTTCACCAAGCCCGAAGCTCTCCAAACCCTATCCTTTTGGTTTTCTATGGAGGGTTTATTACAGTGGCATAATTGATTAAATCATTGGCCGATGGCAGTTAATTCAATCTTTACTGCCCCTCACCCCTTCCCAGGGGTCAGGAAATTAGACTCGAAGTTCCAATCCTCCAATGGTATGGTAGCTCTAGCCCCCTATATTTAGGTGCTTCCCAAAGTCGCCTCAGTAAGATAACAGAACACCTTTCTCACCCTCAACATTTAAGAAATTCCAAGGGTTTGGGGAGCTGTGAGCCAGGAACTGTGGACACAAGCCAAGTATACATGAGAAATATACTTTGGTTATCTGAATAAATGAATATATATTTCCTATAAATCACAGTATCACAACCATCATTTCCCCCAGGCTCTTCTCTCTCATGTTTAATTACTAGTGTACATCATTTCAGCTCATTTTTATGTTGTACATATGTATGATATGCTTATAGTCAATATTTCTTTTTTTTCAAGTTTTTTTTAATGTTTTTTATTTATTTCTAGGAGAGAGAGAGAGAGAGAGAGAGACAGCGTGAGCAGGGGAGGGTCAGAGAGAGAGGGAGTCACAGACCCGAAACAGGCTCCAGGCTCTGAGCTGGCAGTCAGCACAGAGCCCGACGCGGGGCCGAACCCACGAACCGCGAGATCATGACCTAAGCAAAAGTCGGACGCTTAACCGACTAAGCCACCCAGGCGCCCCTATAGTCAATATTTCTATGTACATCTATATTGTATGAATTTTCTTTCTTTCAAAATAGAATCACACTATATACTGCTTTATAATTTGCTTTTATTTACCCCAAATGTCTATTATCGATATACACGGGTTATCCTCATTCATAGTAGCTCTAGAGTCTTCCATAGCACTTCAACTTCTCACTTTAAAAATGTTGCAATAAATATATAATTGCCTAGTTGTAAGATTGTTTCTAGAGTTTATGTAGCTTAAAAGGATATATACATTTCCTTCAACACATCCTCCTCTCCCCCCAACTTCTTCCCATAAAACAAAAATTTTCTTAAGAAAATGTGGAGTTCTGTAGAGGTAATATTCACTTGTTGATAATGTTAACCTTGACAAGTTTAGTTAATTATTCCCTATCTCCATTTCTTTGTCAGAAAAATTGGGATAACAATAGTACCTATGTCAGTGTTGTCCAGAAAATCCCATTATTAGAACAATTCCTTTTACTTCATAAGAGCTCAATTAATGTCACCTATAAACTAAAACGACTGTCAGCCATCTAGGATAGGAGTGTGATGTGAAGTGGCCAACTTCCCTTGTTCTAATTAGCAAAATGGCAAGTAAAAAGTAAAATAGTGAAAATTTGCTCCCCTGATATGAAATCACAATTTCATAATACACAATATTTATAAAATTATTTTGCTGCTTCTGAACTATGTATATCTGTACTTTGGCCTACTAATGTATTCTCATATCATTAATGTACTATAAAACAGTGCCTTTTAAGGAATATAAATAAAACAAATTAAAATATACCCATTAATTTATCTAGCAATAATCACACACTCTTTGGTAATCTTGTAGTGATACTGGATGTGAATAACCTTCAATACTCAGAATTATAAAATTAGGAGTAGATAGCAAACATGTTCATTTGCAAATTTCAACTCATTCCACATCAATGATTTGAAGAACTTAGTAAATATAAAGCTACATTTGAGACATTTATTGTTTTTAATGTTTATTTATTTATTTTGAAAGAACATGAGCATAGGTGTGTGCCTAAGTAAGGAAGGGACAGAAGAAGAGGGAGTGAGAATCTTATGCAGGCTTCATGTCCAGCATGGAGCCCAGTGCAGGGCTCGATCTCACAAATGTGAGATCATGATCTAAGCCAAAAAATATCAAGAGTCAGACTGAGCCACCCACTTATCTCAAGATATTTATTAACATATGTAAAAAGGTTTTCCAGTTGCCCACACACGTGTGTGTATCTTAGGTAACATTTTCAGAACTGTTAAAGACATCACTACCATCTTTTTTTTTTTTAATGTGTAAATCTATTTTATAGGTAAGCCTTTTTGAAATGCCCACTCTATATTTATATTCACTTTTTCAGTTATTGTTATGAGACTTAAAATCAATATCAGAACACTTGATGATATATATATAAATGGATATGCCATTCCATTCACAAAATAGACCCATCATAGTTGAAAAGAGACAAATTCAATTTATGTGGATGCCCATTATTTCCCCCTTTGATAACTTAGTAAATCTGGGTCTGTAGGTCTGTTATTTTGGAGCTCCTCTTTTCTAATAAGGTCTGTTATATCAGAGACCTTCCATTTTTATACAGTCACATAGAGATCCCTGTCCCTATTTACCTATAAATATGTGCAAGATGATGGTGGCAGGGTCCATCTTTACTAGAAAGTTCACCATGGTTTATCCAGTCATGACCATAATGTAACACTACTCTTATGACATAATGAAACCATGGGAAATCATGTATGTTCTGCTGTTTCTTTGCTTAAAGAATTTTGCCAAATAACCATATTTTAAATTTACATGGAGTGACATCAGTGGTATTTGTCTAGAGAGACATGCATGCCCAATTTTACAACAGTGGGATCAAAAAGTGCATAGTGCTGTAATGTAAATTGAGAAAAATAAATAAAAAAACTAGAGAATGTAATTGTTAGCAGTATTTCCTCTCTACCTAGGAAGAATTCTCTATTTAACCAAGAACACCAACCTGTATCTTCTCTTTTCACTTCTACCGGCTATTCTACACATTTACTAGAATCCTTAGACCCTTTCCTCATCACTTAATTCCAGTGAAAGACAGAAAAATTCTTTCTTTTGCATGATTGAATTTGAGGTATTGAGGTGTATCAACAGCTACTTAGTTACTGGAGCTAATTCAGAAAGCATTCTTAGTTTCTTCCTGTTGGACATTACCTCTTCCTGATACATCCCCTGATCCTCCTTGTGAAAAGTTACTCTCTCCTCTATATTATCACTACTACCAGGGTATATTTCTTATGTTCTACTTTCATCAAATTCTAATTACTTCTTTGTTGGTCTGTCTTCTCTGAAGAAATTGTTGTTCCTAAAAATTGAAGACACAGCAATGAACAAAAGAAAATGAAACTTAGAATCTGAGAGGAAAGAAATAATAATATAAACATACAAATAAATAAATAAAAATATAAATAGGTAAATGAATAAATACAATATAGATCATGATATATGCTAAGAAGAAAATGAATAGATCACTATGATGCAAAATAGTAACAGACAATTACTTAAGTAAGGTCTTTAGGAAAGGCAGCCCTTGGGCACTGAGACAAATCCAAACAAGGAATCCTAATTAAACTTAATTAATTAATTAATAATTAATTAACTCTCCATGAAGAGAGTTCTAGACAAAGGCCAGATCAGATGAAGTCTACATCATGGAATAAAAATTGCACTTTTTTTTCCTAAGTTCAGTTAATTTATTTTTATTTATTTTTTATTTATTTCTAGGAGAGAGAGAGAGACAGCATGAGCAGGGGAGGGTCAGAGAGAGAGGGAGTCACAGACTGAAACAGGCTCCAGGCTCTGAGCTGGCAGTCAGCACAGAGCCCGACGCGGGGCTCGAACCCACGAACCGCGAGATCATGACCTAAGCGAAAGTCGGACGCTTAACCGACTAAGCCACCCAGGCGCCCCACAGTTAATTTATTTCAATAATAATATTTTGGAATTTATAATGTGCCTGGATGTAACGATAAATGTAAAATACCTCAGTGGAACTTATACTGGATAGCAGGTGATGTTGAAACACACCAAAATATAAATATTTAAAAAAATGATTTCAGATATCAATAAGATCTGTAAATGTGATACCGAAAATCTTAGTGTAATGGGATGATGGTCAGGGTGGCCTCTCTGAGCAGTAGTTTTTAGCCAAACAATGAACAATATGAAGGAGTAAATCAAGTAAAATCAGAGAAAGGGTGCACCAAGTAGGAGAAGAGCCCTGCAAAATCTTTTTTTTTATGTTTTATTTATTTCTAGGAGAGAGAGAGAGAGAGACAGTGTGAGCAGGGGAGGGTCACAGGGAGACGGAGTCACAGACTGAAACAGGCTCCAGGCTCTGAGCTGGCAGTCAGCACAGAGCCCGACGCGGGGCTTGAACCCACGAACCGCGAGATCATGACCTAAGTGAAAGTCGGACGCTTAACCGACTAAGCCACCCAGGCGCCCCAGAGCCCTGTAAAATCCTGAAGCCAGAAAAAGTTTGACCAAGGGGAAGAACAGTAGAGCTGGCATGATGGGAGTACTATGTCGCAGGGCCAGCAGTAAGAACGTGAAGTAAAGTAGTAGACTTTAGCCACATCTTTATAGTGTACTGAGTCAAAGAAGAACAGAAGAGTAAATGTAAAAAGAGAAACTTTAACCTTACTACTGTCTCCCCACTACTTTTTACTTACACAGAGAGGGCATGCTTTTCAAAATGCTTCCAAGAGGCCAGCTGATGCTAGGTATACCTTGCATTCACCTCCTAATGTTATTCTTGGTCTCTGCTGAATACTAGAATCTTTTGTGAAGTTTTTAAAAACCAAACATTCTTGGCCCTCCTTCAAGAGGTATAGAAGCCTAGATATGCATACATATGTATATCTTCTAATTATTTTAATCATAAGCAATCTGATGGACAACAGGAGAAAATCGCTGCTTTCTATTCATTTGGTCTAACTGACCAGTGATTGTAGAAAACATAAATTATCAGGAGAAAATATGTGATCATCAAGATGATTTCTTACTCATTGTAGATGCATTTTTATCAGGGAGATTACCAACTGCAAAGTGTGGTGATGTGACTTTCAATTACATTTTGCTACCTGGATGTTACTGAATATTTCTACATTCTCTTTTGAAACTTGAGTCATATCACTAATGAAAAGATTAGTTTGTGGCCAATGAATACATTTTAAAGGTAAATCCTCTGAATGTTATTTTCCTGATACTACAGGGGTTACAAATTATCTAGTCAAAACTTAATAGATATTACATTTGGGTTGAAATATTAAGGTTGTCCTAACTGATAATTCTATTGCAAATAAAATAATCTTTTAAAGTACAGTAATAAACCAGCTTAATTTCTATGCCATATGTTCAACAGTTGCAAAATATTATTGGAAATTAAAATGCACAGACTTATCTTAATGTTTAAAATGAATAAGAATATACAATAGAAAGAATATAATACTCAGTAATCTTCCAGCTGAGCCTCAGAATTCCAATGCCAAATTGCTTTAAAGAATAAATTCTGATAGAATGGCTTATATGCCAGTATATTATGCATATGAGCCTTGTGTATATTGAAAAAAGGAATTACATTAAATGTGGTATTTTTGCAAACATGGGAGGAAAGTTCTTTTCCGAAAATGAGATGAATCAATCAGAGTTCCTCAAAATCAAAATAAAACGAAATGTCCTTTCTAAAACAAGTCTGTATATGAATATCACACCATTCAACAAATGATACTTACAGTTAGATTTAAAATTATGTATAAAATTTTCCTTAATTACCATAGTAGTTATCTCTTTAAATATCTTTTCAGATACTTATTCATATGGTAACATTCAGAAAGTAAAGATCGATTTATAAATATGTTGAAAGTGTCAAACTAAAATTGTAAGCTCTAGAATAGTGATTCTCAAAGGGAAACGATTCCAAGAAAAAGTACAAGGTGGGGCATATCAGAATGCAAAATACTGTAAATGCTTTGATTTTTTAAATATTTGTATCTATGCTATCAAAGTAAACTGGAAGTTCAATACTATGAACCTTTTTTTAAAGAATATAAAAGCAGATGGGTTTAAAAAACTTCTAAAATATTGCTTTTGAGTTCCAAATGACATATTACATGTCAGAGTATGATACTGTGGCCTTGTACTAAAGCAAGGGTATGTGAGATCTCTTCCTTCATTAAGTAGAAGAGAGTATAGCGGAAACATTAAGAAGAAAGACTATACAACTTTTCAAATATCAACCCTCGTTAGAAATTTGCATTGCATTCAACATATATGTGTAAGAAATTAGGATTCCACTCTAAAAGGAAAGTACCTAATAAATCAAATATACTTTCTTCTAGTTTTCAAATTATGGCTGCTAATTCAGTTGTCATTTAGGGGAAGAGTATTTAAAGTTGATGATGATAAATTCTATACCAGTATAATTGTGTAGTTGGAATTTTGAAAGATCTAGTACTTCAAACATAGTCAATTAAACTTAGCAACTAACCTTATAAACTGTCAAATCCTTCTCTTACAAGGTAAAACTGGCCTTATTAGCTTTAGATATACTTCAAATGTAAGAATATGTTTCCAAGGCAATACACATACAATGTCAGGAATTTATGACATGTCATAGCATCTCCCATTCTTGGAAGGCATTATTTTGAGGAAGAGATGGGGGAAAGAAACTCACGCAGAAGGGGATACAAACCATGAGCCAACACCATGGTTAGCACTTTATGTACAACATTTTCTTTCATTTTCAAAATACACCTCTTATTGCATATTATGATTTAGCTGAGAGAGTGTAGTTGACTTAACCATCACCTCATAGCTTGTTAGGGTTATTGCTGGAACATTAACTTTTCAGCCTGACACTCATATCTTCTTCATTGTACTCAGACATTGTAATTCTTTATTGTCTCTATATCATCTCACCATAATTAAAAATTAGTTGAATAATCCTTAGGTATCACTTCTGAGCAAGTTCTCAATTCTAAATTACTGTCTTTGAAAGATAACGTGAACAAAGGACAAGGCTAAGCAGGAACAAACACACTAGGATCTCCTGATTTTCAGCAACAATAGCAGCAAAACTAGTTAGCACAGGTATCAATTTCCCATGCTGCTTGATATATTTATGCTTTCAACTTACTCTCTTTACTTCACAGCAGAATGTGATTATCCAAGAAAGTCAATCTACTTCTAATAAAGAAGATTTCAGTGACGAATGGTGTCAAAGACTCTTGTGTGTGTGTGTGTGTGTGTGTGTGTGTGTGTGTGTGTATACATATATACATATATAATCTGTCCTGGAAACTGAATTGCTGGCTCTGAATAACTTTTTCAAAAATTGCTGTCTCTCTTGGACATGTCTAGGACAGAACTCATATTCTGAAGCTCATAGTGGAGTGCTGACTGAATTGTTATAGGGAGAAGCACTGTTGCCTGGACCAGCCAATAAGAGGCAGGAAGAGGTCAATCCAATTTTAAAGATGGGATGTTTGGAAACTTTCCTGTATTGGGCATATGCCCCTAACCAGATACAACTATCAGGGAATGCAATTAGGATAAAAGATGTTTTATGATAGGAAAAGTGTGCTATGAGAAGTGGTTACTGTGTTTTTATCCTGATTTGTCTTTCTCTGAGAGATCTCCAACATGCATCTTAATATAATCTTAAAACTATCTTACAACAAATAGGGAAAATGGTTCGAAATCTTGAGTAAAATGGATTTAATCAGAATATTATTTAAAACAGACAAGAAAATACTCTGTAATACCATTTGACTATGAATTTGCAAAGGTCAAAATAATCACATCATTTCTGGAATGCAAAACAAATATTAACTTAAACATTAAAAATTGACTAACTCCTCCTAATCCATGATAATAATCATCATGTACATATTTTTCTGGAGTCCAAAAGAGACATACTAAAGATTCACAGGTGAGGCAGATGTGTGAGTATGCCTTTTACATTACATTGGAAAGCCATAAAAGAAGCAAAATAATTAACCTAATATTCCCTCAGTTACAGATTTATAAAATAAGGATTAAACCAAGTATTATGTATGTGATATTTTCTCAATCAATCATTACCGGTTTCCCTGCATCTTGTTAAATAATCAATCTATTCTTCTCCAAGGAACCGATGACAAACTACTCACTTAACCAGCACAATAGTCTGAACTACTCTAAGAATACAATTTCTTTTGTCAAGCAACCTTTATAAAATTTATATTTAACCTTTCAAGTATCACAACATTTTAGTTCTGATATATACCACTACAATTATATCCTTTCTCTTAAGTATCTGGACTATTTAGGCAATTTTTTACTAAGTAAAGTTTATTTTTGAGCTCTCATTGGTATAATGAATAAAATGAGTAACAGTTACTTGATGGTAAAATTGAGAGTTCCTTATTTGCATATATTTTGAGATATTCTGGAGTTCTGCTTCTATCCTGATAAAAGAGTCTTAATAGTGAAGATTAAAGACGGATACTGAAATTTCATCTGTAGCTTTCTAATACATATAATGCAAAAGAAGGAAAGTTTTATTTGAATTTGACTGGATCAGAAATTAGTAAGACATAATTTGCTAGAATAATCATGTTTTGTATCTCCCCTATGCATTTAGTGGCCTAAAAGGATATAATAACCAGTGACTGTAGAGCAACTAGACTTCAAGGAAAATAGTCAACTCAACATTGCCACAAGGAGTCCAAGAATCAAGAAATATCAAATATAGAGAGTTATCTATAATAAGTATGATCTGAGTATAGCATAATGTTCAAATCTGTCAAGTCACTGTACTATATGACTGAAACTAATGTAACATTCCATGTCAAATATTCTTCAATAAATATATATGTAAATATATATATAGAGAGATAATATATATGATCTCAAGTGTGAATGCAAAAATATTCTTTTTAATAAATTATTTTATTTATTATAACTAATGTTTAGATATGAAAATAATATTATAAGGTAGGAATAACACTCCCTATGTTATCTCTACTTCTTATTTTTTAAATCAAGAACACAGCATTTAAAACATATTTTATTTTATTTTTTTATTTTTTTTACAAATAGTTTATTGTCAAGTTGGTTTCCATATAACACCCAGTGCTCATTCCCACAAGTGCCCTACTCCATGCCCATCTCCCCATCCCCCCCACATCCGTCAGTCCTCAGTTTGCTTCTCAGCATTCAAGAGTCTCTCATGGTTTGCCTCTCTCCCTTTCCCCCACCATTTCCCCCTTTTTCTCCGCCATGGTCCTCAGTTAAGTTCCTCCTAATTCTCCTATATGTGCAAACATATGTTTGTCCTTCTCTGCCTGACTTATTTCGCTCAGCATAACACCCTCAAGGTCCATCCATGTTGCTACACATGGCCAGATTTCATTCTTTCTCATTGCCATGTAGTATTCCATGGTATAGATAAACCACATCTTCTTGATCCATTTGTCCATTGAGGGACACGTAGGCTCTTCCCATGTTTTAACTATTGTGGAGAGTGCTGCTATGAACATTGGGGTACGTGTGCTTCTATGTATCAGCATTTCTGTATCCCTTGGGTAAATTCCTAGCATTGCTATGGCTGGGTCATAGGGGAGTTCTATTGTTATTTTCCTGAGGAACCTCCACACTGTTTTCCAGAGGGGCTGCACCAGTTTGCATTCCCACCAACAGTGTAGAAGGGTGCCCGTTTCTCCACATCCTCGCCAGCCTCTAGAGTGCTCTGATTTGCTTATTTTAGCCACTCTGACTGGCGTGAGGTGGTATCTCAGTGTGGTTTTGATTTGTATTTCCCTGATGAGGAGGGATGCTGAGCATCGTTTCATGTGTCTGTTGGCCATCTGGATGTTCTCTTTGGAGAAGTGTCTGTTCATATCTTCTGCCCATTTCTTCACTGGGTTGTTTAAAATATATCTTAAATGAACATAAATCTTTCTAACAGTGGCAAGACAGCAGAAAATATCAACAATACCAATTTAAATATTATTTAAAATTTTACTAGCCTAAATATATTTATATTTGTTACTTTTATTCATGGATTTTACAACTTAAGATGTATATTACTCTTCAGTAATACTATATTTGTCATAAGTGGATTATCTATATTCATCATATGTATTATTTTTTGCATTAAGAAACAAATAGGGGCCCTGGGTGTCCAGTCCTTAAAGCATCTGACTTCAGCTCAGGTCATGCATGATCTTATAGTTCATGAGTTCGAGTTCCATGTGTGTTCTGTGTGTACAGTTCAGAGCATGGAGCCTGCTGCAGATTTTGTGTCTTCTCTGCCCTCCCCAACTCACACTCCGTCTCTTGCTCTCTCTTAAAAGTAAATAAACATTTTTTTTTAAAAAGAAAAAAAGTAAATGTAGATTATGGTAACACACACCTATCTCTTTCTACTACCTTTTCATATGTCTTAGAATCACAAAAGACTACATTTCAATTGTGCTACAACCTAAAAATATGTAATATATGAGAATAACTTTTAATATGCAGAGCTCAAAGGAAGCCCTGAGAAAGGCTAATAGGTGCAACAAACATAAAGACTCTACGAGAATTATACTTTCCCATTTCCATTACCTAACCTACTTGGAAAATGTTGAGTGCTCATCAGTAAGGGGGGGGGGATTACTATCTGCCTCATGAGAGGGGCTTTAGCTAGTAGGAAGAGTTATTTGGCACCCTCTCATTGCTATCTTTCGTCTTAAATAGCACTCTCCTGATGCCAATTTGGTGCATGTAATTTACAGCTATCCAACATTTTGAGACACAGAAAGAGTTAGGGCTAGGTGATCTACATCCAAAGCTATGGATTTATATCAAAGGGTATTACATCAAAATAAGCTGAGATTGGGGAATGTCCTAAAGATGATGGAGCAAAGGCACTGCTGTCTTGCTCAACTCTTCTGAAAATGAAGTGGGGTAACAAAGAACTGAAGACATTAGAAAACAGTTACAGTCCTGAAATAAATTCTATAAAGGGCATCCATGTTCAGAAAGAACAGGTCCTAAGCAAGCTAAGCATATTTCAAGAAGTCAGTCATAAAGGAGTATATTCCCAGGATTGAAATGTTTCAAGCACAATTTGTAAAAAGTGAAAGACATGTATTAAGCATAAAATGTATTACTTAAGGTAAAGTAGGCCGTGGAACTATGAATCACCTCATTAGGTTAAAAGATACACAATCTAACAGAAGATTATTGAACACTAAAAATTTCTATAGGGCTTGGAATATCAACTAACACATTAGCATGTTGTAACTCTAGCATCTAAAAGTGGGTATTAGGGGTGCCTGGGTGGCTCAGTAGGAAAGGGAAAGGAAAGGAAAGGAAAAAAGAAAGGAAAGGGAAAGGAAAGGAAACGAAAAAGGAAAGGAAAAAGGAAAGGAAAAAGGAAAGGAAAGAAAGGAAAGGAAAGGAAAGGAAAGGAAAAAGGAAAGGAAAAAGGAAAGGAAGGAAAGGAAAGGAAGGAAAGGAAAAAGGAAAGGAAAAAGGAAAGGAAAAAGGAAAGGAAAGGAAAAAGGAAAGGAAAAAGGAAAGGAAAGGAAAGGAAAGGAAAGGAAAGGAAAGGAAAGGAAAAGGAAAGGAAAAAGAACTGGTAAAGATAATCAGATGCATTCTGCTACTAAGTATCATTTGTTTAAAGTTTCACCTGGTAGTTGTCAGCAGCTCTAGTGGGCCTATATTTCTAACTGGGTAAATAAAAGTTTATAAGATATCAAAAACACTTTTTAAGTTTATTTTTAATTGCATTGTGTCCAACAGAGTGTAAGTCTGAGTAAAATCCCTCAGAAATTACTAGGTTTTTTTAAGTTTTTTTTTTTTTTTAAATAAAAAGGTTAAAGTTATATATATGATCATTCCAAGACAGTGGTCAGTACTCCCAGATCACATCTATATTTGTCCTAATTTATTTTTTCCTTGATATTATTATATTTTTTCTATTTCTTATGTCTGATTTATACTTGTTTGAATGTCGCTAATTTATACAGGCTACCCATGTACGTACACATGCAAACCTATACAGAGAGATAAGAAGGATAGATGAAATAAGAAGAATGAGATAGAAGGCAGGAATAGAGGGAAAAAGAGAAGAAAGGTTATGAGGAAGTGGTAAATGGGTAACTCATGAGCTGAACTTCATCCACAAATGTATTGTATTTGAACTGCACAATATTGAAAATAACTATAATTTAAATTAAATAAACAATACTTTAAAAATATCACGAAAGCCAGATTTTGTTTCTCTTGAAAAATTAGAAGGCACAGGGGCACCTGGGTGAAGTGTCTGACTTTGGGTCAGGTCATGATCTTGGGGTTTATGGGTTCGAACCCCACAGCAGGCTATGTGCTGACTTCTGAGCCTGGAGTCTGCGTCAGATTCTGGGTCTCTGTCTCTCTCTGTGCCCCTCCCCTACTCACACTCCATCTCTCAGAAATGAATAAATGTTAAAAAAAAAAAAACTTTAAAAAAAGAAAAATTAGAAGGCACAGGAAAACTGTATTTACAGTATTTCATGGAAACAGTCAATTATACTTAATAGTTATTGCCCACTTTAAGTGGATAGGCACCATTGGATTGCTAATACTCAATGTGTTCCTCTGTTTATAATGTAAACTTTGTCATCTCCACACATTTACTTTGCTTTGTTGATCTTATAGCCAGTTAAGATTTTATCACTGATGTATGATCTCTGCTTTAAGGAACTCTTGGTGTTAAAGGTACATTGTTATATACACTCAAGGGCCTATCCTGTACACTCCCTTTGAAATGGAGTAAGGGAGTTCCATCAATGTGAATAATAAATAAACCAGTCACAATAGCTCCTTTGGAGATCTGTTTCCTATCCAGTGATTTAAAATTAAATTAACATAAAGTGTGGGATAATTGACTGACTTCTCACTCTTACAGATTTTCAAACGGTGGACTGGGTGGGAACAGCATAGTCCACATCCATCTAAGGTTCAGACGTGTGATGCTGCATGCCTGCCTGTGTTTGAAGGACACTGAAATGGTCGTTGTTTGTTCATATTTTGGGAAATTTTCTGTTTATTTCCTGAGAATCAAAGATAAATCATCAACATCTGAAACATAGTTTGTGAGTGGCAAAGAGATTCAAAAGCATTAATAAAACAGATTGGCAAGTGCCATTCAAACTGAGGAAAGTATGGTATTACACTACACTAAACAGCTATGAAAATTGGTGCTTTAGAAGGCAAAGCTAAATGAGGTGTGCCTGTAAATATACCATTAGGCACATGTTATAATAAGTATAAAAAGAGTGGAACATAATGAAAGGAAAAAAAGATTAATTCTAGTTGGAGTATTATGGAGGAGATCTAATGGAAGAGGAGGGATTTTAGCAAAATTTAAGGAAACCAACTTAGGCTAATGAAGAAAATGAAAAAAAAATGTAGGATGATTCATCACTCAGGATAATATTTCTTTTAAGCCTAAATTAAACTTGTACAGAGATAAACATTTATGACAATTAGGGCTACAGTTTAAGCATTTTGGCTCACAAACTAAGTGCATTAGTTAATAAGCAAGATTTCTGTTCCTTTGCAATGTGTAACTACTAAGCACAGAATTTATCATTCACTAAATCGTATCTGCTTTCTTTTTCTGAGTTTCACTGATGAATTGTCATTTTAACTGCTCTAAATAATGTGTTCTCTTCTCTGTTGTATTAAGTTATTCATATCAAGGCTAATGATTTTCTGATTTCTACATGCCAATGATTTTTGGCAGTAACAAATGATGCTTCTCTTTTTTCATGTTGCAAGTAGCTTAAATTAGATTTTACACACCCATTTAAAGGATCATTAGTTAAGTTAACATCCTTGCTATTCAGGAGTATCAAGCAGTTTGCAAAGTATAATCTAACTAAATAGTTCTATATTCTGTAGTACTTCAAGAGCTAAAAAGTATATTTCAATTTTCATATCTATGTGTAACAGTAGCATGAAAACATTATTACACGGTCTGATTTGTCCATGTGTGCATTTTTGTGATTTCTACATAACATAATGGCATTTGTATAAATTTTGGAGAACAAGTACTATCTATTACAAAAATAATAATAAACTCATTCTAGTTCTTAAGCCTTGGTTTACTATCCAGATATTTACCTACTGCCGGGGCATTGGTGGTATAGTGGTTAGCATAGCTGCCTTCCAGATATTTACCTACTATGTTTTATTGAAATTTTCATTATTTTCCATTTTTACAAATGAGACTAATTAATTATAATCTAGAGTGAAAGGAATTTGGAAAATATTAATAAAAACATTAAGGTTTTTCAATCTGCATATGAAAGTCCTACCCATTTTAGACTTTGGAAAACCCACCATGAATTCATGATATGAAATGGGAGAGCTGTTTCAACATGACTGATGACTGACAGACTGGCAAGAAGCTAGCTTTGTACTCAGCAGAGCAAAAGGGCAACTAAATATCCTTTGTGGAGATAAGCTTAAGTATACATAGATCTGTTTTGTTCCTAATCATAGATCAAATATTAAATAAAATATAGTGACTTATTGTAGCAATGTGTTGGGAGTCTATCTAAATGACACTGTGCCACTAGAGACAAGATACATTGATTTCTTAATAGTGAGCAATGGCTGACATCCCCCATGTTCTTCAGCAGTTTTTCTCATCATTACACACATCATGTTCTGCTATACGCAGTGGAAGGATAGTTCACGGGGCACTGAGAACTCTGTCCATGGCTCCCTCAATGGCCACTAACTGATAATTTAGAGCCAATATTGCACTCAAAACTTCAGGTGGATTCTAGTTACTGAGAATCACAACTTAGATGGTTACCATATTAGGACATATTCTTCAAAATGAGAATTAGCTGTGTTAATTGCTAAAGATGAGTAGATCCTTCCATATATCAAATAGGAAGTTTACTTACATGTTTGAAATAAAGGAGTTAGAGGCATACAGTCCACTGAGCATCTCACAAATTTCACAGAATCATTTGAAGCTGTATGTGTTTTTCTCTTGACCATTTGGGACATGAGAAAAGAGTATTGTGATTCATGGAGTGATGCCTAAAATGACTCAATAGTTAATATTTTTTTCAAAGGGTTTGGATCATATCCTCTAGTAAATCTTTGATGACATAGGCCACTAAAACATTTTGAAGCATATTGGCAACACTTATAAGAGATGGGGTATGAGAATTTGATCTTGAATTGTTATGAACGTAAGTTCAAATTGTACATCTGTTGAAAACTGGGAATAATGAAGCCTACATGGTAAAACAAATAAACAAACAAAAACATATTTGGGATTTACAATAGGTCCATGAGGAGAAACCTACCAAATTTGGGGGAGTTCAAAGGTACTACATATGATGTGATTATTTTCTAGTGGCTACTTGACCAAAACTTCTCCCTGACCCCCTGGATCTACTTCACCAATAGTTCTAGGGGGAAAGTGTATTTACTTTCTGAGTATATGTCAACAGGGCACTTTGTTTATAAGGGTAGAGATGAGAGACTGATCTATAACCTGCACTCAGAGAAGGAGGAAATAACACTTGTGGGTTCAATAACACATCATTTAAATACCTCACATTTACATGAAAATAAAGGAAAGCTCATTTAAAATAGATTCAGGAAGTCATATGGCATTCCTTGCAACCCGCATAACCAGCAGGAAGAAGAAAGAGTAACTTTACATATGAAGGACATTTTCTGCTAGGGAATTTTATCTTCTGCTCTTAAGAAAAGGAAAGAGGATCCCTCCCTGCCCTAGCAACAATGCAATAACCACCACTTGCACAGCCCAAACCTTGAACTCCTGTTCTCCGATAAACTTTTTCAAAGTAATCCTTACCAATTACCTCCTAAGACCTAATGAAAGCTCATCTCCCCAATGTCACTTCAAACTTGACTATGGTTCACCATAGTTTGCTTGTTGCAAATTATAATTCCTCTGCTATTCCCAAATAAACCCATTTTTTCTGACATAAAATTATTCTTTGCTTCACTTAAGTTAACATTTAGAAACTCTTCACAATGGATAGACTTAATGTGTTTGATTTGGCCCCACGTTTTAGCCTGTTGTACCACAACCCCTCAGTTCCTACCTTAAAAGGTTATGAAATGTGCCCTATCATTGATTGCCTTTGAATTTTGGGCACTGACCTGGGTAACGCTAATACACTACTGTTATCTCTGATATAGCTTATAAACTTTATCTGATTTTGCTTTGCAGGGGGAGTCAGGCATTTTCTTGCTACTCTGGCTATAATACCCGTTTTATATGTCATTAATCTCCCTGAAGCTATTTTAATGGAGGGCATGTCCATTTGAACTAATAATATCACTATAAAAAAGGAGATGGAGATAAGAGGAGGAGAAAGAAAGGAAAATGTGGGAGGCTGTGATATCATGATTTATAATAAGATGCGTATGTGTACATATACACTTAGATGTGCTTGTGTGTATATATATATACACATAAATGTACGTGTGTGTGTGTGTGTGTGTGCGCGCGTGCGCTTGTGTGTATGGTCTTTTTGCCATTCTTGTCACAAAAGTCCTAAAACAGAATTTCTTAGGTTGTGAGACTGATAAAGGAGTCTTAAGTTGATAGGTGACTTTTGGAAAGCACCTAAGGATGGGGGCTGGCTGCGGAGAGAACCAACCATGTGATTAGAGGGTTAGAGCTTTTAGTCCATATGGGACTATGTCCAGAGAGAAACTGAAAATTGGATCAATTGCCAATGGCCATGTTGATTTAATCAATCACACCTAGGTAATGAAGCTCCTATAAAAACCTAAAAGGACTGGGTTTGGAGACCTTCTGGGTTAGTGAACACATACAGGTTTGGAGAAAGTGGCACATTTGGAGAGAGCAAGAAAGCTTCAAATCCTTTGCCCTATGTATCTCTTCCATCTGGCTGTTTCTGAGTTATATCCTTTTATAATAAACCAGTAATCCACTACGTATGTTGTTTCTTTGAGTTCTATGAGCTTTTCTAGCAAATTATTCGATCCCTAGGAGGGTATCATGGGAATCTTTGATTTACAGCCAGTCTGTCAGAAGCACAGATAACAAACTGGATTTGTGATTGAGATCTGAGTTGGAAAGGGTTGTTGGAACTTCCAATTCAAGGCCAGTGGGTCAGAATACAGGTAACAACCTAGGATTGTACCTGAAATCTGCAGGGGGTAAGAGAGCAATCTTGTAGGACTGAACTCAACCTGTGCGATCATATTCTATTAGGGATAGGTAGTATTGGAATTTAGTTGAATTCTAAAATTCCCTGCTGGTGTCCAAGAATTGCTTATTGGAGTAGGTAACTTCCACACTCATGATACAATTGGGTGCAGAACATTTTTAGAGGCAAAACAGACAACATCAGCTATTATTTATTTAGTGCTTTGTGTTATAGGTTAAATTAAATGCTTATAAAAATTTAACTCTATAAACTAGAAATGTAGATCTACTTAATAATTATCTTGTAATTCAACATCCTCCATTGTGAAGAACAAAATGTGAAATTTGCAGTGGGTGCGTGAAACATTTCAGAGAGAATAAAACCGACTTCTAAGACACGTATGCAATCTTCTCAAAAGTGAGATTCAAAGCAAAATATAAACCTAGCTTTGCCTTTAACCACCCTTAACCATTTTGCTACACAGTACTGCCTTCCTAAATTGGATATAAAAGCATTTTCACCTGCTAACTGAACCAATTAAATATCATGATTTTTAGAAATATAAAAATAAATTTAGGCCATTTCTTCAAATTTTCTTCTTTGCTAGTTTTTAGTACAAAATATGAGATAAATCTCAATTTTGTTCCCTTTTGCACCCTCTGGTGGAAATGTTAATATGAAGAAAATGAGCAAATTAAAATTTGAGCAAGGAAGATATTATGCCCAATTGTTTTAATAATATTGGCCACCTGGTTTGTAAGACTTGAATAAAACATGTTTGATTCTGTAACTGGTGAGCACTTAAAATTACTCTCATAGATCACTGGTCCTTTTGTGAATAACAATGTATATATACCTAAATATGCATATTTATAGAATATTTAGATTTACATATATACCATGTATACATATAGTAGTATACATATACACACATATACATTTACACAGATTGATACAAATAAAGGTGAATGAAGATATTAAACTGAGATAATCAGTAGTTGTAATGAATTTGGATTCAGCAGGATATATAAATATCTTTAGTGTATGCATTTATTCATGTATTTATTTTTTTCAAAAGCTTTTATTTTTCCACTTTTTACTATCCTAAGTGCTGGTATTTATAAATGGAAATGCTTAAAAAAAGATTACTATTTAGTTGCATGTACATGTATACAAATATATATGAAATGTTTTCAAAGATATATCTGCTGCAAAATCAAAATACAATGAATTAGAATATCTTTATTTGTTACCACACTACTTGTGTTTATATTCTCATGCCATTTTGAAATTTAATCTTTTTCTCATCAACCCAAAAGAGACTCTAATATTGTGACACAGAAAAGATTGTAATTGCTTAATTATTTATACAATATGGCAAATACACATTTTTCACATATCAACAGAGATGTTATGTGGAATAAAAATGCTTTTATTATGTATCTGGGATTTGAACAAATGTGCAGACCATCAAAAATGTTTACTAATAAGTTAAAATGATGTTTTTCCCCTGTGCCAAATAACAACTACTTCCATTTATCACTGCAGTATGTTATAATTCATAATATTAAGGAAATATTTGATTTTCTAGCTACTGAGGGCCAGGCACTGTGGTTGGATATAAGGATAAATTAGTTATCTTCACTTATAGAGTTGCTGTCTTCACTAAACTTACAATCTAGCCCACTCCTCCTGATTCTACTTTACACTGTCTCAGGAGATATTAAAAAATGACATTTGTGGGGCACCTGGATGACCAAAGCATCCAACTTTGGCTCCGGTTATAATCTCATGGTCCATGGGTTCAAGCCCCACATCAGGCTCTGTGCTGACAGCGTGGAGCCTGGCACCTGCTTCAGATTCTGTGTCTCCCTCTCTCTCTGCCCCTTCTCTGCTTGTGCTTTTTCTCTATATATCAAAAAGAAAGGAAAAAAAAAGAAAAAAATGACATTTGTAGGGTCTCATGCTAGACTTAACTGAATCAAAACCTCCAGTGGCTAGACATGAGCAAATCTATTTTTAAAATTAAGGAAGAATTGGGGGGGAGGGGGGCAAGAGGGCGGAGAAGTAAGGAGCTCCGTACTTGCACTCGCACCCATACATCACACAGAAAAGATCTGAAGCCATTGGAAACCATACAAAACCTGAGAGACTGGGAGAAAAAGGACGCAGAATCCACTGAGAAAGCCTTCTAACGTGAGTGCGAACCGGGGAAGGTAAAATCGGGCCGGGATCGGAGCCTCCAGGGTGGAAGGCGATCCCCCTCTACCCTCTGCGGGGAGTGAGAGGGGAAAAGGAGAGAGTCCGAGACAGAAAAATCTCCACTCGGTGCATAGAAAGACCGTACTTGCCAAATACCTGCACACCAGGTCCCCTCGCGACAACTGGTCCTGGGGGAGGCTGAGCACACAAACTGCTTCTTTGTGCCGCTCCTGGAGGTTGGGTTCTAAGGCGGCGCGGGCGCGCCTGCCGCCATTGTAGCTCCAGCGCGGCTGGGACCCCTGAAGGAGACGCGCAGACACCGGGCATCAGCGCTCCTGGCTGGCTGGAACTCAAGAGGGAAGGCAAAGAGCTAAAAACTGGGAAATTTGCCTGTGAGTTCGTGTTTCGGGAGACGAGCCATAGAGAGACCCGGTTTTCCTCACTCCAGCGGGCTCAGGCTACACGGACCCGGCAGGTAAGCCCCCGCGCATGCGCGCCAGCCCGACCCAGAGAAGGAAGCAGCGATCCTGACTCCGCCCCCAGAGCTCAGCAGGGAGCCTGGAATAGCCCGAGGGGGTTGTCTGGGAAGCTGTGTCTAAGGCAACTTCAGCGGGGCACGGACTGGGATTTGGAGATTGGAACTGGCCTGGGTTGAAGAGTGCAACCAACTTCGGCTGCGTCCCCGGAACGGGGAGTTGACACGCCAAAAAAAAAGGCGAGCTGCAGCGCGGGGTTCAAGAAGGGACTGGAGCACTGTCACTCTCCTCCCCACAATCGCCAAGGCAGAACCCCCGCCTGAGGCATCGGATCATGCCACGCCCATCCCTGCCTGAGAGGTGCCCTCCTCCCTTTTTCTTTTTCCTTTTTCCCTTTTTTTTTCTGTTTTTCTTCGTTTTTTTTTCCCCTTTCTTCTCTCTTTTTTTCTTCTTCTTTCTCTTTTCTCGCTTTTTTCCCCAAAACACTGACCTGATTAACTCTGGTCGCCAGCTTGCTTAAACAATCACAAGTCCATTCTGTAAATGTATATTCTACACCTACCGACTTTTTCAGCTATTTCTCTCAGGAGTAATTAGACTATATAGTTTCTCTGGATAATTCCAGCATCCTTCCCTCACCTATCCAACCATATTCTACCCTTTACCTCTTTGAAAAAAGTTTCTTATCTCTTCTGCTTGTTCATTCTATTTCCAAATCTGCCTTGTCTCGCCCTGCCTTCTCTCTTTTTCTCTACGCTCTTCAACCAGCACTGCATACACACGGCTATTTAACTGTAGCTGGGAAATCCAGGTATATGCTTTAAACCATTCTTTGTCCATCGGTTTTCTTCTTTTTTCCTTTTCTTTTCCCCTTTTTGACCCTTTTATGTATTTTATGCTCCCTATTCGCCCTCCCTCCTCCGTCTTTTCTATTAACTTTTTCGTTTTCCCTCTCACTTTGCATGTTAGTTGAATCAGCCTGTGCGTTTGTGTGCTCCTGCTCCCTGTGTGTCTGTCTGTCTGTTTTCTTTTCCAGGGCTACCTCAAGAAACAAGCTAGAGTACACAAGGTGAAGAGTCCCAAATATCACTACGAATAGGAAAATAAAATAACTAAGGTCCCAACAAGAGTGACCGAGGGATACCATTCAAAAAACAATCTCTGAAAGGATAGGCCCTGGAAAGTCAAAGAGATTCTTGGATATAGCAGTGCTCATAGAAACAGAGAGCATAACAGGTCTTTAAAACCAACAAGAGCCGGAAAGCTAACTAAAATGACGAAACGAAAGAACTCTCCTCCAAAGAAACTCCAAGAAGAAATGACAGCTAATGAACTGCTCAAAACAGATATCAGCAGCATAAGTGAACAAGATTTTAGAATAATAGTGGTAAAATTAATAGCAGGGCTTGAAAAAAACATAGGGGACATCAAAGAAACTATGGCTACAGAAAGAATGGAAAATAAAAATAGGCATGAAGAATTAAAAAATGCGATAAATGAGATCCATAATAAATTAGAGGCCTCCAATGCACGGATTGAAGAGGCAGTAGGAGAATAAGTGATTTAGAAGACACCATTAAAGGGGCGCCTGGGTGGCTTAGTCGGTTAAGCGTCCGACTTTCGCTTAGGTCATGATCTCGCGGTTCGTGGGTTCGAGCCCCGCGTCGGGCCCTGTGCTGACTGCCAGCTCAGAGCCTGGAGCCTGTTTCAGTCTGTGACTCTCTCTGACCCTCCCTGCTCATGCTGTCTCTCTCTCTCTCTCCTAGAAATAAATAAAACATTAAAAAAATAAAAATAAAAATAAAAAAAAAAAAAAAAAAAAAAAAAGAAGACACCATTAAAGAAAAACAAGAAGCTGACAAAAAAAGAGACAAACTGATCCAGGAACAGGAAAGAAGAATTCGAGAGCTCAGCGACACAGTCAAACGCAACAATATCCGTATCATAGGAATCCCAGAAGAGGAAGAGAGAGGGAAAGGTGCTGAAGGAGTCCTGGAACAAATTATAGCAGAGAACTTCCCCGACCTGGGGAAGGAAGTAAATGTGGAAATACAAGAGGCTCAGAGGACTCCCCTCAGACGTAACTTGAATCGATCTTCTGCACGACATATCATCGTAAAAATGGCAAAATACAAGGACAAAGAGAGAATTTTGAAAGCAGCTAGGGAGAAAAGGGCCCTCACATACAAAGGGAAACCTATCAGAGTGGTGACAGACCTATCTACTGAAACGTGGCAGGCCAGAAAGGAATGGCAAGAGATCTTCAATGTGATGAACAGTAAAAATATGCAGCCAAGAATCCTCTATCCAGCAAGCCTGTCATTCAAAATAGAAGGAGAGATAAAAACCTTTCCAAACAAACAGAAATTGAAAGAATTTGTCACCACGAAGCCAGCCCTACAAGAAATCCTGAGGGGGATGCTCTGAAGGAAAGGTTGCAAGGAACAAAGATTCCAGAGACACCACAACAAACATGAACCCTACAAAAGATACAAAGACTCTAAACCCACATATTTCAATAATAACACTGAATGTAAATGGGCTGAATGCTCCAATCAAAAGACATAGGGTAGCAGAATGGATTAAAAAACAAAATCCATCTATATGCTGTCTACAAGAAACTCATTTTAGACGGGAAGATACCTTCAGATTAAAAGTAAGGGGATGGAGAAATATATATCATGCTACAGGAAATCAAAAGAAAGCCGGAGTAGCGATACTTATATCAGACAAACTGGACTTTAAATTAAAGACAATCACAAGAGATGAAGAAGGGCACTACATAATAATTACAGGGTCCATCCATCAGGAAGAACTAACAATCATAAATGCCTACGCACCAAATATGGGAGCACCTAAATATCTAAAACAATTAATCACAAACAGAAACAGCTTATAGATAAGAATGTGATAATAGCAGGGGACTTTAATACTCCGCTTACAGCAATGGATAGGTCAACCAGACAGAAAATCACTAAAGACATAATGGACTTGAAAGATACATTGGACCAGATGGACCTGACGGATATATTTAGAACTTTACATCCTGAGGCCAGGGAATTTACTTTCTTCTCAAGTGTGCATGGCACATTCTCCAAGATAGATCACATACTGGGACATAAAGCAGCCCTCAATAAATATAAAAGAATAGAGATCATACCATGCACACTGTCAGATCACAATGCTTTGAAACTTGAAATCAATTACAGGAAGAAGTCTGGAAAACTTCCAAAAACATGGAGGTTAAAGAACACCCTTCTAAAGAATGAATGGGCCAATCAGGCAATTAGAGATGAAATTAAAAAATATATGGAAACAAATGAAAATGAAAACACAACCATTCAAAATCTATGGGATGCGGCAAAGGCAGTCCTAAGAGGAAAGTACATTGCTCTCCAGGCCTATTTCAAGAGATTAGAAAAAGCGCAAGTCCAAAATCTAACAGCTCACCTAAAGGAACTAGAGGCAGAGCAACAAGAACGCCCTAAACCCAGTAGAAGAAGAGAAATAGTAAAAATTAGAGCAGAAATAAACAACATAGAGACCAAAGAAACAATTAAACAGATCAATGAAACCAAGAGTTGGTTTTTTGAAAAGGTAAACAAAATTGACAAACCTCTGGCCAGACTTATCCAAAAGAAAAGAGAGAGCACCCAAATAGACAAAATTATGAATGAAAATGGACTTATTACAACCAACCCCTCAGAAATACAAGCAATTATCAGGGAATACTATGAAAAATTATATGCCAACAAATTGGACAACTTAGAAGAAATGGACAAATTCCTAAACACACACTCACTACCAAAATTCACACGGGAAGAAATAGAAAACCTGAACAGACCCATAACGAGTGAAGAAATTGAATCAGTGATCAAAAATCTCCCAACAAATAAGAGCCCTGGACCTGATGGCTTCCCTGGGGAATTCTACCAGACATTTAAAACAGAATTAATCCCAATTCTTCTCAAGCTATTCCAAAAAATAGAAAGCGAAGGAAAACTCCCGGACTCATTTTATGAAGCCAGCATCACACTGATTCCCAAGCCAGACAGAGATCCAGCAAAAAAAGAGAACTACAGGCCAATATCCTTGATGAATACGGATGCAAAAATTCTCAACAAGATCCTTGCAAATCGAATCCAGCAGCATATCAAAAGAATCATCCACCAAGATCAAGTGGGATTCACTCCTGGGTTACAGGGCTGGTTCAACATTCGCAAATCAATCAATGTGATCCATCATATCAATAAAAGAAAAGATAAAAACCATATGATCCTGTCAATAGATGCAGAAAAAGCATTTGACAAAATACAGCATCCCTTCTTAATAAAGACTCTCGAGAAAGTTGGGATAGAAGGAACCTACTTAAACATCATCAAAGCCATCTATGAGAAGCCTTCAGCTAACATCATCCTCAACGGGGAAAAACTCAGAGCTTTCCCCCTGAGATCAGGAACACGACAGGGATGCCCACTCTCACCACTGCTGTTTAACATAGTGCTGGAAGTCCTAGCATCAGCCATCAGACACCAAAAGGAAATCAAAGGCATCAGAATTGGCAAAGAGGAAGTCAAACTTTCACTCTTCGCAGATGACATGATACTCTACATAGAAAATCCGACAGACTCCACCAGAAGCTTACTAGAACTGATCCAAGAATTCAGCCAAGTTGCAGGGTACAAAATCAACGTACAGAAATTGGTTGCATTTTTATACACCAACAATGAAGCAACAGAAAGAGAAATCAAGAAACTGATCCCATTCACAATTGCACAAAAAACCATAAAATACCTCGGAATAAACCTAACCAAGGATACAAGAGATCTGTATGATGAAAACTATAGAAAACTTATGAAGGAAATTGAAGAAGACACAAAGAAATGGAAAAACATTCCATGCTCATGGATAGGAAGAATAAATATAGTTAAGATGTCATTACTACCCAAAGCACTCTACACATTCAATGCAATTCCAATCAAAATTGCACCAGCATACTTCTCAAAACTAGAACAAACTATCCAAAAATTTGTATGGAACCACAAAAGACCCCGAATAGCCAAAGGAATCCTGAAAAATAAAACCAAAACGGGAGGGATCACCATCCCAGACTTTAGCCTCTACTACAAAGCTGTCATCATCAAGACAGTATGGCATTGGCACAAAAACAGACACATAGACCAATGGAACAGAATTGAGAACTCAGAAGTGGACCCAAAAGTATACAGCCAACTAATCTTTGACAAAGCAGGAAAGAATATCCGAGGGAAAAAAGACAGCCTTTTTAACAGATGGTGTTGGGAGAACTGGACAACAACATGCAGAAGAATGAAACTAGATCATTTTCTCACACCATGCACAAAAATAAACTCAAAATGGATCAAGGACCTGAACGTGAGACAGGAAACTATCAACACCCTAGAGGAGAAAGCAGGAAACAACCTCCTTGACCTCCACCGCAGCAACTTCTTACTTGACACATCCCCAAAAGCAAGGGAATCAAGAGCAAAAATAAACTGTTGGGACCTCCTCAAGATTAAAAGCTTCTGCACAGGCAAGGAAACAACCCAGAAAATTAATAGGCAACCAACGGAATGGGAAAAGATAGTTGCAAATGACATATCAGATAAAGGGTTGATATCTAGAATCTACAAGGAACTCACCAAACTACACGCCCGAAAAACAAACAACCCAGTGAAGAAATGGGCAGAAGAGATGAACAGACACTTCTCCAAAGAGGACATCCAGATGGCCAACAGACACATGAAACGATGCTCAGCATCGCTCCTCATCAGGGAAATACAAATCAAAACCACACTGAGATACCACCTCACGCCAGTCAGAGTGGCTAAAATGAGCCAATCAGAGAACTCTAGATGCTGGCGAGGATGTGGAGAAACGGGCACCCTCCTACACTGTTGGTGGGAATGTAAACTGGTACAGCCCCTCTGGAAAACAGTGTGGAGGTTCCTAAGGAAACTAACAATAGAACTCCCCTATGACCCAGCAATAGCACTGCTAGGAATTTACCCAAGGGATACAGAAATGCTGATGCATAGGAGCACATGTACCCCAATGTTCATAGCAGCACTCTCCACAATAGCTAAAACATGGAAAGAGCCTAAGTGTCCATCAACAGATGAATGGATCAAGAAGATGTGGTTTATCTATACCATGGAATACTACATGGCAATGAGAAACAATGAAATCTGGCCATGTGTAGCAACATGGATGGACCTTGAGGGTGTTATGCTGAGCGAAATAAGTCAGGCAGAGAAGGACAAATATCATATGTGTGCACGTATAGGAGGATTAGGAGGAACTTAACAGAGGACCAAGGGGAGAAGAAGGGCGGAAATGGTGGGGGAAAGGGAGAGAGGCAAACCATGAGAGACTCTTGAATGCTGACAAAAACTGAGGACTGGTGGATGTGGGGGGAGGAGGGGTGGGCATGGAGGAGGGCACTTGTGGGGATGAGCACTGGGTGTTATGTGGAAACTAATTTGACAATAAACTATTTGTAAAAAAAATAATAAAATAAAATTAAGGAAGAATTTTTTTAGAATAGTTTTATATTTACAGAAAAATCACAAGGAATTACAGAGAGTTCCCTTATACCCAGTTTTACTTAGGATTAACACTGTATCTTTGTCTGGTACATTTATTACAACAAATCAACAAATATTGGAACATTTTTAACAAAAGCTCACAATTTATTCAGATTTGTGTAGTTAAAAATATTTAGTCATCATATCTCCCTGGGCTCCTCTTGGCTGTGACATTTTTTCAGACTTTTCTTGTTTTTGATAGCCCTAGCAGTTTTGAGGAGTACTGGTAAGGTATTTTGATGAGTACTGGTCAGTTTTGAGAATACTCCTCAAGTGAGATCTGTTTGATATATTTTTTCATGGTTAGACTAGAATTATGGATTTTAAAAGGAAGACCACAGAGGTTAAGTGTCATTTCATCACACCTTATTAAAGATACATGATGTCAAGATCACTTATTACTGTTGATGTTAACCTTGATCATATGGCTGAAGCAAAGTCTGTCATGTTCCTTCATTGTAAAAGTAGTATCTCCCTTTACCCTTTCCAGACTATACTTTCTGGAGGAAATCACTAAGCACAGCCCATGTTTGGGGATTGAGAAGTAGTGCCTGGCCTACTGAGCACAGAGTATATACATGAATTATTTGGAATTCTTCTACATATCTGTCTATTATCTATTATTGTATGGATCTATTTCTGGGCTTTAAACTATGTTTTATTGATCCATGTTCTATTCTTTTGCCAATATTATGCTGTCTGCATTATTGTCACTTTGTATTGTCTTAGAATGGGAAGAGACCTCCAACTTTTTTTTCTTCAATATACTGTTGGCTGTCACTGGGTGTTTTGCCTCTCTATATAAATTTTACTATAAGTTTGTTGGTATCTACAAATAGGTTTCTGAAATTTTAAGTAGGATTGTATTGACCTATATATACATGAAGTTGGAAAGGTAATGATGTATTAACAATATTCAGTTTTTCAATCCAAAAACAGATTGTCTCTCCATATTTGTATCTTCTTTATCTCACCAGAGTTTAATGGGGTTTTTCTGCATATAAATCCTATACATATTTTGTTAGATTAATTCCTAAATATTTCTTTTTTGTGGTGCTATTAAAATTTATTTTTTTCTTCTAATTTCACATTCTAATTTTTCACGGTGGCATACTGGACAAAAAATTACCTTGTTATATCTTGTGACCTTACCATATTTACTTGTTAGTTTCAATAATTCTTGTTCAATTCTTTAGGATTTTCACAATCTTGTCATCTCTTAACAAAGATAGCATTGTTTCATTCTTCCATATCTGTCTACCTTTTATTTTATTTTGTTATTGACTAGGTAGTAAGTCCATTGTGATGGGCAGGAATGCTCAGAGAGGGCATCCTGTCTTATTTCTAAATAGGGAGAAAGGCTAGTTTCTCACTATTAAGTATATTAGCTGTTGGATTTTTGAAGATACTCATTATCAAGATGGGGAAGAGTCCCCTTCTTTTCCTAATATTCTGAATGTTTTTGTCACGAATGTTAGATTTCTCAAATCATTTTCTGAATGATTATATGTGATTTTTTTTTCTTTAGTCTATTGATGTGGCAAATCACACAGAATGATTTTCAAAAATTGAACCAGCTTTCCACATATAGTAACTCCCATTTGGTCATGTGCATAATTTATTTTATATGTTATCAATTTTTTTTTTATTTTTTTCGGATGAGTTTTGCATCTATGTTCATGAGAGATAGTGAAGCATAGTATTCCTTTCTTGCAATATTTTTATATGGATTTGACATTAGGGTGATGCTTGCTCTGTAGAATGGATTACGAAGCACTTCCTCTTTACTTTTATATTCTGGAAAAGATTGTGGAGAATTGGCATTATTTCTTCCTTAATTGTTCGGTAAAATTTACCAGTGAAATCATATGAGCCTGGCCCTTTCTTTTTTGGAAAGTTATTAATTACTGATTCGATGTATTTAATGTATAAATAGGCTAGTCCAGATTATCCATTTCTCTTTGTAAGAGTGTTGGTAGCTAATGTATTAAGAGAAATTAATTCATTTCATGTGAGTTATTAAACTGAGGACAAAGAGGTGTTCATAGAATTCCGTTGTTACACTTAGATTGTCCATGGCATCAGTAGTAATGACATTTCTTTCATTTCTGGTATTGTTAATTTATCTTTTTTTCTTAATTGGCCTCACTAAACATTTATCAATTGTATTGATTTTTTCAAAGAACTAGCTTTTGGTTTTGTTGTTTTCCTGTTTACAATTTCAGTGATTTCTGTTCTAATTTTAATTATTGTTTTTTTCTACCTTCTTTTTATGAATTCAACTGTGCTAGTTTCCTAAAGTATCTTAGATAACTGACTTGATTCTCCTTCTATTCTTATATATGCATTAAATGCTTTAAATTTATAAAGCATTGGCTCCTTTACATCTTACATATTTTGTTAAATTCTATCTTTATTTAACTAATTTAAAGTATTTTTTAAATTCCTATTGAGACTTTTTCTTTGATCTATATTTTATTAGACAAGCATTATTAAATGTCCAAATATTTGGAGGATTTCCAGTTATCTTTCAGATGGTGATTTCTAACTTAATTCCATTTTGTGTGAAATGATACTTGTATACTTAATCTTCTATATGTGTTAATATATATTTTATGGCAGAGAATGTGATCTATCTGGGCAAATATTTCTGCAAGCTTGAGAAGAATATATATTCTGCTGTTGTTGGATAGAGTATTCTATAAATATCAATTTGATCAAATTGACTGATATTGCTGTTAAAGTCAACTATATCCTTACTATACTTTCTGCTTGATCTATTAATTACTGAACAAGGGTTGCTGGCTCGCCAGTTATAACAGCAATTTGTCTATTCTTCATTGTATACAAACAGTTTTTACCCATATAATTTGATTCTCTGTTGTTAGGTAAACAGACATTTAGAATTGTGTCTTCCTGGAGAACTGACTTATTTATCATCATGTAATAATCTATCAATGATAACTTCCCTTATTCTAAATTATACTTTGCTGAAATTTATAAATAGGTACTGTTGCTTTCTATGGATTAATATGAGCATGATCATATCTTTCTCTACCCCTTTGACTTTAACCCGAGTTTTTATATTTAAAGGGCTTGTTTTGTAGACAACAATTTGGTCCTGTATCTACTCTAATAATTTCTGTCTTTTAATTGATGTATTTAGAAGATTCAGATTAAAATTATTATTGATATATAGACTAATGATGAGCATCTTTATTAGTATTATATTCATTATATTTGGTCTTTGTTTTTTTATTTTTTCCTCTCCTTTTCTGACTTCTTAGCTTTAGGTAAGCATTTTATATGACTTCATTTATCTCCTCTCACAGTATACAGGTAGAACTTTGTTTTAAAAAAAAGTTTAGGGATTTCCCTAGAATTTGCATTATGCTATTTTAACTAATCAAAACATACCTCAGATAGCATTATGTAAGTTCATAGGAAATGTAGTTACCTTAAACAAAGTAGTCCCAAAGTCCTTTTCCAGTTTCTTTTTGGCATTGCTGTTTTTCATTTCACTTATTATATGCTATACTCACTCCAGACATTGTTACCATTATTACCTTTAAAATATTTTGGATAGCTCAAGAATATAAAAATATAAGATTTTATTTTTCACTCATTTCTTTCTGACATGCATTCTTTATGTAGATACAAGAGTCTTTCCTATATAATTTTCCTTCTCCCTGAGGAACTTATTAACATTACTTGCAGGGCAGCTCTGCTGATGAATTTCTTCTGTTTCTATTTGTCTACAAGAGTATTCCTCCTTTACCTTTGAAATATAACTTCACTAGATATCAAATTGTAGCTTGGTGTTTTGTTTTTTTTCCTCTATCAGTGCTAAATACCCCATGCTACTTCCTTTGAACTTGCATGCTTCTGACCCAGTCTAAAGAACTGTTTATCATATCTCAATATGTAAGGTGTTTTTTTCCCTGCCTGACTCCTTTTAAGATTTTCTCATTGATTTTGGTTTTCTGAAGTTTGAATATATGTCTAGTGTTTTTCAATACTTTTCCTGGTTGTTTTTTTCAGAGCATCCTAGGTCTGAGGTTTGGTGTCTGTCATTAATTATGAACATTCACAAATACTATTATTTCAAATATTTCTTCTTTTCTCTCTTTCTTCCCTTTCTGCTATTCCAAATATGTTTCTGTTACACTTTTTGAATAAAAAAAACAGAATTCTATTATGTTCCTTTTTCCTTTTGCATTTTGGTTTGGAAAATTTCTGTTGGCTTATCTTCAAGCACACTGATTCTTTCCTTGGCCATGATCAGTCTGCTATTGAGTGCATTGAATGATTTTTTTTAATTCTGTTACTGTGTTTTTGATTTCTAGTATTTCCATTTGATTATTTCTTAGGGTTTCCATTTTTCTACTTAGATACTCATCTGTTTTGCAAGATACCTATTTTTCTATTGGAACTTTTAACATTTCCATCATCATCATCATTATTATTTTTTAATGTTTATTTTTGAAAGAGATACAGAGTGCAAGCAGAGGAGGGGCAAAGAGAGAGGGAGACAAAGAATGTGAAGCAGGCTACAGGTTCTGAACTGTCAGCGCAGTCTGACGTGGGGCCTTAACTCATGAACTGTGAGATCATGACATGAGCTGAAGTTGGACACTTAACCAGCTGTGCCACTCAGGATCCTCTTCCATCATAATCATTTATTTTATTTTTTAAAAACAGTTTATTGTCAAGTGGCTTCCATATAACACCCAGTGCTCATCCCCATAAGTGCCACCCTCCATGCCTATCATCCCCCTTCCCCTCTCCCCCATACCCATCGGTCCTCAGTTTGTTCTCAACATTCAAGAATCTCTCATGGTTTGCCTCCCTCACTCTCCCTCTGTATTCCCCCCCTTCTTCTCCTGCACGGTCCCCCATTAAGTTCCTCCTAATCCTCCTGTAAGTGCAAACATACGGTATCTGTCCTTCTCTGCCTGACTTATTTCACTCAACATAACACCCTCGAGTTCCATCCATGTTGCTACACATGCCCAGATTTCATTCTTTCTCATTGCCATGTAGTATTCCATCGTATAGATAAACCACATCTTCTTGATCCCTTTGTCCATTGATGGATACTTAGGCTCTTTCCATGTTTTAGCTATTGTTGAGAGTGCTGTTATGAACACTGGGGTACATGTGCCCATATGTATCAGCACTCCTGTAACCCTTGGGTAAATTCTTAGCAGTGCTATTGCTGGGTTCTAGGAGAGTTCTATTGTTAATTTTTTGAGGAACCTCCACACTGTTTTCCAGAGGGGCTGTACCAGTTTACATTCCCACCAACAGTGTAGGAGGGTGCCCATTTCTCCACATCCTTATCAGCATCTAAAGTCCTCTGATTTGCTCATTGTAGCCACTCTGAACGGCGTGAGGTGGTATCTCAGTGTGGTTTTGATCTGCATTTCCCTGATGAGGAGAGATGCTGAGCATCATTTCATGTGTCTGTTGGCCATCTGGATGTCCTCTTTGGAAAAGCTCATGACTTCTGCCCATTTCTTCACTGGATTGTTTGTTTTTCAGGTGTGGAGTTTGGTGAGTTCCTTATAGATTTTGGATACTAACTCTTTATCTGATACGTCATTAGCAACTATCTTTTCCCATTCTGTCGGTTGCCTATTAGTTTTATGGATTGTTTCCTTTGCCATGAAGAAGGTTTTAAACTTGATGAGGTTCCAATAGTTCATTTTTGCTCTTGATTCCCTTGCTTTTGGGGATGTGTCAAGTAAGAAATTGCTGTGGTTGAGGTCAAGGAGGTTGTGTCCTGCTTTCTCCTCTAGGGATCTGATGGTTTCCTGTCTCACATTCAGGTCCTTTATTCATTTTGAGTTTATTTTTGTGTACGGTGTGAGAAAATGATATGATCTAGTTTCACTCTTCTGCATGTTGCTGTCCAGTTCTCCCAGCACCATCTGTTAAAGAGACTGTCTTTTTGCCACTGGATACTCTTTACTGTTTTTTCAGAGATTAGTTGGCTGTACACTTTTGGGTCCAAATCTGACTATTCTATTCCATTGGTCTATGTGTCTGTTTTTTTTGCCAATACCATACTGTCTTGATGATGACAGCTTTGTAGTAGAGACTAAAGTCTGGGATGGTGATACCTCCCATTTTGGTTTTCTTCTTCAATATTATTTTGGCTATTTGAGGTCTTTTGTGGTTCCAAAGAAACTTTAGGATAGTTTGTTCTAGTTTTGAGAAATATGCTGGTGCAATTTTGTTTGGGATTGCATTGAATGTGTAGATTGCTTTGGGTAGTAATGACATTTTAACTAAATTTATCCTTCCAATCCATGAGCATGTTAATGTTTTTCCATTTCTTCGTATCTTCAATTTCCTTCATAAGTTTTCTATAGTTTTTATCATACAGATCTCTTATATCCTTGTGTAAGTTTATTCCTAGGTATTTTATGTTTTTTTGTGCAATTGTGAATGGGATCAGCTTCTTGATTTCTCTTTCTGTTGCTTCATTATTGGTGTATAAAAATGCAACCAATTTCTGTACGTTGATTTGGTACACTGTAACTTTGCTGAGTTCTTGGATCAGTTCTACTAGGCTTCCGGTCGAGTCTGTCTGGTTTTCTATGTAGAGTATTATGTCATCTGCAAAAAGTGAAAGTTTGACTTCTTTGCCAATTCTGATGCCTTTGATTTCCTTTTGGTGTCTGATGGCTGATGCTAGGACTTCCAGCACTATAATAAACAACAGTGGTGAGAGTGGACATCCCTGTCATGTTCGTGATCTCTTAGTTTTTCCCCTTTGAGGATGATGTTAGCTGAAGGCTTCTCATAGATGGCTCTTATGATGCTTAAATAAGTCCTTCTATCCTGACTTTCTCGAGGGTCTTTCTTAAGAAGCGATGCTGTATTTTGTCAAATGCTTTTTCTGCATCTATTGACAGGATCATATAATTTTTATCTTTTCTTTTGTTGTTGTGATGTATCACATTGACTGATTTGCGAATATTAAACCAGCCCTGTTACCCAGGAATGAATCCCACTTGATCTTGGTGGATAATTCTTTTTATGTGCTGTTGGATTCGATTTCAAGTATCTTGTTGAGGATTTTTGCATCTGTATTCATCAAGGATATTGGCCTGTCGTTCTCCTTTTTTGCTGGGTCTCTGGGTTGGGGATCAAAGTGATGCTGGCCTCATAAAATGAGTCCGGAAGTATTCCTTCAACTTCCATTTTTTGGAATAGTTTGAGAAGAATGGGTATTAATTCTTTTTTAATGTCTGGTAGAATTCCCCAGGGAAGCCATCTAGCTCTGGGTTCTTATTTGTTGGGAGATTTTTGATAACTGATTTGATTTCCTCACTTGTTATGGGTCTGTTCAGGTTTTCTATCTCTTCCCATGTGAATTTTGGTAGTGAGTGTGTATTTAGGAATTTTTTCCATTTCTTCTAAGTTGTCCAATTTGTTGGCATATAATTTTTCATAGTATTCCCTGATAATTGCTTTTATTTCTGAGGGGTTGGTTGTAATCAGTCCATTTTCATTCATGATTTTGTCTATTTGAGTGCTTTGTCTTTTCTTTTTGAGAAGCCTGGCTAGAGGTTGGTCAATTTTGTTTATTTTTTCAAAAAAAACCAACTCTTGGTTTCTATATTGTTTATTTCTGCCCTGATTTTTATTATTTCTCTTCTCTTACATGGTTTGGGGTCCTCCTGTTGCTCTCCATCTAGTTGCTTTAGGTGTGCTGTTAGATTTTGCACTTGCGCTTTTTCTAATTTCTTGAAATATCCTGGAGTGCAGTGTACTTTCCTCTTAGGACTGCCTTTGACACATCCCATAGAGTTTGGATTGTTGTATTCTCATTTTCATTTGTTTCCATATATTTTTAAATTTCTTCTCTAATTGCCTGATTGGCCCATTCGTTCTTTAGTAGGGTGTTCTTTAACCTCCATGTTTTTGGAGGTTTTCCAGAATTCTGCCTGTGATTGATTTCAAGTTTCATAGCATTGTGATCTGAAAGTGTGCATGGTGATCTCGATTCTCTTATATATATTGAGGGCTGCTTTATGTCCAAGTATGTGATCTATCTTGAAGAATGCGCCATGCACACTTGAGAAGAAAGTGAATTCCCTGGCCTCAGGATGTAGTGTTCTAAATATATCTGTCAAATCCATCTGGTCCAATGTGTCATTTAAGTCCATTGTGTCTTTATTGATTTTCTGTCTAGGTGATCTGTCCATTGCTGTAAGTGGAGTATTAAAGTCCCCAGCTATTAGCACTTTCTTATAGATAAGAGTGCTTCTGTTTGTGATTGGTTTATGTATTTAGGTGGTCCCATATTTGGTGTGTAGATACTTATAATTGTTAGCAGTTCCTTATGGATATACCCTTTAATTATTCTATAATGCCAGTCTTCATCCCTTGTTACTGTCTCTACTTTAAAGTCCAGTTTGTCTGATATAAGTATAGCTACTCCAGCTTTTTTTTTTTTTACTTCCTGTAGCATAATAGATATTTCTCTATCCTTTTACTTTCAATCTGAAGGTGTTCCCCTATCTAAAATGAGTTTCTTGTAGACAGCAAATAGATGGGTTTTGTTTTTGTTTTGTTTTGTTTTGTTTTTTTCCATTCTGCTACCCTATGTCTTTTGATTGGGGCATTTAGTCTATTTACATTCAGTGTTATTACTGAAATATATGGGTTTAGAGTCATTGTGTCATTTGTGGGATTCATGCTTGTGGTGGTGCCTCTAGCATCTTGCATTCCTTGCAACATTTCCCTCAGAGAGTCTCCCTCAGGATTTCTTGTATGGCTGGTTTAGTGGTGACAAATTCTTTCAATTTTGGTTTATTTGGAGAGACTTTTATCTCTCCTTCTATTCTGAATGACAGGCTTGCTGGATAGAGGATTCTTGGCTGCATATTTTTTCTGTTCATCACATTGAAGATCTCCTGCCATTCCTTTCTGGCCTGCCAAGTTTCAGTAGATAGGTCTGTTACCACTCTGATAGGTTTCCCTTTGTATGTTATGGCCCTTTTCTCCCTAGCTGCTTCCAAAATTCTCTCTTTGTCCTTATATTTTGCCAAAAGTTTCACTATTATATGTCATGCAGAAGATCGATTCAAGTTATGTCTGATGGGAGTTTTCTGTGCCTCTTGAATTTCAACATCCACTTCCCTGTCCAGGTTGGGGAAGTTCTCTGCTATAATTTATTCCAGGACTCCTTCAGAACCTTTCCCTCTCTCTTCCTCTTCTGGGATTCCTATGATATGGATATTGTTTCATTTGATTGTATCGCTGAGCTCTTGAAATCTTCCTTCATGTTCCTTAATCAGTTTTTCTCTCTTTTTCTCAGTTTCTTCTTTTTCTGTAATTGTGTCTTGTAAATCATTTATTCTCCTTTCTGGCTCTTCAATCATGCATTGGACTCCTCAAGTTTATTAGGTATCTTGTTTAGCTTATTTTTTAACTCATCATAACTTTCTTAAGCTCCATAGTATTTGTAGCCATAGTTTCTCTGATGTCCTCCATGCTTTTTTCAAGCCCAGAGATTAACTTTATGATTACTGTTCTAAATTCTTGTTCAGTTATGCTGTTTATATCTGTTTTGAGCAGTTCTTTTTTTTTTTTTAAAGAAACAGGCCAGCCAATCTTTTTTTTTTTTTTTTTTTTAATTTATTTCTAGGAGAGAGAGACAGCATGAGCAGGGGAGGGTCAGAGAGAGAGGGAGACACAGACTCTGAAATAGTGTTTTGAGCAGTTCTTTAGCTGTCACTTCTTCCTGGAACTTCTTTGGAGGAGAACTCTTTCGTTTCGTCATTTCAGTTAGTTTTCTATCTCTTGTTAGTTTTAAAAGCTTGTTATGCTCTCTGTCCTGTGAGTGCTGCTGTACCAAAGAAGGCTCTTTGACTGTACAGGGCCTGTCCATTCAGAAAGTGTTCTCTGAATGATATCCCTTGGTCTCTCTTGTTGAGACCTTGGTTATTTTATCTTCCTACTCATAGTAGTATTTGGGACTCTCCACCATGTGTACTTTGGCTTGTTTCTTGAGGTAGCTGCCATAAGGTTTTCTCAGTGGACTCTGTCTCCTTTTCCTCCCAAACTCCTGGACTCCGTAAGGGTTCCTATGGCCTCAGGCCACAGGATACGGGAGTGAGTGAAATGTACAGAGCTTCCTATTTCTCTGCCATCTTGCCCTCTCCCCCCTTATTATTTTAAATTTCTAACTGATAATTCCAAAATTTGTGTTATATCTGAGTTCATTACTTATCTTGTCTCTTCAGATGGTATATTTTTCCTCATCTTTTAGCATGCCTTATGATTTCTTTCATTAAAAGCTAGACATAATGTGTTGAGTAATTATAACTAAGAATAAATAAGTCTTTTGTGTTTTTTGTTGATATTGTTATGGTTTATCTGGCTACATGTTTGGCAGTGTTTGATGTCTGATCTATCTGTAGGTTTCAGGGACTTCAAATTCCTCTATCGTCTTTATTTTGGCCCACCTCGTTGTCTTTAGGATTCCCTAAATCCTTACTATGTACAGGATCCCTTTTATGTATTTAAATGTATCAAGTAATTTAATCATTACAGCTACACTATTAGGTAGATTCTATTATTTTTACTAATTTGGGGTTAAGAAAATCAAGATACAGTATAGTTAAATAATATACAATCTATCTAAGGTTGCTATATTAATAACATGGAGAGCAACGATTTAAAGAGAAATGATTCAGCTCCAGACCTATGGTGCAAACCACTAATGTACACAATAATATGCCACCAATCTTAGAATGTCCCAGTTCCCACATGACCACTAGTACTGCTGCTACTTTACTCTAGCTCTTCCAAAACTGCTCACTCAGCTGCCAGCGTTGTGATTTCTGTGCCTACACAAAACTATTCACAAGAATCAGAAGTGATAAAAACAGTGTTTTTAATAAAACAGTGTTTTTTAGTTTTTATTGAGAAATAGAAAGATAATTTTTAAAACTGAAACTGATGTTGAAAATAATTGAAATAAGCAAAAGAGAAATAAGGATTTATTTAAGTATTTTTTAATGAAAATGACACAAAGTCAAGATTCAAGACAAAATTCTTTCCCCAAATCATCCACTAAGAGTCAACAATTTTTACCTCGTCTGTAAAATAAAAGAAGAAAATGCTCATACTTTTTTTGGTTGGTGTTAACTTGGAGGATAAGTTTACTGTATTAGCATTTTTGTTGTTGTTGTTTCCTTATACACAACAACCTAATAAATTATAACTACCTTTAACAAGAAAAACAATAAATGCAGTCCCAATGAAACTGCGGCAAAAGGTTCAGCCATGTACAATCTAAAACAAGAAAGCTTTGCATAAAAAATGTCTTTTCTGACCCAAAAAGCATAGCCACTAAAAGAACCTACAGATTTTTTAAGTGTTCATTAAATAAAATTTACACGTCATGAGAAAACTTTGGATATAATAGAATTATAAACTAATAAGGGTTTCATGAGTATATGGAAAATTAAAACTTGAAGAAAAATGACTGTTAAGAAATAGATGAAATGTAGAGGCAGTTGTTTAACAATGAGTAATTTAAGACTGATAAATCCTGATTAAAGGGCAATATTTTATTTATGTATGGAGTTCTATGTTTTTCTTTTTACTGATTAATAAATTATTTATTTCATGCTTACTAAGTTCAAGACACAAAGTTATGCACCTTCCAATCATCTTCCAAAAATAATCCCATAATCAGAATAAAAATGTATGTCTGGTTTCTATGAGTTTTAATCTCCAAGACTATCTGTACTATGCCTTTTCTACTTCTAGAATCTTGTGGATAAAGAAGCCCACCATAGAATCAAATGAAACATATATTTTCCAAATTTTTGTTAGCGTTTTGTTCTGCCAAAAGGGTCCCAGAATGTGTGGCCCATTCTTTATGAGAGCACATTTAATTTTTGTGGTTGTTGTTATGCAAAAAAAGCTCATAGAGATAATGGAAGTAAGGAACCTTAAGGTCTACTACAAGCATGTAGAATTTCACTTAAAAAATTGGATGGAAGTGTGGTTGTATGCTTATTAAAACAATCCAGAAGATAAGGGAAATTGATAATGCCACAAAGAGGTGGGCAATTACACCATTTTCTTTCATAGTCCAGAGGAGATGGTTTTCAATCCATAAGTGAAGGGTTTAGCCTTCACTAGGAGCACAAACAGTTCATCCATAATAACACAATGAATAGCAAAGGTTTTTGGCACAGCTGTTATTATATTAGTTCATGTGGCTATGGAAGCCTTTGGAAAGTCTACTCAGATTGTTTCCCTTCTTGGTGAAATAAGCAGCATGGTAAGCATGTAAGGAAGAGCCAGGGAAAGAATGCTTGCTTGAAAAAGTGAGAAGATGGTGTGAAATAATATTAATATCTATGTGAGTACAAAGGAGAATTATAAATATATCACCCCTAAAACTTCATGGTTTTATATTCTGTTTCAACATTTTGTGTTAGTTGTGTTGTGTCTGAATGCAGAGGGTAAGAAGAAAGATTCATTCAGGGGAACACAAAGTGAGAGAAAGGATGGAAAGAAAATAGAGGATAAATATAATCTAAGATTAATAAGGAATCATTGAAACATATAACAGAGATGTTAAGAGAGGCCATTTGTCATGGCCTTGATAATTCCAGCATGTTCGTGGTGAGTTTGCCAAGAACGCAAGGGCTAGACTTCTCTTTACTTGGGATACTTTTCAAGGTTGTACTTCAGTAGCAATTTAAGGGGATGTAGTTAGCTCACCCTCCAGGATAAAAAGCAAACTATAAAAGAGGTGTATGCCCACAGCTGTGTTCCTCAGAGTGATGTAAAACCCTCATGGATGCAGCACCCACCCAGGCTACTAAGTTTTATTCCCATGGAACGTGAGCAACAAAAGGAATCACTGCAAACATCAAATTCCTATTACTTGGTGTTCTGTGAAAATTAAGTCCTTTGCTCCTAACCCGGACCTTCGATGGGAGCACAAACAGTTCATCCATAATAACACAATGAACAGCACAAGTTTTGTGTCTTCTGCAAGCATCCCAAAACCATAACTGACTATATTACTAGCTTGCAAATGAAATAAGAGCCTAGATTCTGAAACGGAATATGGTAGAGTGGAAACATATTACATTGATGAACTGGGGTTACTTTACTAGTTTATAATGTATGCAATTACATTATTTCTTAATGAGGAGCTAAGAAGATTTGAGAGGTACAGAAATTTGATGTGGTATTTAACAAATATCAGGGGAGCTGAGGTGAGTGTAGATCCTTTCTCCAGTATTGTTTTCAATATTATGGAATAGCAAAATGAAGAGTACATGGCTTAAGGAAAAGAGAACTAAGGCACACTATATATATCCTAACTCCACAGACTCTTTATTGTAGCCAAAGTTAGTTGATGTTTTTAAGCCTCAATTTCTCTTTTTGTAACATATGTGCTTGGTCCTTGGAAGGTAAAGTAAAATCAAGTCCTCGGTAGTGACCGACTCTGTCTTTAGAACCCCTTATTTTGTGTACCAATTTCAGAGAAATACATTATCATAAAAAGGAATGAAAAGTTAGATCTACCTAGGTATTCTATAAATGATTTAAAATTCTGAAATAATCATTAAATATTTCTTTAAAAAATATTTCACCTAAAACCCAGATGCATCAAATACAACACAATAATAGTATTATATAAATGCCCCCATAAAATAATTGATGCCAATGTTAGATACAATAAAGAAACACACACACACACACACACACACACACACACACAACCCCACAAACTCTAACCAAGGTAAATTTCCAGTCTGAAACAACATTTAAAGTGCCTACGGCCTTTTGTCACTCCAGAATTATACGAAGTGAAACTTAGCAACATTGCTTCTATATTATTCATACGAAAATCAATTTGACTTGACAATCACTTTGCTGTTTAAATATTGTAATTCAAAGCAAGACTCTAGAAGTAAGATCCATAAAAGGAAAAGCATGGATTCCCATGATAGAAACATGAAGCACTTTACTTATAAATCTTATGTCATAATGACCGTAACTTTGACAATGTCTCATAAATCACATTCAAACAAATTCCTACTTCAATGAAAGCATTTAATTATAATCCAAATCTATGTATTCAGATCCAGTATTGTCATTTTCAAAGTATTTGTTTCACCTTCTTCCTCACCACCAGGCTCAAATAATTTCAAATATAATTTAGGAAATATATAGCATTTGGAAAATGATTAATAAATTCTATTTAAAAACATGCATGTCATTACTAATACATGTGAGACAATAAGATAGGCTTTTTTAAACTTATCAATTTCAGTACTTCTAAAGTTAGTTCTAGAGGGGAATATAAACACTTAAATAAATATAACTTTGATCTTTTAGTCACATACAGAGTGCAAATGCTATGGTTGGCACTGGGATCTAATTTAAAAAATCCATGCTTAAGACATAATGGCACTCCCACACACACAAAAAAAATTTATTTTGAGTGAAATATAAACATGTGCATATAATATGGACACATGGGACTATAAGATGCTTGTTTTTATTCCCAAATTATAGGAACAGTGTAGGGAGCATCCTACCTCAATCTCATTCTTTAGACATGGTACAAATATAATTTTCATTGCCATAATTTAAATATTATATCAAGTGATCAAGGTTAATATTTTACTTGTATTTCCAGCATCAAATAATAAATACTAGTACTAATAAGTAAAAAATTTAATAGCAATGATATTTTAATGCATGTCTCTTCAAATCATAGAAAACTAACTAATGAAAACAGAATTGATGGTGGGAAGAACTGTTCTCATTTAAAGTAATTAGAAATATGAAATTTCTTACATTCCACCAAGGTAGATAAAGTGAAACTCTAAAATTCCCTTACTGAATTGTTTCTAATACACATTATATATGCAGCACATAAAAGGAGAGATAATAATAAGAAAGATAGCAAGGTCAGATCTATATGCAAGAAAACCTCCAAATTATTTTAGAGAACTTTCCTTTACTGTAATCAAAGTAGTTACATCTAAAATACCAATTGAACAACTGTCCTGAGTTTGTCTTTTCTATTTCTACTTTTTGACCAATCCTATTGCTGAACCAAATATACTCAATACCTATCTCTCTCTAATACACACACACACACAATCATACTAGTCAATATGCAGGTTTGCATATTTTTAAATGATAACTATTAATTTCTACATGAATGCTGATTTCTCAAACAAAAACCATAAACTGAATATCATCATCTAAAATTTTCAAAATGAAGAGAAATCTATAAAATTAGCAACATAGGGTTTTAGATTGATTACAAAATTAATCTGCCTCAGAAAGAATAACAGGTTGACATTTTAAAAACTCATTTTGAATGAAGAAGAACAGATTGAGAAAATCTCCATATAATCTCTGAAAGGATGTAGTTTTCAATGAGCATGAATTACATTTCATTTTATTCAAGTTTTTTTTTTTTTACTACTGCACTATTTTCTGTTATACTGAGTTATAACCCCCTACCCATAAAGGCAGCTTTGATTTGATTTTCATTGCCTTGGGCAAGAATGATTGAGGACCCATAAGACTGTAGAAGATGCTGATTGATTCTTTTGATCCTAGAAGATAATAGAAAGTGTTTAAATTGGTTGTGTTAAAAAAATCTGAGGATGAATTAGGACTTTAGGCAAATTGCACAGAAGATTTTTAATCTTCGATTTGTTCAAATTTGTAACAGGAAACAGAAAAGATTTGTATCTTCCCTTGTCAAATTCCTTTGTATTTCACATCAATCACTTTTTTTTTTCTCTTCACCTTTTCTGTTCCTATGTAACTCCTTTATTCCTAGAATTAGAGGCCTCTGGGTCTTATTTAAATAAAAGAAGGTATCGAAGTCACATATAAAGTGAAATTTAGTGAAATTTAAGCCACAGCTAGATTGGAGAACAGGCCAAAGAGAAGTAAAAAAAAAAAATATATATATATATATATACATATATATATATATATATATATATATATATATATATATATATATATATATATCAGTGCCAAAATGAAAAGTGAACCTATCTGCTTCTCTTTAGAAGTCAAAAGTGCTAATCATTAGGTCACTACCTTAAGCAATGAGACAAAACAGTTCTCAACAGAGCTCTTGTGAAACATTGCTAACCAGGGTGTCTCTGTTGAATTCTGATTGAGAGGTACGGCAAATAACTTGTTATTATTTATAAAGTACTGAAATTTTAAAATTAATTCCTTTCATCATTTAAACTAGAGCAGATGTGTGCTTGCAGTAATTCAAAAAAAAATCCCATACTAATGATAGTGATAGAAAAGAAACTCACCCAAGACCAAGCAAGGAGGATTCATTGTATTCTGTAACTCAGAGCTTATTTAGCCTCTGGCTGCTTAGTGAGACATCATCACTCAAAAATGTAGTTAGAAGTCACTATAGAGTTTTCAGTGATTTTTGCTTTTACTTCCCTGTATATGTTTTAGAATTGTGTTACAACCCGGAGGAATGCTGCTTATTTCTACATGGGGGTATTTTAGTGATAGAAAACCTATTGGGTTTGAGGGAGGATGGGTTTTGAATTTGGATTTTTAGCATTTTTTGGAGATTGAGAAATGACCCATTGATTTGATCAGAGAAAAGAGAAAAGAAAAGGGCTGGTAGACATTACTGGGAAGATATTTGGGGACCACAAACATGTGGGGAAAACAAGAAGGCTGCCTCACCATAAGAACATAAAGTTTCTATCATTTTATTTGTATGCTGTGCAGAGAACTTGAAAATCACTACTTTAGTGAGAAATAAATATATTTTGGAGAGAAGGAAACTGGAGTTTAGTCTTAGCTTAAATTTTCTAACTACATGAACCTGAGGAAAGTGTAAGTCTCTCTGTGACTTAGTTCATCTATAAAGTAAATAAAATGCTTTTGAAAAATTATACAACCTGGGCACCTGGGTGGCTCAGTTGGTTGGAGGGCTGACTTCGGCTCAGGTCATGATCTCATGGCTTGTGGGTTCGAGCCCCGCGTTGGGCTCTGTGCTAACAGCTCAGAGCCTGGAGCCTATTTCAGATTTCGTGTCTCCCCCTCTCTCTGACTCTTCTCACGCTGTCTCTCTCTCTCTCAGAAATAAATAAAAACGTTAAAATAAATAAATAAATAAATAAATAAATAAATAAATCATACAACCTTATTATTAAATATAGTTAGTGCTCCCAACTCAGAGCCTGGAGCCTATTTCAGATTTTGTGTCTCCCCCTCTCTCTGACCCTTCTCACGCTGTCTCTCTCTCTCTCAGAAATAAAAACGTTAAAATAAATAAATAAATAAATAAACAGAAAAATCATACAACCTTATTATTAAATATAGTTAGTGCTCCCAAGATTCTTAGACGGATAATTATAAAAATGTCCAATGTGTAAAGGTACTCTCTGTGTGCATGTCCATATACTTGCAATGAACTCAGCTGTGTTAGGCTCTTTATTAAACATTCCATAAGATATACAGTGTTACATCTGCATTTTATGATAAAATTGAGAAACAGAAGAGTTAAATGAATTGTATAAGATCACACACCAATGATTAAGGCCATAATATGAAAAATACATTTATATTATTAACCACTAAGCTGCACTACCGTGCTGTGTAATAAATTATTAGTTCCCTAGGTCCAAACTCTTGGAAAGCTTTATCCAAGAAGAGTTCTGCTAATATGAAATCTTTGAATCCTTAGATTCATTTAACACAATTTTAAAATACCTTCCTCCATTTAGCTGACATTGATTTTATGCTTTTTCTTCTAGATATGTGATTAAGGGACACCTTATTTTGCAATTGAAAGTAAAATCCTTAACAGTTAACTTCGTCATCACATAAAGATTGAAATAACAACTGTAAGACCATGGATCATATAATTACTCTTGGCCCTGTACCCTGTCCACAGCATTCCTTCTCATCAAAACTTTATTGCTTCTGTTCATCACATTACTATGCAAAAAAGAGTCTTACCTTAGAATGCAGAATTAAAAATATAAAATTTAGATAATGCATGACCAGATTTTCTCACTCAGAGAAACAAAACTGCTATAAAAAAAAGTGGGGGGAAAAGATCATCTCAGTCTTCTTAGAGTTTATTGGAAATCGTAATATTTTACATTACACCATTAAATATTTCTTCAATTGATAACAAGTAACAATTGAAAACATGATGGGTGGCCAGCACATGTGACCAAAGTGACAGATTGTAAAATAGATTTATTTTCACTTTATTTTCACAATGATATGAGAGAAAAATTCTGAAATAAAACAAAACAAAAATATATTGAAAAGCAGCAATAAAATGATGTATTTTTTCAGTAGGAAGCTGGTCATTACAAAAGCTTATTGTTTATGGAGGTGTGTGTGTGTGTGTGTATGTGTGTGTGTGTGTATGTAAGAATTTCCTTTTCCTCAAGAAAATTTCATGTTATTAAATCCCCTTTTAATAATGATCACTTTTAGCCAAAAACATGGCATCAAGCATCATCAACAGAAATTTTTCTGGTGTAATAAGATGACTGAACATTATACTGTTGACTTTGAAACTGACATTTTAAAATTTTCTTTTAACTAAGTGATATCAACTGTTTTTTTTTAATTTCTAAACATCTGCTTGGTGTGACAGTACATTTTTCCTAAATATGATATTCTGTATTCTGTCTTAAGTTTAATTTAATTTAAATTTAGATCATTTGAAAGTTAATTAATACAAACTCTATATTGTGAATCTAAAATTGGTTATATATCAAATAAGCACTATTACAGTTTTTTTTTCCCTGTTTTTCATTATGATTTTATTTGTAGTCTCCAACATACTAATTCAGAACATGAGCCATAGAATCAGGACAATCTAATCTTGAACTTCTGCTCCCGTATTCACCTAAGTTTCAAACCTCTATGGATCCCATCTTCTAATTATAAAAAGGTGTTAGGTAAGAATACCCACTTTACATGGTTGCGGTGCAGATTAAATGAAATTAGTACTAATTACTAATTAATTGGTAGTAATTAATACTAATTATATTAAATTAAAAAGCATAGGTGGATCAGCATTCCATTGCAGGTTATTTCATCAGTTTACCTACATATACCAGCGATTTCTTTGTCAAGCCTTTTTCCATATCAGATATGGAATGAGACATGTATGTGAGCATGGTGCTTAGTAGCAAGGACTTCAGTTAAGTCACAGAATCAACACTTATTCTCTCTGTGGTTTTGGAAAATTAAACCGAACTACCCTGTGTCCCATTTAAATGGAAATCACAGTACCCACCTCATTACGGATTTGTGTAAAATAAGTAAGATCACACATAACATAGACTGTAGAACAGTAAACTAGTATGACAGTCATTATTACCAAGTTCACTATATGGAAACTACACATAATATTCATTTAAAAGGATAGTTTTCTTCCATTTTCTTATGTCAAATGCCAAAGTGACGGGTAGAAGCAGATCAAAAGTAAGGGTAGTGTAATGAAAGCTGTCCATCCTGGGGGCAAACAATAAGGAGGAACACTGTCTACAGGGAACTTAAAAGGATAATAACACTAAAAAAAATAAATTATCATCATGTCCCAACAATTCTAAACAATCTTTGTGCTGGTATAAACTGTTTCCATGGTCTTCATTTGCTTTCTTGTACCACTAGCAGCAAATTGTTTGTACATTTTACTTTTTTTGTACCTTTCACCTTTACTCTAGTGTTATCTACATAAACTCTCATGATCATTATATATTGTGCTTGTTAAAACATATCTAGAAATTGAATATGTAAATTCAAAAACATTTAAATTTTTAAAATTTTTATCAGATAAGTAGAGTTCTTTCATTGATTATAACAAAACTAGGGACACCTGGGTGGCTCAGTTGGTTAAATGTCTGACTCTTGGTTTCGACTCAGATCATGATATGGTTCATGAGTTCGAGCCCACCATCGGGCTCCATACTGCCAATGCAGAGCTTGCTTGGGACTCTGTCTTCTTCTCTCTGTCCTTCTCCTGCTCACTCACACTCTCTCTCTCCCTCAAAATAAATAAACATAAATATTATGACAAAACTACTGTTTAAATAAATTTTAATATTATTAATAAGTGCAGTATACTATTTCTAAGTGTAAAAACGACATGACATTGATAAGTCCACAATTCCAAAACTGGCAATTCTCCCAACCTGAAACTACTGCAAATATTTGACATTCAGCTCCTTCTCAAGAAGCAAGAAATTCTGTGTTTGACTTGTCACATATTCCTTGTATAATCCTTAAAGTTTCTGCCTCAGTTCAGTATGTACAATATGTCTGACTTACAGTATCTCCCCATCGAAAATCTATCCTTAAGTAAAAAAGACTGCTAGGGAATGAATCTCAGAGTAGAATATATACAGAGGTTAAGGAATAAAATAATTATATTCTTTATCGTAAGTGTTGGAGGTAACAGAAGTTAATATCCCAAGTTATTCGAAAATAATGTACACATATAAATGTTTCTTTTCAACTCTAAAATTTTAAAAATATAAATTTATTGTGATTTTTATAATAAATATATTACATATCAGAGTATTTATTATAGATTTTACTATTTAGCTCCAAAAATTATATATGCTGGACAATATTAATTTGATCTTGAATGAGAGAGATATAATGACATATATTCTAACACTTTTCATGATATTCAGGCAAGAATTTGCGTAACTAAATATCTATAAAAATTATATTTGTAATACAGGGATAATCTACCTTAGTTGTGATAATCACTGCAACTAATCCATGAAACTTTGCAAGAGTTCAAAGATAAATATCACCATGTTATTGTCTTTAAATTACTGCTTGACTGATTTCATTCTCCTCTGCAAATTGTACATATACTCATTTTTTATTTAAAAGAATGAAAAAAAGTAAAATTAAATATTATCATACTCTTCTTCAACATGAATATATTATTCATCTGTTTTATCGTGTTTTTATATCAGTAATCCTCAAATATAACTCCCAAATGTATCTCTCCTGCTATTACAATAATACATGCTTATTTAAATATCTCCTATTGACTGTGCTTTATCTGAAGATTGGTCTCATTTTGTTAAAAAACATATTAACAGAATTTAAAGACTTATAACTAATATAAATTCCAATTTATTATCCAAGAGTAAATTCTTACTTTATTATTTACTATTCTAGAACTGAAAATATCATTGCTTGGGACATTTTTTAATGGCAATATTATTAAATCATCAACAAGATTTTTTTTTTCAGTTGGCTTCATATAAAATGTAGTTCTAAACAGCATCATTATATAGCTCAAAATGTGTTTTTCCTGAAAATTTGGATCTATATGCTAATTAGACAGGGAATACATCCATTTCATTAAAGAATTTCATACTGTTTAGAAACTCAAAGGTTTTTCTGATTTTTTGTTTGTTTCTTTTTTTAACAATTACCATATGTGTAATCCTCAAAACAATGATAATGATCCATCAAATTAGAGAGCCCAATATTAATTTTCATGTGACAGATTCACTTGATTATTTTGGAAAACATAGTTAAGGAACACCTTACAGTGAGGAATCTCACTATACGGTTAGGTAAGAACTGTATTTTTCTTTCATATGCAAGAAAGAACCAAACTTTTTATAAGCATTCAACGTATCTCAGATTTTAAGTCTCTCTTTGCTCCATTTTAAGATACTCTTCTGGGCCTGTGATGAATACTCATTAAATACTTAGCCTTGCAGGTAGTTAATACAAATACACAGATGACTAAAAGATAGACCAAGTAATCCGTCCACAGGAGAGTACAAAGAGTGTCAGAAATCAAAATGAGAGATATCGTGAAGCTCAACTGAAATGGGCCTTAAATACAGATAAGCATTTGGCATGTAAAGAGGCAGAGAAAGGAAGTGCCTAAAGGCAGAAGAATTTGCAAAAAGGATAGTGTAGTTTGTGGAATGGGTCTGTGTATGTATGTATGTATGTGTGTCTGTGTTAGAGCAGAGAGGATGATTATTGTATACACAAGGCACTCCATTTATTTTAGTAAAAATAAAGCTAAAAAAAAATTTCTAAGAACTAAGAGCAATAGTGCTACAGATTACAATAACTCTTAAATACCCTAACTATAGGATATCAATAAGGATTCAGCACTTGCATCTATGAAATAGCACAATCTCTAGGTTATGTGCCATTCTTGAACTGATTCTGTGTTTTCATTACCATCTGTCTTTTTTTGCTTTCCCTTCTACTCAAGAGAAACCTCATGAAGAGCAAAGGATTAAATATGAGGTTATGTATACAGTCGACATGACTGTTTAAAAAGCAAAACATTCATAAACATGAGGCTTTAATTATGATTGGTAACTAACCATTGGTGATATACTTCACAACTGGTTAGAGTATGCCAAAATATCCTAACACATTCTGAGAGTCAAGAATAACAGGGAGTAATTGGAGATTTACTTGTTTATAAAATTAAGTAATAAAACAAAAGGTATGCTTTGGATATGTGACTGACTTTGTATGAGATGTTTTGGATTGGACTGGGTAGAGTTTGGCAATCTAAATAATGAGTCTAAAAGATTGAACCAGGTTGGTGGCAGTGGGTATAGAAGAGAAATAAGATATAAAAATATAACTCTAAACACAGAAAATAAAAGAGCAGTTCATTAATGACAGGTATGAGTTCAAGAAGTTTCTGAGAGTAGGCTGCTGACAGCATCACAGTCAACAGATAAAAGGCAGTTAGAAAGAGCAGACAGTTGGAAGATTTCCAGTTTTAGATAACTGAATAACACAGAGACCGAGATGGCCTTTTGCCAGGATAACATTCATTTTTGAATCTAGAGAGAGAAGCATAGCTATAATTGGAAGGTCATAGATATAGAAATATGTAGAACGAATAGCAAACAATAAGAAAAGAAAGTGGCTGAGGGCTAATTATTAACATAAATTACTTATATCTAATTAATATACCTAAAATAAAGAGAAAGAGGAAGAAAAGGATGACAAAGGAGCACTGGGAAGCAGAGAATGAGCAAAGTACAGTTCAAAATAATCCAAGCTAGAATAAATTTAGGGCAGACGAAGAAAACCTATCAAAGGTTTTAGAAATGACAAACATTATGGAATGAGATAAAGCCATAATATTTTTTTAAACTTTTCTTTTAATGTTTATTTATTTTTGAGAGAGGGAATGAGGAGCAGAGAGAGAGGTGAATAGAGAAATCTGAAGCAGGCTATGTACTGACACCAGAGAGCCAAATGAGTGGCTCGAACTCAGGAACCATGAGATCATGACCTGAGCTAAAGCCCAACACTTGAACAACTGAGCCACCCAGAACCCTCATAGCCATAATATTTATCAATTAAGTGGTTACTACAACATTTGAAAATATGACAGCAAATAATAATTTAAAAAATATTTTTATGTGTCAGAAATTGTGCTAGAGCTTAAAGTTGTAAGTATAGGGAAAAAGAAAGAAAATGTAATACAAAGTATACAATGACTCTTGAACTCATAGTTTTTGTTTGTTTGTTTGTTTGTTTTGAACTCATAGTTTTTAAGTCTCAGTATAGATGATGGAAAATAGGTGAGCATTAAGAAATTAATAGAAGGCAAGGACCTTAAATAAACGTACAGATATACCACATGTAAGAAGGAAATAAATGAATCTGTAGCTTGACAATTTGTTTTTCTATACATATGTATAATTTTATTAAAGAGAGAGAGAGAGAGAATGCTTTCCCTCAAGCAAACAAAACTTACTTCCTAGATGTTAGGCATCCCACTTGCATCTGATGTATTACTGGTGTGGCATGGAATCAGGACTAAGTAAGTAATCTGCAAGACCCACTGCCAAAATGAAAACCTGAGGCCCCAGTTAAAAAAGTATTCAGAATTTCAAGAAAACAAGCATGCAGGCCTTTTGAGTGTTAGGTTCTACACAGGCCATATGTCCATGACACCAGGCCCACATGGAATTTAGTCTACAATCACATTATTCCTTTCAGATTCTATGGCTGGTTCCTCTTCTTTTCCATCACTTTATTCTAAGATCTCTAGGAACTTAGGTTTTGTCTTTTTCTCTATTTACATTCACTCTGTGGAGCATTCATTCAGTCTCATCACCTGGCAAACCATCAACATGCAATCATTCTCACAGTTCTGTCTCCACACCAGGATTTCCTCCAAACTTCATACCCATATATCTACCTCTCTATCTAGTTGTCTAAAAGACATTTGAAGTTTGAGGTCCCAACTCTTCATCTCAAGCTCAATTCTTCACTTCTCCCCAATACCTGTTCCTTCCAGTTTCTCATAGCCAAAAAAAAAACACTTAAAAATTTCTTTCCATTTTAAATCCATTTCTATTTCATGACATTTAGGCTCTAAATTTAAAAAAGCATCCAGAAACTAACATTTCTTATAATGTCTACTGTTTCTACTCTGGTCTGAGACACCATCATTTTTTGCCTAGATCACTGCAACAGCTTGTGAGCTCCTTGCTTTCTACACTTGTCCTCCTCAGACTATTCTCGACAGACTAGCTAGAATGATTCTATTAAAGCCTAATTCAGATGAAATCACTCCTCAGGGTCCTGAAGTGGCTCCCTATCCATTTCAGAATAAAAGATAAAGTTCTTAAAATGCCTTCAAACTCTATGAGATATGATTTCTTGTTACTTGCTCGTATCTTTTCCTACTCTCTAGTTATGCCTATCTTGTACAGTCATACTGGCTTTCATAACAAATGCATGACTACACTCTACTTTCTTGAGAGTTCTGTCAAATCTCACCTTGTCAATGAGGTCTATCCAGATACTCTCGTGTAAAACAGCAGCAATTACTGCTTGGGCTTCATCTCCCCATATTCTGTCTCTATTGCTTTGTTCTATTTTCCCATATTTTTTGTTTATCTCTTATCATCTTGTAAAATGCTGCATAATTTATTAGTTGTTGCCATTGCCGTTTTTTACCTCTTTTATTCTACTAACATGAAAACACCATTAAAATAGAGATCTTTATTTATTCTCTATTACATATGAAGCATCTAATACGGCATCTGGCACATAGCAGGCATTCAATAAACAGTTGTTGAATGGATGGATCATTAAATATGCGACTAAATGAAAGAAGATATACGCTCACTATACAGCTTTGCACTGTGTAGAAGTATTATAAAATGAGCAATTAGAAGTAAATAAATCTTGTTGTACTCTTAAACACTGGTAGGTAATAAGCAACATGATATAACTAAAAATATTCCATTTAACACAGTGGTATTTATAGTAATTACTGTCATAAGTGCACATTTATTGGGGGACATAATATAAATTTAATTTAGTCCTATGTTAAAGTTTCTCACTCTATCATTTCGTTTCCTATAACTTAAATATCAATAAATGTATTTCCTTACGGGTATTATTTCTAACATTTAAATTTCTGACCTCCAAAACAGCAGGAATTGATTAACATTTAACAACATGGAAATGTGAAGAGATGAGAAAATTAAGTACTGTACCTCATAACTTAGAGCTTATGGCTTAGTTTTAATGCAGCATGTAAAGGCTTTAGACTTCACATAATCTGTTTAAAGTCTGTGTTCCTACACACTGCAGTGGAAGATAAGAAGGAAGTGTACAAATAACTCAATTTAATCCCATTTGAAGACTCACTATCCATTGGAGTTGTGTGCAAATAAACAATCAGAAAAAAATTATAATCTCTAATCATTCTCATTAAGACAACAGAAGTTCAGCACACATGGCTTGAATAACATTTTTGCTTGATTTTATATCATCCACTATGTAATATGCTTTCAAAAGGAGGACTACGGTTTTGAGAAAAATGGAAAGCAGCATAATATAAGTTTCAGACAACATGGAGTTAGAGACACTTACTTCAGAATGATTCCTTTAAAAATACAAATCTGATTATGTCGCCACTCCGATGAAAATTCTGCCGTGCCTCCCCTTTGACCAGGAGGAAATCAAAGCCAAAGCCCTTACAATATTCTACTCCCCTGCATGATCAGGCCCTTCCCACTTCTGACCTACTTTCTACCACTCTCCCCTTTGTCTTCTCCTGTCTCACCAACCCTTTTATTATTCCTTTAGCAACAAAGACACTAGGATTCTTTTGACTATGGGTCCTCTTCTTAAAATATTCTTCTCCACAATATCTGCCTACTGATTCTGCTCTATTTGAATTCTTTATTCCTCTTCATCATGAACTTGTGAATATACAAACTCATAAGCATGCATTTAACACTAGCCTAATGATAAACCCTAGAAATATGCCCAATAAAGTAAAGAATAAAACAAAAATGTCCACCATCACCACTATTACTGCAAATTACCGCGAAGTGCTTAGCCACTTACCACCTCTACACACATACCTGTACATTTAATTCATAGCTCTCTGAAGATATTATATACTTAAAATTTTAACAGTACAACATTCAAAGTATTTCTAGAAAGATTATTTTTTAATTAAGTCAGCAAACAAAAGTTCTCTGAACTACTGGTACTTTTTAAGAAAATACATTACATGCTACTGAAACTAGAAATGAGCCATATTTATATGGGAAAAAAAGCTGTAATTCCCCATAAAGGAACAAAAAATAATACTTGAATAAACTAAGAGAATTTTTTAAGAGACTCAATCACATAAGGAGGTCAATTCTCTTAATTCAATCTGTCATGAAAGTTTAGCAATACCCAGTCAAAATTTTCATCATAAAATAATCTTACAGTTAATCTAAAAACAAATAGATATTAAAATTGACATAAAATATGCAAAGAACAAAAAGAATGATGATCATGTGGCTTCTTTTTCACATATTAAAATATATTATAAAATGATTATTAAACATTTTATAACACCAAATTTTTATTTTAAAATGTGTAAGTTAGAGTACTAAGCAAACTTGCTAAAATTTTATTATCTGCAATTGTCAGCTCTTTTCAAATTAAGTGAAGGCTTCAAGTATATAGTCATATTATCTGTGAATAATAAATAATTTACATTTTTATTAAATTATTATACTTCATTTATTTCTCTTGTCAAAACGAATTAGTACATATTTTCAAAACTGTTGAATAATAATGCCAAAAATGTATAGCTCATTCCTTGTTGATAGCTTTTGAGAATGCTCTTTATATTTTTCACTCTTAAGGAGAAAATATTGAGAGTAGACTCCAAATTGAACAAGACAGTAATAAGAACACTGTGGTGGGAAAGACAAAATATTTAGATAGCTAAAAGTGAGGAAATAGTCAGAGGATATGAATATCAGAATGTAGATATGGTTACACAAATGCTGTATTTTCAGTCATAGCAACAGCAAAAGAGAGAGCTCTTCTATCAAAGAGATATGAGGTAGGAAAGCTACCTTGGTTTCTACTATTTCTTTTACATAAACATATTTTAATTATAGAAAAGCATATTTCATTTAGATATGAGGAAGTGGAAAATGTTACAATTAAATCAGATATAAAAAGACAGGCAGAATAAAAAGAAAGACAATCTAAATAATGTACTAATAGTTCACCAAATCATAATAGAAAATTAGGGCCATAATGCACATGGAATATTCTAATTCAATATTATTAAATTAGATAAAGAAGTTTTAAAAAATATAGAAAATGAAAAAATAGAAATCAAAAAATCAAAATAAGTCAATAATAGGAAGAGAACAGAGCTCAGAAAAAAATAGAAAAAATGAAAAAAATTAAGAGAAAACAAGAAGCTACAAAAGTAAGGACAGACACATTTGAAATTACGACCACATAAATAAAGGAAGAAATAAGAAAATCAAAAAGGAACAGATAATACAATAAAAAAAGAATTAAGTGATGATCAGATTAGAAGGCAAAGAAGATCCAACACAGACATAATTGAAGTTTTCAGAGAAGAAAACCAATCAACAAAACAATAAATGGCAAAACATGTAGTTAAGGGTCACCTGAGTGGCTCAGTCAGTTGAGCATCTGACTTCGGCTCAGGTCTCAAGGTTCGGGGGTTTGAGCCCCACGTCAGGCTCTGTGCTGAATGCATGCTCAGAGCCTGGAGCCCATTTTGGATTCTGTGTCACCTTCTATGTCTGCCCCTCCCCCACTCATGCTCTGTCTTACTCTGTTTCTCAAAAATAAATAAATGTAAAAAATTAAAATAAAAAGTAATTTTAAAAAATATCCAAATTAGGGAGAAATTGAATTTGTTTAGTAAGTGAAAACCATGTAACTGAGAAAATCAACCTAGAATGGTTAAAACAAAAATATATTCTAGAAAAAAAACCACTGTAGTTTAAACAAAGAAAATGAATTAATGAATAAATAATCAATCAAATCAATTAATCTTTGGACAGCTATGCAAAAACAGCACTGAGTAGTAAGGTTAAATACAAAATCTATTTCTATCTAACTTATCAACAGCAGTACATCTTTAATTATTTTTAATGTTTTGTTTATTTCTGAGAGAGAGAGAGAGAGACACGGCATGAGTAGGGGAGGGTCAGAGAGAGAGGGAGACACCGAATCTGAAGCAGGTTCCAGGGTTTAAGCTAGCTGTCAGCACAGAGCCCGACGTGGGGCTTGAACCCACGAACCGTGAGATCATGCCTGAGCCAAAATTGGACACTTAACTGGCTGAGCCACCCATGTACCCCAAAAGCAGCACATCTTAACACAGTTGAATTATGTATTTAAAATCATCACAGAACAAAAACGGTACAAAGATTTTAAGCTCTAGGCAAAATTACTTTTCATAAATAATAGTTATAGAACAATTATGAGTCTGCAAGGCATCAAAAAGTTTGTAATCGTAAGTTTTTACTGAAGAATTCTTTCAAGAATGAGCTTCAGAAGACCAAGAATCATTGACAAAAGTTTCTTTCCAAGGTATATTGGTGATCAATGATATAATTACTTGTAGCACTGTGACTAGGCCATAGGGATAAAAGTGACATGTTAAAACATGTAACAGGTCAAAAAGCAATACGGAATGAAACTGCAGTGGGAGGTTGGAAGATGGTAGTGGAATAAGGGGATCCTAAGCTTGCTTAGTCCCACGATTACAACCAGATAACTATTAAGTCATCCTAAATACCGTAGAAATTGACCAGAAAACTGGCAGAACAAACTTCACAACTTAAAGTAGAGCAGAGGTCACATCAAAGAAGGTAAGAAATGGAGAGATGCAGTTTGGGAGAGAAAGGATCACGAACACTGCAGTGGGGAGGGAGCTGCAGTTGAAGAGAGGGTCAGAGACAGAATAACACACAGAGGAGCACACAGAACCAAATAAAACTCACAACAATTGACTTGGAAAGCAAGAAGGGCCAGATTTTGCGAGTTTTAAAATTAGCAGGTCTTAAAGCCTGGAGTTATAAAGGTCAGCTGGTATGACAGAGATAGAGCTCAGAGGGCTCTGTGCAGCTCTTGGAGTAAAGGCAGGAAAACAACTCCTGAACATACAGAATGGAAACTGCAATCTAAAGAGTGAATGGGGGCATCTAGGGGGAGAACATTCACTCATCCAGGAATCAAACCCAGAGAGACAGCTTCAAAGAGAGACTCCTCTAGGAACATAAGTAACTGGCAGGTGCCATTTCCCTCTCCTGCCCCTCTGCAGGAAGCAAAACAGAGCAGATACTCACGATTTGCTTACATCAATTCTGATGGAATCACCCTTCCCGGTCATACATACCTCAGTTCCAGTATGGTAGGCACTTCTCCCAGAAGACCAGGCCAAACTCTTACTCATACCACATCCTCTCACTCAGGAGTTTCATAGAGCATCTCTTTCAGCAGCAGATGCAACAGGTCTCATCTAATAGATCAGAGTTAAAAATCATCACATTCAGACCAGGGACTAAACACTGTAAAGAGAACCTCTGCAGATGACTGGCCTGAAAGATAAAGTATCCAAGAGAAAACAGCAGAGCACATGCAACACACATTGCAGAGAAAACAGCAGAGCACATGCAACACACATTGCAAACACTGTCAGAAGTTCCAGGCCCTGATGAACAGGGGACACAACATGAGAGAGCACTACAGGACCTCTTCTTCATAAGGCCGTTATTCTCAAGAACTGGGATGTAGTTGACTTTCCTAGCACAGAGAAACGAGCATAAAGTCTTAGACAAAATGAGAAGACAGACAATATTATCCCAAATTAAAGAACAGAACAAGGCCACAGCCGAAATCTAAGAGAAAAAGATACAATAACATACCTGATAGAGAATTTAAAGTAATGATCATAAAAATACTCACTGGACTTGAGAAAAGAGTGGAAGACAAGAGATAAGGAATAGCATAGCAAGATAAAGAGCTCAATAAGCAAAATGACAAATACACTTAATGGAATGAACAGCTGATTGGGAGAAGCAGAAGAATGAATTACTGACCTAGAAGAGAAGAGAAATGGAAAGTAGATAATCTGAACAAAAGAGAGAAAAAATAATTATGCAAAACTAAAATAGACTAGGGGTGTCTGGGTGGCTCAGTTGGTTAAGCATCCACCTTCGGCTCAGGTCATGATCTCCTGGCTCATGAGTTTGAGCTCCATGTTGGGCTCTGTGTTGACAGCTCAAAGACTGGAGCTGGCTTGAGATTACATGTCTCCATTTCTTTCTGACCCTCGCCTGTTTGCTCTCTCTCTGAAAAATAAGTAAAGACTTAAATTAAAAAAAAAAAAAAGAATGAATATAAAAAACTCAATTAAAGATCAATTTATTAAAAAAAACTAAAATAGACTTGGGGAACTCAGTGAAGCTATCAAACATAATGACAATCATATCACAGGAATTCCAGAAGAAAAGAAGAAAGGGGACAGAAATCTTATTTAATAAAATATTGGCTGAAACTTCCCTATTCTGGGGAAGAAAACAGATATTCTAACCCAGGAAATACAAAGAGGTCCAATAATAATAATAATAATGACAATAATAATAATAACAATAATAATAGCAGACCCAAACCAAGACATAGTATAATTAAATTGGCAAAATAGAGTGATAAAGAAAAAAAAAAGACTTAAGGCAGCATGACAAAAGAAAACAGTAACTTACAAGGTAAAACACATAAGGTTATCAGGGCATTTTCAAGAGAAGCTTTCCAAGACAGAACGGAGTGGCATGATATATTCAAAGTGCTGAACAGGAAAAATCAGAATACAAGGAGAGACAAAGAGTTTCCCAGACAAACAAAAACTAAAATAATTCATAACCATTAAACCAGCCCTGTAAGAAATATTAAAGGGGACTCTGAATGGAAAAGAGAAACAAAAAGTGACAATAGAAAAGTATAAAACACAAAAGCAGTAAAAATAAGTATTTCTGTAAAATATCAGTCAATGAACTCACAGAGCAAAATGATGCAAAATGACAAGCTATACCTAAACATGAGGAAGAAAGGAGTAAAAAATGAATTCAAACTTAAACCACCATCAACTTAATATAGACTGCTATATGCAGAAGAGATTCTATATAAGCCCAATGGTAACCATATATCACAAACCAATAATAAATATGCAAAGAAAAAAAAGAAATAAATTCAAATATATGACTAAAGAGAATACACAAACCCTAAAAAACAAGAAAGAATTGGAGAAAATTTTCAGAAACAATCACAAAATAAATAATAGGATGGCAATAAATATATATCTACCAATAATGAGTTTTACTGTAAAAGGAGTAAATGATCCAGTCAAAAGACACAGGGTGATAGAAAATAAAAATATAAGAGTCATCTATATGCTGCCTACCAGAGAGTCATTTCAAACCTATAACATCTGCAGATTGAAAGTGAGGGGATGGAGAAATAACAAACCAACAAAAAGATACAACAATTTCATTTTATTTTTTAAATATAGAGCAATTTTAAATATTTATGCACCCAACATAGAAACACCGAAACATATAAAACAGTTAATAACAAACATAAAGGTACTAATCAGTAGTAATACACTAATGGAAGGGGACTTTAACATCCCACTTACATAAATGTCCAGATTATCTTAACAGAAAAATAATAAGGAAACACTGGATTTGAATGACACACTGGACCAGATAAATTTAACAGATTATATTCAGAGCATTCTATCTTAAAACAGCAGAAAGCACATTCTTTTCAACTGCACATGTAACATTCTCCACAATCTATCATGTATTAGCCCACAAAATGAGCCGCAAGGAATCAAAGATCAAAGTCATGCATTTTTTTCTGATTACAACACTATGAAACTAAAAGAGAACCACAAGAAAAAATCTTGAAGGACCACAAATATGTTGAGGTTAAATAGCATGCTACTAAACAAAGAATGGGTCAATCAAGAAATAAAAGAATAAATAAAAAAGTACATGGAAACAACTGAAAATGAAAACACAATGGTCTTAAACCTCTGGTATGAAGCAAAAAGCAGTTCTATTTGGGAGATTTATAGCAATATAGGCTTACCTCAAGAAGCAAGAAAAATCTAAGTTAAACAACTCATATAAACTTAACTTTACCCCTAACGGATCTAGACAAAGAACAACAAACAGAATCTAAAACCAGCAGAAATAAGGAAATAATAAAGATTAGAGCAGAAATAAACTACATAGAACCAAACAAAACAACAACAACAACAGCAACAACAAAAACGACTATAGAACAGGTCAATGAAATCAGGGGTTTGTCGAATGAAAAAAATCAATAAAACTGATAAACCTCTAGAGAGACTCATCAAAACAAAAAGTAAAAGACACAAATAAATAAAATCATAAATGAGGAGAAATAACACTACAGATATATACTTACAAGAGAATATTATGAAAAACTATATACCAACAAATTGGACAACCTAGAGAAAATGGATAAATTCCTATAAATATAGAAACTACAAAAACTTAAACAAGAATTGATAGAAAATTTGAACAGACTGATAACAAGAAAATAAATTGAATCAGGAGTCACAAAAGTCCCAACAAGCAAAAGTGCAGAACCAGATGGCTTCACAAGCAAATTCTACCAAACATTTAAAGAAGAGTTAATACCTTTTCTTCTCAAACAATTCCAAAAAATAAAAAGGGAAATAAAACTTTCAAATTCATTCTATGAAGCCAGCATTATCCTGATATCAAAACCAGATAAAGACAACAGTAATAAAGAGTTCTACAGGTAAATAATCATGATGAACAGAAATGCAAAATCGTCAACAAAATACAAGCACACCAAATCCAACAGGACATTAAATAAAAATTCAACATGATCAAGTGAGATTTATTCCTGGGTTGCAAAAGGGTTCAACATATCAAATCAATCAAAGTGATACACCACATTAATAAGAGAAAGAATAAGAACCATGTGTTCATTTCAATAGGTGCAAAAAACACATTTGGCAAAGTACAACATCCATTCATGATAAAATCCTGCAAAAAAAGTAGGTTTAGAGTAATATACTTCAATATAATAAAGAATATATATTTTAAAAACCCACCACTAATATCATCCTTAATAAAGAAAAATTCAGAGCTTTTCTCCTAGGAACAAGTGAAGAAGTCCACTCCCACCACTTTTATTCAACATGGTACTAGAAATTGTAGCTACAGCAATCAGACAAGAGAAAGGAATAAAAGGCATCTAAATCCATAAGGGAGCTGTAAAACTTTCACTATTTGCTGATAACATGATAACTATATATAGTAAATCCAAAAGATTCCACACACACAAAAAAATGCTAGAACTGATAATGTATTTCGGTAAGGTCACACAATACAAAATCAATGCACAGAAATCTGTTGCATTTCTATACACCAATAATGAAGCAGCAGAAAGAGAAATTAAGAAAACAATCTCATTTACAAATGCACTAAAAATTATAAGATAACTAGAAAAAAACTTTACCAAAGATATTAATGACCTGTACTGTGAAAATTGTATATAACACTGATGAAAGTAACTGAACATGACAAACAACAAATGGAAAGATACTCCATGCCCATGGATTGGAAGAATAAAGACTGTTAAAACATCTATATTACCCAAAACCATCTACACGTTTAACTCAATCCCCATCAAAATAACAATAGTATTCTCCACAGAACTAGAACAAACAGTTATAAAATTTATATGGGATCATAAAAGATTCAAAATAGCCAAAGCCACTTGGGGCGGGGGGGAAGCAAAGCTGGAGACCTCAAAATTCCAGACTTCAAGTTATGTCACCAAGCTGTAGTGACAAAGACAGTACTGTACTGACACAAAAATAGACACATAGATCGACAGAACAGAATAGAATAACCAGAAGTGAACCTACAACTGTATTGTCAACTAGTGTTTGGCAAATTAGGAAAGAATATCCAATGGAAAAAAGATGGTCTCTTCAACAAACGGTGCTGGGAACTGGACAGCAACATGTAGAAGAAAGAAACCAGACTACTTTCTGACAGCATACAAAAGAATAAATTCAAAATGGATTAAAGACGTAAATGAGAGACCTGAAACCATAAAAGTTACAGGCAGTAACTTCTTAGTCATTGGGCATAGCAACATTTTCCTAGATATGTCTCCTAAAGCAAGGGAAACAAAAAAATAAATTAATAAATCATTGGGACTACATCAAAATTATGAGCTTCTACACAGTGAAGGAAACAACAAAACTAAAAGGCAAACTCTTGAATTGGAGAAGATATTTGCAAATGATGTATCTTATAAAGGATTCGTATCTAAAATATATAAATAACTGAAACAACTCAATGCCCCAACAAATGAATAACCCAATTAAAAATGGGCAGAAGACATGAGCAGATATTTCTTGAAAGAAAACATAGATATGGCCAACATGTAGAAATGTTTATCAACATGTAGAAATGTTTATCACTTAACATCAGGGAAATACAAATCAAAACTACAATGAATTATCTCCTGACACCTGTAAGAATGGCTAAAGTCAACAACACAAACAACAGGTGTTGGCAAAGATGTGGAGAAAGAGGAACCCTCTAGCACTGTTGGTGGAAATGAAATCGGGTATAGCCACTGTGGTAAATAGTATGGAAGTTCCTCAAAAAGTTAAAAATCGAACTACCTTATGATGTGGTAATCACACTACTGGATATTTACAAAAAGAAAATAAAAACACTAATTCGAAGGGATACATGCACCCTGCTGTATATAGCAGCATTATTTACAATAGCTAATATATGGAAGCAGCCCGTCGAAGTGTCTCTGAATTGAGGCATGCATGAAAAAAAAAGTGGTATAAATATACAATGGAATATTACTCAGCCATAAAAAAGAATGAAATCTTGCCATTTGCAATGGCATAGTTGGAACTAGAAAATACAATACTAAGTTGAAAAAAGTCAGCCAGAGAATGACAAATACCATATGATTTCACTCATACATGGAATTTAAGAAGAAAATAAATGAGCAAAGGGGAAAAAAAAGAGAGAGACAAATCAAGACACAGATTATTATAGAAAATAAATAAATGGGTTAAATCGGTGATAGGGATTAAAATGTGCACTTGTGATGAGCACTGAGTGATATATGGAATTGTTGAATTACTATATTGTACAGCTGAAACTAAGAACACTATAGATTAATTAACTGGCATTAAAATAAAACATAAATTCAAAAATAAAAAGATTAAAAAAAGAAACAATTCTCTCTTTTAAAAATAAATAAATGTTAAAAAAAATTAAAAGGGGCGCCTGGGTGGCTCAGTCAGTTAGGCATCTGACTTTGGCTCAGGACATGATCTAATGGTTTGTGAGTTTGAGCCCCGCTTTGGGCTCTGTGCTGACAGTCCCAAGCCTGGAATCTGCTTTGGATTCTGTGTCTCCCTCTCTCTCTGCTCCTTCCCGTCTTGCACTGTGTCTCTCTCTCTCAAAAATAAATAAATATTTAAAAAAAGATAAGAAACAAAATGAAAATGCATAATGTCTTCAAAATACTGATAATAAAATACAAAGTATCTAATCTATGGAAATCAGTTAAAGTAGTGGCACAATAACATTTCATGGGATTATGTCAGCCAAATAGCAAACAAACAAAACAAAACAAAACTTAAGAAGTTTATACAGTCCCAAAGCAGATCAATTAGCTAAACTAAAACAAAGTAAGTAATTGTATTAATAGCAAAAATTAACATTACAAAAAGAATGTATTAAAACTAACAAATCAAAAACATAACTCTTTGATAAGAAACTACAAAAAAAGCAAACTAGTAGCCAAACTCATTTTTCAAAGGAGATAGGAAGCAAACATAAAGAGAAAAGGGAAGAGCTGTCAAAACACTAAAAATCATTTTTTTTATTCATTAATAATTGTTGGAGAAACTCTATGCAACTATATTTGCAAAAGCCTAAATAATACTGATATACCCCTGGAAACAGAAGTTAACCATAATTGATTACATTCAATAGAAAAAATTCAAACTATCTAGTTTCCATAAAAGAAAAAGAGAAATTTCTAAATGTCCCCCCAACATAAAAAGAAAAAAAAACAAAACAGACCCAGATGACTTTATGTGGTTATCCAAAAAACATATAAATACAGATGATTGATGGTAACTGATTCAATTCAGAGCACTAAAGAAGAAACAAGAGTTCCACATATTTCATACTGTCATGTAAAACACTGATTTTAAAACATTCAAAGATATTACAAGAGGAAAGAACTACAGACAAATTTCCCTTGTGTCCCAAAGCAAAAAGCTAGAGAAAATACTAGAAATCCAAACCCAATGAAATGTTAGCTAAATAATTCATTATGATTCACTTAAATGTTTGTTAGAGACACAGAGGTAATTTAATATTAGGAAATATATTAATATAATTTACTTAGTTAATAAAAAGAAAATCTTATGATTTTCTACAGTGAATACCAAAAAAAAAAAAAAAAAGAGCATTTGACAAGATAGTTTCATTGTTAAAATGCTCAGTAAAAGAGGAAGAGATTTTAGGTCCAAGGTGAGAGTGCAGGAAATTCCTGAACTCACTTCACCCCATAGATACACCAAATCTAGAACTACATGTAGACGCCTACCCTCTGAAAGAGATATGAAAACCGGATGAATAGTTCTTCAGAACCAAGGATAAAAGGACAGCTCGAGACAAGGAGGAGAGGCAAAGTCATGGTCTTGTCCAAAAGAAATAAAAAAACAAAGAACGACTCACCAGTGGTGGGGATACACAACAGGAAGTAATGGCAGACGCCCGTCAAGAACTCCAAGTATGGCCTGTAGTAGCACAGGCAGGTGAACTCAGATGTGGTGCCCTCCCACCGCATTGCGGGAGTGGGCAAGGGTGAGTAGCCCCAGTTCTCGCGGAGGCCAAAGTGCACCGCCAGCGGCGGACCCCCCTGCTCCCCGGCTGGGTCAGGCGAGGGCAGAAGGCTGTGGAGTCCTCTTGCTCACAGCCTAAAGCCGTGTTCACCCACAGAAAAGGCGCTGTTGCCGCATGAGTGAAACCTGCAGGTACAAGCATTCAGCACATTTCCCGCTATGTTTCTTTTTTTTATTTTTCAAGTTCATTTGTATTTATTTATTTTGAGAGAGACAGAAAGAGTGCACCTGAGCAGGGGAGATGCAGACAGAGGAGAGAGAGAGAGAGAGAGAGAGAGAGAGAGAGAGAGAGAGAATATCAAGCAGGCTCTGTGCTTTCAGAGCAGAGTCTGACACAAGACTTCATTATATGAACTGTGAGATCATAACCTGAGCTTAAACCCAGAGTTGGGTGCTGAACTGATTGAGCCACCCAGGCACCCCCTCTGGCTGGCTTTCTGAAATCAGGGAATATGCCCGGTACCCTAGACTCTCCAATAGCCTTGTAGTTGTGTTCAGTCCACACAGGGATACCCCGGGATGGCCTGGCCCCAGTGGCGACAGGACTGGTGTTTCAGAATTCCATAGAACTGTAACAATCAAAATAGACTGTTTTTTTTTTTTTAAATTTTTTAATGTTTTATTTATTTCCAGGAGAGAGAGAGAGAGAGAGAGAGAGAGAGAGAGACAGCGTGAGCAGGGGAGGGTCAGAGAGAGAGGAGTCACAGACTGAAGCAGCCTCCAGGCTCTGAGCTGGCAGTCAGCACAGAGCCCGACGCGGGGCTCGAACCCACGAACCGCGAGATCATGACCTAAGCGAAAGTCGGACGCTTAACCGACTAAGCCACCCAGGCGCCCCTAAAATAGACTGTTTTAAAAAATAACAAAAACAACAAAACCACAGTTCTTGGCAGGCCCTCAACCCCAGGGCACTGCACAGACAGCATACTGAGCACAACCTGGGTCTTCCTGTGAAAAAGAACTATTTACGTAGCCTGAAGCTTCAGCCTGAGGGACAGGCTTCAGGTTTCCCAAATCAAGAAGCTAAGGAGGCACCTTCAGGGAATGTAAGCAGGGAGATACCATCCTCAACCTTACTACAGCTAGACAAGACTGCCCCAAACAGGGGTTATACACTGATTTGGTGTTCTCACTTTTCCAACTGTCACCCCAAGAGACACCCGCAGAGATTACAGTCGCAGCCCCACAGCATGGTATATATCTGCATACTTTAAAAACAACTGCCTAAAAGTCTGGCTTCCAGTCAACCTGCAACTAGGGGCTAAATGAGATTCCTCCTCTTGGATCACTGACAGGTCTTGGCAAACCCTAAACAATGCGGGCATATCAAGAACAAATCAGGGGCACCTTGGTGGCTCAGTCAGTTAAGCATCTGACTTCGCGGTTCGTGAGTTCAAGCCCCGTATTGGGCCTGTGGCTGGAGCCTGTTTCAGATTCTGTTCTTCCTCTCTTTTTGCCCCTTCCCCACTCACACTCTGTTTCTCTCTCTCTCTAAAATAAATAAACGTTTTTTAAAAGGTATAAAAGAAAATAATAAGCCAAGCTGTTTAGACAATCACAAAGGTCCAAAGGACAATCAAGAGCTAGGGTGAAATTAAACAAAAAGGACTATCATACATAAAGGGCACTCCTTCAAAACTAAGAGACAGCTGTTTTGCCTAATACAGAAAATGACAAAGTATCAGAAAAAGACCATAATGATACACAGAAGTTATCTACCTAATGATTCAAGGTAACGGTCATAAAGATGATTACTGATCTCCAGAGAAGAGTGAATAAATACAATGAAAACTTTAACAAAGAGTCAGAAAACATAAGAAAGTACCAAACAGGAAGAACACGCAGAGCTGAAGCATGCAATGACTGAACCAAAAAATAAACTAAAGGGATTCAACAGCAGATTGGATGAAGCAGAAGAAATAAAGAAATATAGGTATTTATTTGGAAATGGAAGGTAAAGAAATGGAACTCATCTAACAGAGCAGTTAAAAGAAAATAATTAAGATGATTAAGAAAATTGAAAAAGAACATCAGTGGAATAACTTTCACATTACAGGGTTCCCAGGATGAGAAGGAAAAAAAAAATAGGCAGGAACATTAAGGAAATAATGGCTGAAAACATCCCATGTCTAGGGAAGAAAACAGGTATCTAGATCCAGGAAGTCCAGAAAGTTGCAAGAAGATGAGACTAAAGAGAGCCACACCAAGACACATTAAAATTAAAATGTCAAAAGTTACAAAGAATCCTAAAAGCACCAGAGAAAAACAACTTGTTATGTACAAGGGAACACCTATAAGACTATGAAAGCACTTTTCAAGAGAATGATTGCAAGCCAGAAGGGAGTGGCATAAGACATCCAAAGTGCTGAAAGGAAAAACTTTCAACCAGCAATGCTCTACCTGGCAAGGTTATCATTCAGAATTGAAGGAGCGATAAAGAGCAATTGACAACATAATAATAATAAGGAATTTTCACCTCACTTACATAGATGGATAGACCATGCAGACAGAAAATCAATAAGGAAACAGCAGCTTTAAATGATACATTACACCAGATGAACTTAATAGATAGATACAGAATCTTCCACCCAACAGCAGCAGAGTATATTCTCAAATGCACATGGGACATTCTCCAGAATATATCAGATGTTAGGCCACAAAAGAAGATCAATAAATACAAGAAGCATGTTTTCAAAACATAACAGTATGAAACTAGAAATTATTAGAAGAAGAAAATTTGGATAAACTACAAACAAATACGTAGAGATTAAACCACATGTTACTGAACAACTAACAAAATCATCAAAGAAGAAATAAAAAATATATATATACAGACAAATGAAAACATCAGTGTGAAATACCAAAATCTGTAAGATGCAGCAAAGGTTGTTCTAAAAGGAAAGTTCACAATAAATTAGGCCTGCCTCAGAAAGTACAGAAATGATACATATCTATATATAGAGAGATGAATCAATACAGATATAGATATAGATGTGTACCTATATATAAATATAAGTAATGGAATACTACTTTGCCATAAAAAATCTTGTTACTTGTGACAAGATGGATGGACCTTGGACGTATTATATTAAGTGAAATGTCAGACAGAGAAAGACAACTAATGCATGGTTTCACTTACATGTGGAATCTAAAAAATAAAACAAAAGAAAATCTAGATCCCTAAATACAGAGAAGAGATGACTATTGCCAGAAAAGAGGGAGTTAGGATGACAAAAGGGTAAAGAGTAGATTAAGAAGAACAAATTTCTAGCTATAAAATAAATAAGGGTTGGAGGTATAATGTACTGTTTGGGGAATACAGTCAATATTATTGTATTAACTTTGTAAGGTGACAAATCATAATGAGACATTGTGTTGACCATTTCAAAAGGTATACACTGTATAACCTGAAATACATGTCTATTATATCTCAATTTAAAAAATTAACAAACTTTAAAATGAAAAAAAAAATGAATACTTTGGTAAAATAACAAAATGTGTATATCTCAGCTCCAAAGCAAATATTTCACCCCTGGAATAATGTTAAAGATATTCAGTAATGTCATTCACTATCTTCATCACTAATATTGGAAATATTAGCCAAATTACCTATATTGCAGATGACTTGTTTGTGTACTTGGAAAACCCACAAACAACAACAAAAACTAATTTTCATATGTGGTAAAATAGCAGATATAAAATGCAATGAAATAAATCACCTTCAAACATAAAATAATTAAATAATTTAAAAGACACATTTCAATTAAAAAAAAAAAAGAATGCAGAGGCATAAATCCTAATAAAAAACTTTCAAAAATACTTCTGAATCTGGCCATGTGTAGCAACATGGATGGACCTTGAGGGTGTTATGCTGAGCGAAATAAGTCAGGCAGAGAAAGACAAATATCATATGTGCGCACGTATAGGAGGATTAGGAGGAGCTTAACAGAGGACCAAGGGGGAGAAGAAGGGCAGAAATGGTGGGGGAAAGGGGGAGAGGCAAACCATGAGAGACTCTTGAATGCTGACAAAAACTGAGGACTGGTGGATGTGGGGGGGAGGAGGGGTGGGCATGGAGGAGGACACTTGTGGGGATGAGCACTGGGTGTTATGTGGAAACTAATTTGACAATAAACTATTTGTATAAAAAAAAATACTTCTGAAAGTCATAAAAAGTAAATAAATAGAAGAGTACCCCCAGATCCTGGAGAAGAGGACTTGACAGTATAAAAATGTCAATTTTCCTTAATTTATAACTTGAGCATGATCCCCATAATGGCACTTGGTTTTCCTAGGTTTTAAAAAGCTGATTATAAATTTCAAATGAAAATAATAAAATAACAAGAATACTTAGTAAAATCCTGAAAAATAAGAATGCAGTGTGTGTATGTGTTTTGTAGGGGGTAATCATACCAACATTCAAACATTCAAACACTTAAAGCTTCTCTAATTAACTCATTTCTGAGATTGGTACTTGAATAGGATAACAGTAAAATGGAATAGAATGGGAAATCCAGACACAAACCCAATGCCTGTATAAATGTAGTAAGTTACTATGACAGACATAAAAACAGTGAATCTATTATGCTATTGAATGTGGTTTTGCTTTGTTTGAATTCATTGAAAAACATGAGATTACATTTTATTTGTTCTATGGGAACATTTTTCTGTTTAGTGTTCTTTATAAGGAATGTTTCTCTCTCTCTCTCTCTCTTTTAAAATTATTTTTAAATAATCTCTACAACCCAATGTGAAGCTTGAATTTACAACCCCAACTAAGCCAGCCTGGCACCTGGGTAATGTTTCTTTCTTCTTTCACTCTTTTCATTCTCTCTCCCTCTCTCCCGTCTTTTCTACCCTTCCTTCCACCTTACACTACTTCCTTCCTCCCTTCTTACCCTCCCTTCCTTCTTTCCTTCTGTCTTTGTCTCTTTCTTTCTCTTTTTGTCTCTCACTAAAACACACACCATCCTACCTTCCCTTTCTCCTTTTTTTTTCCTGTATTTGTATAGAATCTATGCATCATCTTAATTATTTTCCTTTTACATGTGAGGGATAAGTTATGTTCATGCACCAAGCAAGTATAAAGTTCTGCTACTGATGATGAGTGTGAGATTTCTTCTCACATGTAAGTTCAATGTTTCTTTCCTAATTTCTACCACCAAGAGAGTGTATTACAAACAAATCTTAGCTTTATAATTCCTTGTTCAGCACCTACTTCCTGTACTTATGCTTAGAACAAAAACAATTCTAGTCAAATGCCTACCATCAACATGAGAACCTCGGCAAATAAGAAATACTGCTTCTGTACCTCAGAGTCTTTCAGGATTTAAATTTCTATTTATGTGGCTTTTTATGATAACCACAATCAAGAGTGTCCTTTCACTATATTGTACCCAAACATCATTATTCATCATTTATTTTGGAAGACCCAACTCCTATTTTCTGTTTTGCATTTTCACGGATTTCTTAATTTCTGTCAAAGATGAACTTGCTGTTAGAATCTAGTATTCTACTTTTTTTGGGGCGCCTGGGTGGCTTAGTCGGTTAAGCATCCGACTTTCGCTTAGGTCATGATCTCATGGTTCGTGGGTTCGGGCCCCCCGCTCGTCGGGCTCTGTGCTGACTGCCAGCTCAGAGCCTGGAGCCTGTTTCAGTCTGTGACTCCCTCTCTCTCTGACCCTCCCCTGCTCACGCTGTCTCTCTCTCTCTCCTAGAAATAAATAAAAACCTTAAAAAAAATTAAAAAAAAAGAATCTAGTATTCTACTTTTTATGATTTCCAGAAAGTGAAAGGGAGTATGATGTATTTACTTTACGATTTTAAAAGTAGGAATTCCTCCTCCAAAAAATTTTAAAAACACATATTAAAGTCTCTTACATTAATTTTAATCTCAAGTAGAGAATGAAATTCTTTTCAAGTCTGAGTTTTAGAAGATGAAGGTAAGGGCCATTTTATTATTTTCAAATGTGGCAATAAAGTTGTCTAGAAGTGAAAAAGGAGTCTTGAAAATAAGACCCACTGAAAATCTGGTTCTAATAACCTTAAAAATGTACACCATAACACTTCAGTAGTTTCGCAGGTGGAAAGATGTGAAGTGTGTTTCCACTACTTACCATAAGCCAATTTTATCTGCATCAAGCCATATGTTTTGGGAAACTGGGAGTTCCAAGAGAATCTAGAGTGAAATTTAACTGTACTATCTGAAAACATAGTAAATTAAGGAGTTTATAAGCCATTCTAAGGAACAGATGATTTATTTCCTTTCTCTCCCCTTTAAAAAAAATATTATCATACTAATATTTTAAAACAGTATCCACATTGTTTTTGGCATTTTCTGAACATTGTTCCATTGCTACGCTGATCTATAGAAAATTTGGTTGTAAGGTTTGAACTCAATTATTGGTAACTTCTTTTCTTATGTAAAAAAATAGAAGCACTTGATGTAAGGTATAGTTATTTTAAATATCAACCATAATTATTATTCCACTATACCTTTGAAAGTAAACATTCCTGAGAAATCATTCAGAAATGAGTATGAGAAAATCTGGTCAAAATTTACATATCAACTAACTAAAGATTATTTTGGGAAATTCTTTGGCTATATACAGAACAACTTAATATAAAGGTGAAAAGCTTTTATTTTATTACTTTTTTTGATTACTAATCAACAAAATTAACTTATCCTATGCACTCTAAAATTTCAAAGGAAAGTTTACTTAAAATATTATTTTAAGATTTGAAGCTTGAGTTAAATGCACGTCTTAGGCTTTTAATTGTATTTAATGCTTTTGGATTATAGGTCAAGTAAAGTATTTAGATTAACAAATATACTTTAAAAAACTTGAATCCATTCATAAAAAACATTAATTAAAACAACTAAAATATCTAAAATCTTAAAAAGTAGTGCTAATAATCAAGGAAAAAGTGACTTGCCCACAATTTCCTCATGAAAATATGAAGAAACTTGATTCCTCATCATCTACAACAGAATTCCTTAAGTTGGTAAGGTCAAATTTATGCAGAATTGATTAGTTTGGAAACAATCACTCCTGTAATTAGGATAGGTCAGGAAAAGTTTCTTTATAAATAATTTATCAGAAACTACTCTATAAAAACCTAGAAAAATGTCAAGCCAGGTGCAATCTTTTTAAACTATTCCTGTATAAATCAATTAACGTGCTTTATTTTGACACCTAGTGTCAGTATTTACCAAACGTAGATAGACAAGTCCATCCCTGCTGCATGCATTTGCAAATAAGTTTACTCATTAATGTTTAATTAAGACAGAGGAAAACTGTCCTTGATATTTTGCTCCAATTAGTGCTCTCTATACCCCACTGACTTCTCATGATGAATTACTTTTCAAATGAAAAGTGAAGTGATTAAAACTAGAGACACTCCATCTACTATGCATTGCCCATACCACATTTGGAAAAGGAAAACCAAATAATGCTGTACATAGTGAAAACACAAGTAAAATTATGTTATGGCCAATTTTAACTGTGAAAGTTCTTTTTGATTATGACCCCAGAGTGACATAAGATCCCAATTTACTGCTATTAAAAAATAACATCACAATACCAGAGCTTTGAGAGATTTAATTCAAATCTCTAAATTTAAAACATTTCACAGACAGTAAGTGAATTGTGAAGGTCACACAGTTTTGCAAATATTTTCTCATCATATTACCTATAGTTTTAACATTTTACTCTTTTGAAAGTCTATAATCCATCTTGTGTAATATACTAATTTTATCAAACAGCCAACCTTATCCAACACTGCACAATAATGACAAACAAAAACAAAAATGTTAAGTCTGGAAAGATTTGTTGACTTATACAATGTTAGATAACTAACCAATGGTAGATCTAAAACTTCAGTATAGTTGCTCTGTCTCCAAAATCCTTCCCCTAACTCTGTACTCAATTAATTATGCTTACTGTAGTTTAGTTTCTTATTTTGAGAGAGAGAGTATGAGTTGGGGAGGGGGAGGAGGTGGGAGCAGAGATAGAGGGAAAGAGAGAATCTCTGAACTATTAGGGCAGAGCCTGATGTAGAGCTTGATCCCACAAACTGTGAGATCATGACCTGACATGAAATCAAGACTCGGAGGCTTAACCAACTGAGCCACCCAGATGCTCCTAATTATGCTCATTTTTGACTGGAAGAATAAGTAGAGTATAAAACATATTTATGACGTCTGATCATTACATACAGATATAATCCAGGTTGGAATATTCTTTTTTTTTTTTTTGGTATGTGTCCTGATTCATTTTGTTTTTTTGTATAAGAATGCTCATAGTAGCTTTATTCATAATAGCCAAACACTGGAAGCAGCCTAGGTGTCCATCAACAAGTAAATGCAATAACAAATGATAGAGCATTATGCTCAGCAATAAAATGAATGAACCATTCATATACATAACAGCCTTGATAGAGTTCAAAAACACTGTCAAGTGAAAAGAGCCTGATATAAAAGAACACATACCACTGAGCCCATTTATATGAAATAATATTATAGGTAAAACTAGTCTGTGGTGATAGAAATCAAACCACTGCCTGCCTATGGTGGGTTGCATTTGACTGGAAAGTATAAGGAAACGTTTTCAGTAATGGATACATTCTTTATCTTGATTGGGGTGTTGGTTATATTGATGTGAACATCTGTGAAAACTCATCAAAATGTATAGTTAAAGTCTATGAATATCAGTGAATGTAAATTTTCTCGCAATTAAAAAAATGCTAGTTTTTTATATTATCTTGGATTCATTTAAAAATGAGTACTACTGTTTTTTTTAACAGATTGAGGTGAAAGTAGCATAAATAAGTCACCTATATTTAAATTTTTCAATTTAATAACCTTTGACATATCACCACAATAAACAAATATATAGAATTACATATAATGTAAAGAACGTATTCATCATCCTCAGAAGTTTCTTCATGCCTTTATATAACCCTTCCTTCCCACAGCTTGGAACATTCTTGAATTATTTTGTTACACATTTTCATGTTATGTTTAACATTAATCAACTAAGATGTTATCAGTAATGGAAGAAAACCATTTCCTAGATTCTTTTAAAGTGTTTTTTTTCCATTATTCTATTAATTTTAGAATATCACCTCAAATGTACGAAATACTCAGAATTTATAGACCAGTAACCTGAGAACTGACCTGAGTTCACCAACCAATGTTCTTGTTTGTTCTATGCTGTGAATTATATGTCAATACACACACACACTCACACAAATGAAATTTCAGATATAAATCCAGATCTCCAAATTCTCTATAAATAACACCAGAAGATCTGGCTAATCTGAGCATGCAACATCATATAGCTGCAAATGGTCAGAGTTGAGTAACACAGGACCACTTTGAATAGAGCATGTGTTAAGTACTCCATAGTCTCTACCACTCCCTATTAAATCCCAACATTGGAGCTCTGTATCTGTTGCCACTTAATTTTGAGCTTTCCCTGTTGCTTTTCTATCTCCTCACCTGTTTTTACTCATTTACGTCATTTTCCTGGTCCCTGATGGCTTTTGCATTTGCAATTCCTGACATAATTACTCATGTGGCAAAATTACTAAATGAGAAATGGCAATAAATTCACCCAAACACACACACATACAGACACATACCCAGATTTTGAAATTGTATAGCATGGACCTCTATATAATTGGATTAAAGATATATTTTTGGTTTAAACTATGTACATTGTGGATGACCATTAAAAATAATCTCCTTAGTCTACGAATTTAATTTGAATATATGTCAATTCTTCAAAACCATGAAAATAGTGAGAAAATATGCATCATCTTTGCACAAATTTTCAGAAAAAGTCCATGATGCTAGGCCATAAATAAAAGTTATGAATAAGCAACTTTGAATAATCGTTTCTCAATGATATACCGATATGGATTAGATTAGGGTATGATTCAGGAAACATCATTGGTAAGGATATGGTGTGAAGGAAAGAGGTGAACAATATGAAAAGACCCGAGGCGTCGTCAGTGAGAAAACGTTGAAGCACAGAGAGTCGCACCAATCTGGCTAGAGCAGAAAAACTAGGTTACACAGAGATTAGCAGAGTAGTTCAAGTAGAGATTGGAGAAGCCTAGCAACAGGAAATTGTAACTTATTTACTTCAAGCTTTTGTGTTATGGTTATTCAATATGAATGGGACTATAGTAAAGTCTGCTAATTGTTTTTTTTTTTTTAATCATCAGGAAACATGCTATTCTATTTAGAAAATAGTTTCTTCTATCCTCTTTCATATATTACATTTTTCTCTCCTATCAAGAAGGAAAAAATATTTACATTCTGACAACAGCTATTGTTAGGTTAAAACTACATGGTCTTAAATCACCAGGATAGAATAAATCTATGGAAAGTTCAGAAACACACTGAGGAAATATCAACAACTTTAATAGTGGTCTCACTATTAGGTGCTGCTTATGATAACAATTCAAAGACCTTGAGCTATCAAGTAGGCTTACTGATGGAGGACTCTTATCAGAGCCCCTGCTGTTAGTTCTGACAGATTTATCACACGTGGCTGCACATGGCTACACTTGTGCCCACTCAAGTGTGTAAGAAGTGTCTAGTGTTGGGCCATTGAGAATTCACCTCAGTAATGTTTTAATTGCAGTGTTACTAAAACCAAAGAAATTAAGCCTGATAGAAAAGTTGTCCACACCATTATTGCTGCTTTCTTTAATGGAAAGAATCAGGTTATTCGCAAGTATATTTTTGATACTTTCTCATTACATGTGAAAATGTTGAGAATGCTCCCTGAATTGCTGAATACATTTAGAGACAAGATTTATTTTCTAAATAGATCACATAAGGAACTAAACATCTATACATTTTATTAAATACTGGATAATGCCCAATAAAGAAAAAAATCTGTATACATTTTCAATATAATTGAAAAATCAAAACAAAAGGTTTAAGGGAGAAGGTGAGCACCTTGAAAACGAGCAACGTTTCAATAGATAATAAAAAGATATTTTTCTAGGGAGTCCAATCTCAATTCAAGACACAAAATTTTACAACTGTGTCATGCAATCCTTATTCAAATTTAGATTATTAAAATAGTAACATTGTAGCCCTTTACCATCTTTCATAATCAATTTATTAATGAGAAATGAATGATCTGCTTAAAAAAACAGACTTTCAATTTAAGAGATCCAATTCTGAGTCTCAGCTCTTCCATTTATTAGCTGGGTATTTCATACTTCTGAACTACCTTTCAGATAGTTTTTGGAGACTAATTAAAATAATGTATATTGATCACATAGTATTCAAGGATGTGCAGCCAAAGTATAGTAAATACTCAGAAAATACTAATATTTACATATGTGCATTATGTTCAAATTATATAAAAATATAAAATTTATAACTTGCTCATCTTAATGTTTTAAATGTGCAGGTTTATGTGCATGTTTATATATAAATGTATAAATTATATTTTAAATTACCTACTTTACTGAAGATCAAATGAATGGGTAAAATTGTTTACAATTTGTAATTATATATATATAATAACAGCTCTGAGCTGTTAGCACAGAGCCTGACGTGGGGCTTGAACCCACGAACTGTGAGATCATGACCTGAGCTGAAGTTGGATGCTTACCAACTGAGCCACCCAGGTGCCCCTCTTGGCTTCATTTTTAAATTTATATTTATTTTTATTTTTAAACCTACTTTTGATTTATTACATTTTGCTATATTTTATGTCTTTATAATTAGTAATAAAGCCTTTCTAAAATAAGTGAGTCTATATATTAATGATGATTTAATTTACTTCATGGCAGACAGATCCTTTGATAGGTAACATGGCTTCAACTCTCTCTTTAGCTTTGTCTCCCATTCTTCTATTAAAGCATTATTTCTCTATCAACACTGATTTTTTTAAATGGTTTATTTATTTCATGAGAGAGAGAGAGAGAAGAGAGAGAATGGGGGAGGGACAGAGAAAGAAGGAGAGAGAGAGAATCCCAAGCAGGCTCCACACTGCTGACACCACAAAGCCTTATACAGAGCTCAGTGTCACGGACTGTGAGACCATGACCTGAGCCGAAATCAAGAGTTGGACATTTAACCAAGTGAGCCACCCAGGCACCTTTACAAACACTTATTTTTAAAAGTCACTTTGTTGGGGCGCCTGGGTGGCTTAGTCGGTTAAGCGTCCGACTTTCGCTTAGGTCATGATCTCGCGGTTCGTGGGTTCGAGCCCCGCGTCGGGCTCTGTGCTGACTGCCAGCTCGGAGCCTGGAGCCTGTTTCAGAGTCTGTGACTCCCTCTCTCTCTGACCCTCCCCTGCTCACGCTGTCTCTCTCTCTCTCTCCTAAAGATAAATAAAACATTAAAAAAAATAAAAATAAAAAATAAAAGTCACTTTATTAAGGTATGACTGACATACAAAATTTATATAGACGTGAATACAACTTGATGAACATGGAGAGAAATGTACATTCATGAAACCGTCACCTCAATCTATGCCATAAAAACAGCCATCACTTCCAAACATTTCTCCCTCCCACTTTAAGGATTATTATTATTATTATTATTATTATTATTTTGGTATTAAAAACATTTAATATAAAATATTTTTTCTGAGTTCTCTGAACACACTGTTTGATAATGCTAAACTGCACCTTACAATAATACCCGTCCATTGTCATTTCCGTATAAATGATATGTATAAGACTGAATTCATAGTTATCTTTTCATGACTCTTGCAAATAAATTAATGAAAGTATGTAGCTGTCTGTGAAAGTGAAGGATATACTTATTTACTTTGCCTTTTCTGTGATGTGATCTTACCTAAATACAAGAATTTATAAGATTAAAATATCAGTAGAGAATAAAGTAAATGTTATATTTTAAAGAAACTTGATTACATTTTTAACTGAGGTAATATAGTAGAGGACGGAAATTCTAGGTCTAAGTTCCAAAATGTATGTTCTCTCAACTACTGCATAGTTATTTTATTACTACGATATATTTTTAACAAATTTTTATTTTCAGATGTATTTTGATTACTTTAACAAATTACACAAATTTAAAAAGCCAATTCAAATGTTTAATTATACTCGAACATTGTTTTACCAGATACTATCTGGTAATCACTTGCTAGGCAGAGATTTGCAATATGCATGTCTTGGCTGAAGTGAATTACTCAAAAACTATTTGGGTAACCAATTTAAATAACAGTAGGCTTTTCAGGGAGACTAAACGGAAAAGCACTGTGGGGTAAGTCAACCTTCTGAGTTTTTCAGGTCCTAGCATGCAGGACAGATGTACTTATATCCTGGAGTTCTAATGCACGCTTCTAATCCAAGTCGGCTTTGTTCTGTACTACTTTCAAAAGTAGAAGAAAACGTGAACCCAAGTGCTCTATTAAGGGGAAGGCATTCTTGTTTGAGTTCCGACTTGCTTATATGGTTTGTTTACTTTATTTATTTATTTATGGTCAGGATCACAAGTAGAAGGTATTGGCCCTTTGAAGAATGAACACTGCTGTCACCCCCCATTTCCTAGGAGATGTCACAGCTGTGACAAGGAAGGGTTTATAATGGCACAGTTCGGTGCCTTCATAATTTATTCTCTCTGATTTTATGCTCTTTTAGTCTCCTGCTCAACCATCCACTAACAAGTGGTGATATTAGCCAATAAATCAAAGACGTCTGCTTGTCACCGCCAGATGCTTGGCCACATCGCAGCCGATTATGAGACGTACAAAAGGACAATTTCATGTAGGGAGCTCAGCAGAGGTGTTTCACTGATATTCTATTTGATAGGAAACCAGCGTGAGGTGAATGTAGTAAAATTCAATAACTTTTGTGCCTTATAGCAATGAAGAACTAAGTTGAAATAAAACTGGGAAGTAAATTATATCCTCAGCTTTATTACTACTCCTTTTATGACCCTAAATCTCTCCTTTATCACTTCAATACAAGTCAGAGAAAGAAGGAATATTCTAATGTACTCAGTTTATTTTGCTGGGTCTAAAACCTTATCCTTTTTTTCTAAAAGCATCAAATGAAGCATTTGCATCCATTAAAATGTCTATTAAAGTATATTTTTAAAGAAATATAATATTTGCATAATATTTGTGTGAATATTAGTCAGTGTGCGCAAAGAATATCATTTTATTTTCTGTTTACTATTAAAAGCTGTTGCCAACTAATTAAAATCATCCACTGGGTCTTAATTTCTTATATTCATTTTATGTATCCCATTATGCAATTTATTGGTCTACCACAAAGTACCTCTTCTATAGTATAAATAAAAGCAACAACAGTAGACTGAATTTATAGATTTCAAATGACTATGCATGGTATTTTATGCAATGTTCCTCAACAAAATATTGAATTTTCTTTAAGAAATTTAAGACAAAAAAATTTATTGTGTTCCCTTTAAATGAAAGGAGATAGAGTAGAAAAGAGATACTCTACAAGTTTTATTTTACTAAATAAATTACTAAGTCTTTCTCCCCTGAGAAGTTTATCACATTTATACACTGAATAATGACTAGAATGTCGACGTAGCATTTTTGCTATATTAACAATTCATTACAGAACAATCAAACAGATTTCATGTTATATATCAAATTTTTTGTTAAGGTACAAAAAGGCATGTATAATTATGCTTCGTTTTAATTAGTATAGGTGTGCTTTATCTTACGACCATCTTTTTTATTTGCATGTCTTCCTTTAACTTTCTATAGGTCTGGAAAGTGCCCCATATTACACAGTTACCAACTTACAGAGGCTAGAAAAACCATTTATTACTTCAGCTTTTCCTCATATTTCCTTATGTTATTGATGCTTCTAATTACTGTTCTGAAATACTAATACCTTCTAAATCCTCAGAATAATAGCTTTCAATTTCTAAAGAAAGTATGTCAAGTAAAATATAAGAACTTTTTTTAAAGTAAACTATTTTTGTATATATTTAACTAATAAGCAGGTATTTCACAATTCCATTCAACCTAATGATGTTTTAGTGACGTTGGTGCTTTCTTATTGCTGTTGTTTTGTTGTTCTTTTTACTATGACTTCTATACTGATATGTAGAAGTAAACCATCATATGATGGTTTTCTTTCTCTCCAGCCTAAGAGGAATTCAAAGGTATTATCTATTTAGAAAGCTCAAAACAGAGAATATAATTCACTTGGAAGTATGTGTTTGAGGTCCTCCTTTATTTCTCTGAGATACATAAGGATTAACTGTTATTAAGTATTTAGGTACCACTTTACATTCTGCAAAGTTTTCATAACTATGCTTTTATGTCTCATATTTATATATGCTCAGAGTAAATTTCCAGTTATATTAAGTACAAGAAACCAAGGAAGTACATTAAAAATACACTGAATAACAAAAGAGGAAAGAAAATAGATATCTCAGAAATATTACAAAGGTGATACATTATAATACAAATGCTACGGCCTCTGAAAGACCACCATAGAGAACAGGATACCTGCTCTCTTTTAAAGAAGTGTGTCAGTTTGTAGTGCCCTGCAGTAAAAAGATAAGAGATGACTTAAATGTAAAGGACTATGAAAACACAGAAAATGATAAGGTGATTAAGGATTTTTTCAGAATTTATTTTTGATGAGACACTCTTAAGTTTATCCAGTTAAAGCAACAAATGAGTTTAAGCAGGTTTGATTGAATTATTCAAAATCAATGGGAACCAGTAAGTAGTTTTTTATTTGTTTGTTTTTGTCAATAAAGCCAGAAGAATTTAGAATGAACGCACCACAAAACTAACAATATCAATTCAAATTATTTGTCTCATCTCTCCTTTACTTTAATCTTTGCCTTTATAATAGATTTTATCTACAAGTTCTTGATATGGGATTGAGTGAAAAGTATTAGTTACTTATTATCTTGATGGTAAATGAAATCTCTAAAACTGTTCCTAGTAACTTATGATAAATAAGACTTCTGATTTTCTCTACAGCTTTTATGGAGCATTTATATGTATCATTATTTCATTTTTAGTCCCCATGTAGATGGGAGAGAGCAGCACTGAGAACACCATTATAAATCAATACAAAAGGTAATATGATTCTTCCTATTGGTATGACAAAGTACTGGACCATACTCTCCTAAGCCGAAGTATAGGCTGTCAACCCAGAAGATGATTTTCTGGTTTCAAACTATCCAACACAGGACAAGTTCCTTTACAAAATGAGATATTGGAGAATTGCAAATATCCCTTACACACAGTGAGCAAAACAAGTTCTTTCCATTTTTTACTTCCATGACGTTTAAAATCCTTTGAAATGGAAACAAATTAGCATTCCAACAATGTTTCTGTCATTAGTCTATGTATCATAGATTTCATCTTGATTTTCTCCTAGGGTTTTACTCAAATAAGAGTCTATAAACATGTTATCGTAATCACAGTTCAGCAGCACAAATACACCCTCATCTGAATTCTGGGCTTTTCATGCCATGACTCAAGGGCAAAGACAGTGAAAATGTTCATTTTCCCACTCCATGATCTCTTCTGAATGTCTGTAACTTGTACTATCTGTATAATAGATTTGTAACCTATCCTATCTTTTATGTAGCATTCTGATTAAAAATGTGATCTGGGTCAATTTACTTACACTCTCTCTGCTTCATTTTCTTTATAACTGAAATGAAAACTAATAATAGTATATACTTCAGATGCAGAAGCAGAGATGAAATGAGCTAATAAATATAAAATTGTATAAACCAGGACTGTATCCATAAAAACCCACTGCTGAATACATAAGAATTGGTGTTATTATGGTAACATATGTTTTTTATCTAGAGCATTGTGTGTTTTTTAGGATATATTGAGAATACCATATTATTTAACCTATTAACTTGAATTGGAAAGTGTATTTAAGAGTGAATGTACGTACTAGTTAACTTTTTGATTTATATTAGTACAGGAGTCATTAAATTTTATGAATCTGGTAAACAAATAATATATACCATATATAAAACAAATTTAATGTTCATGCAACTTTAGTAAACACTAAAGTTACAAAAAATATCATTCGGAATACTATAATGATTTAATTGCAAATGCACCAAAAATTAAATTGAAAGATTTAGATTACACAACTCATCATGAGTGAGAATCAAGTAAATATGATCAATGCTACTGACATCATTTGATTAGCATAATATATTTAGCTGCAAAATATGAAATCATGTTATCAGAAAAAGTACGAAAACTCTTAGAAAAAAACCAAAATTGAGTATATACCGTACAATAAATTATTTCTGAGCATTGCCTTAAAGTGGATTTTAGTTTCTGAACTCTACAACCATGAAAAATATCACAATCTCCTTGGAGTAGTTATATGTAGAATGATTTGATTACTCTTATCTATTACACTCAAGTAAAAGCTAATTGAGAGTCAAGATAGAGTCATTTATCCATTTATTTAGTATTCATTCATTCATTCATTCATTTAGTATTTATTCATCAGTTATTCATTTGTCTCCAATGTGTCCCTAGCATTTTATTGAGTACTCAATTTACATTTTTTTTTATTTTGAGAGAGCAAGGGAGGGCCAGAGAGAGAGAGAGAGAGAGAGAGAGAGAATCCTATGAAGGCTCCTAACTGGCAGCACAGAGCCCAATGTGGGACTAAAACTCACAAACCATAAAATTATGACCTGAACTGAAATCAAGAGTTGAACACTTAAAGCAACTGAGTCACCCAGGCACTTCAAGTACTCAATATTTTTTTTTAAATGAATGAATTTTCTCATTCTTTTTCATATTTTGAATGGTGAAGATAGATTAAATAATCTCTCGGTTCCATGTGTACCAGTGAGGCACAAACGAGAAAAACAGAAATTCTTCTATGCCCGTCAATTCTTTCTGTAAAACCCTATTTCACATTCCATGGAGAGATTTATGTGAGTTTCTGTACTCCACTGAGACAGACAGAGGTGGAGCTAGTTTAATAGGGTGTCTGGGTGGCTCAGTTGTTTGGGCGGCTGACTTCTGCTCAGGTCATGATCTCACTGGTTCCTGGGTTCCAGCCCCGTGTTGGGCTCTGTGCTGATAGCTAGCTTAGAGCCTGGAACCTGCTTCAGATTCTGTGTCTCCCTCTCTCTCTGACCTTCCCCGTCTCATGCTGTCTCTTTCTCTCAGAAATAAATAGAATGTTAAAAAAATTAAAAAAAAAAAAAAAAAGCCAGTGTCTAAGGGTCTGACTTCCAATTAGCCTCAAAGTAGGGGCTGAATGAGATCCCTCACTTTGGAACACTCAAAAGTCTTGGCATGCCCTCATCACTGGGCTCTATAAAGAATAAATCTTGGGGCACCTGGGTGGCGCAGTGGTTAAGTGTCTGATTTCAGCTAAGGTCAGATTTCATAGTTTGTGAGTTCAAGCCCTACATTGGGCTCTGTGCTGACAGCTCAGAATCTGGAGCCTGCTTCTAGGATTCTGTGTCTCCCTCTGTCTCTGTCCTTTCCCCACTCATAATCTCTCCTCTCTCTCAAAATAAATAAATATTTTTTAAAAAGTAGAAAAAAATAAATCTGGTTACTTAGACAATCACAAAGATGTGAGCAACAATTAAGAACCACGGTAAAGTTGAATAGTAAGGTTCACATACACAAAGCAACTCCTTCTAGACTGGTAGTTGTTTTCTCTAAAATGTAGAAATAGACAAAAAGCCAGGCAAAATGAGAAAACAGATGAATATGTTCTAAATAAAAGGAGAAAATAAAACCCTAGAAAACTCTAATAAAATAGAAATAAGTAATTTACCTGATAAAGAGTTCAAAGTAATGGTCATTAAGATGCTCAGGATCTAGGAAATACAGATGAAGATAGAAAGCATTTCAATGGCGGCACCTGGGTGGCTCAGTCAGTTAAGCATCTGACTTCAGCTCAGGTCATGATCTCACAGCTGGTGGGTTCAAAATCTGCATCAGGCTCTGTGCTGATAGCTCTTAGCCTGAAGTCTGTTTCAGATTCTGTGTCTCCTTCTCTCTCTGCCCCTTCCCCACTCACCCTCTGTGTCTCTCTGTCTCAAAAATAAGCAAACATTTTTTTAAAAAGCTGTTTTTTAAAAAGAAAGCACTTCAATGAAGAAAATATGTAAAAAGTACCAAACAAATGTCAAAGAGATAAAGAATACATTAACAAAACTGAAAATAAATAAATAAATAAATAAATAAATAGATATAAAAATAAATATAAAACTACAGGTATTCAGCAGTAGACTAGATGAAGTGAAAGTGATGTACACAATAGGGCAGCAAAAAGAAAAAAAAACAGTAATTTTAAAAAGTGAAGAATAACTTATGGGACTTATGAGAGAAAATAAAATAGAAAAAATTCCCATGATAGGAGTCCCAGAAAGATGAAAAAGATGGAAAGGGACAACTAATTTACTTTAAGCATAATGAAAGAAAACTTCCCTAACCTGGAGGAGGAAATAGAGATCCAGATCCAGGAAGCCTAGAAAGTTCCAAATAAGATGAACCTTAAGAGAACCACACTAAGACACACTGCAATTATAATTTCAAGAGTTAAAAATAACGGGAGACCCCTACAAGCAATAAAAAAGGCACAACCTCTTATGTACAATAGAAATTCCATAAGATTAACAACAAATGTTTCAGCAGAAATTTTGCAGGCCAAAAAGAAATGGCAGGATATCTTCAAAGTGCTAAAATCAAAAGTTTGCAGCCAAGAATACTCTACCCAGCAAGATTATCACTCAGAATTAAAGAGTTTTCCAAAAATGCAAAAACTAAATAAATGTACTACTCCTAAACTGGACTTACAAAAAAATATATTGTAAGATTTCTCTAAGCTTGAAAAGAAGAAACTAATTTATAACAAAACACATGAAAATAGAAATTTCACTCAAATGGTAAATATATAGTAAAGCTAATGAACAAATCACCTAGCAAGCTAGCATTAAGGTTAAAAGACAAAAGTAGTAAAAATAAACATGATAACAGTTAAAGGAAACACAAAATAAAAAGATGTAAAATGTGACATTAAAAACATAAAAAGATGGGAAAGGGTGAGTAAAATTGTAGAGTTTTAAATACATATACGTACACATATATGTATGTATTTACACATATGTGTGTGTATATGGTGGTTTCAGAAAGATATCAAACTGTAAGAAAAAGAGCAAGACTAGAAGAAAGGAATAGGGAAGAACTACAAAACTGCCACAAAAACAATTAACAAAATGGCAGTAAGTATTTACCTGTTTATAATTACTTTAAATGTACTGGACTAAATTCTATTATCAAAAGACATAGAATGTACAAACTACCAAAGCCAAAAGACAGAAATAAATAGAAAATTTAAATATTAATATTAATATTAAAATATATTTAAAAAACTCATATAACCCAATGACATCATCAAGAACAACAAAAACAACAAATACAATTAAAAATAGGCAGAGGATCTGACATACAAATGGCCAACAGGCCCATGAAAAGATGTTCAATATCACTAATTATTAGGGAAATGCAACTTACAACTACAATGATATATTACCTCATATTTGTCAGACTACTGGCTATTATCAAAAAGATAAGAAATAACAAGTGATTATAACGATGTGAAGAAAATAGAATGCCCATGCACTCTTGTTGGCAATGTAAACTGATACAGCTACTATGAGAAGCAATATTTAGGTTTTTCAGCAAACTAATAATATAGCTACATATAAACCAATAGTTCTACTACTGGGAAAAAAAATGATATTTTAAAAAGGTATTTTCACCCCTAAGTTCACTGCAGCATTACTCACAATGGCCAAGATATACAGAGACAAAGTATCCACTGATGGATGAATGGATAAAGAAGATGTGATATATATGCATAATAGTATACTATTTAGACATAAAAAAAGAATAAAATTTTGATTTATGACATGGATGAACCATGAGGGCAACATGCTAAGTGAAATTAAGACAAATACTGTATGATTTCACTCACATGAAAAATCTAAAACGAAGGCAAATGAACAAACAAAACAAAACTCAAAGATATAGAGAACAGATTGGTGGTTGCAAGAAAGAGGGTGAGGGGGCATAGACTGGATGAAAAGCTCAAGAGGTATGACTTCCAGTCATAAAATAAGTTAGTATTGGGGATCTAATTTACAATATAGTGACTATAGTCATTAATATCATATTGTATATTATGTATATTATATGTTATTTACATGGCTACAGGGGGAAAACAAACTTATTATGGTGATCATTTCCCAGCATATACAAATACTGAATCATGTTGTTGTATACCTGAAATCACTATAATGTTACTTGTCAATTATACCTCAAGGAAAAAAAATACAATTAATAAATACATAGAAATGAGAAAAAGAATTATATCTTTGATTCAAATATATACAATGATCTCTTTTGTATTTTTATCTTTACTTACTTCTGATTTTAATGAGTTCGACACATAAATACACAGTGAATTTTTTAAAAAAATATACGTCTTTTTCCCACAAAAGCATACTGATTTTTTCCAATGTATTTTGTCTTATTTAAAGTGTGATCCCTTTCCTTTAATTCTCTTCTCCTGCCCAAACTTAAATGTGCTTTATGAACATGACTGTGAAGGTGTTTTGTTTTGTTTTGTTTTCATCCCTTACAACCAAGTCCTGATCATTTGTGTCATTCCCTGAACATTCTATACTTGTTTAGGTTTGGAAACAGAATGTAGAAGCAGAAATAGATTTCACAGTTCAGTTAAACCATAACCTGCATCCAAGTACTTTTCAAAATGAAGATTTGACTAATATGCCTGAAATCTGAGTCAATTCACAGCAGGATCCATGTCTTTGATTTCCTATTCTGGGATTCTTTGTACCACATTCTGCCTATGAGATTCTGGAAGTATCTTTCTGTGATGTAAGAGTTTTGAATGATCACTGAAGCTGTTATGGACATTCTGAGTAGTATTAAATTATACACCGATTCGAGATATTATCTTGGGTATTTAAACTAAAAAACCCCCTAATGTTTATTCACTTTTGAGACACAGAGAGAGTGCAAGTGGGGGAGGGGCAAAGAAGAGCGAGACACAGAATCCAAAGCAGCCTCCAGGCTCTGAGCTTTCAGGATAGAGCTTGAACCCATGAACTGTAAAATCATGACCTGAGCTGAAATTACTCAACTGAGCCACCAGGTGCCCCAGGCATTTAAATTTTTGTTATTAAGGTATTATTGGTATAGTTTCCCACAATAATATTGTTTTGTTAACCAATATACATATACATTTATTTTAACTTTACAAATTTATTCAACTTTCTTTATGGCTTTTAGTATATGTAATGTCTAATATGTGAAGATTATGAACAACAGTTTAACATATTTTCATTTTCTAAAGCTGTTTTTCTTATATAATAATTACCTACATGTGATTTGTCAGCAAGTAAATATGTAGATTTATAAGCCAATTTCCTTTCTTTAATGTTAAAAAATGTCATCAATTTACCAAAGAGTTGTACTTATTTCAAGAAAATAAAATTATGTAAATATAGATCATATTTTTCCACACAATTTTGACTTTTCTCCAAGTGTAACAGCAATTTCTAAACTTCACATCTGCTAAATATTACCAGGGTTATGACACATTCTGTAGTCGACAAACAAAGTGACTCTCAGTGATTTCTACATTCTTTTGTTCATACTTTGCATAATATCCTCCTATTGAGTGTGGTTAGAAACTATAACTTGCTTCTAACCAATAGAATGCAGTAAAGGTGATGGGATGTCATTCCCATCATCATATTAAAAGTTATAAAAGATTGTATTTACTAGTTTCGTTAACTCTCTATTGTTGTCGTTATTTAACATTTATTCCTTTTTAAGACAGAGCACTATTTGGAGAAGGGCAGAGAGAGAGAGAGTGATACACAGAACCCAAAGCAAGCTACAGGGTCTGAGCTGTCAGCACAGAGACTGACACAGGGCTCGAGCCCAGGAACCATGAGATCCTGACCTGAGCCGAAGTCAGATGCTCAACGACTTAAATACCCAGCCACCCCTGTTGCTGTTTTCAAATAACCAAGTTGCTTTCAATCCTGCAGCTAAAAGGAAGTAAATTCTACCAGCAATCTGAAGGAGCTTGGAAGTGGACTCTTCCACAGTCAATCCTCCAGAGGAGAACCCAACTATGGTCTGCACCTTGACCAAAAACTTATAAAAGCTCTAATTATGCCATGCCTGTATTTCTGACCCACAGAAACTATGAGATAATAAATGTGTGTTGTTTTAACCCACTATGTTTGGGGATATTTATTACATAGCATAAAAATCTAATTTTTTTCTTAAATTTCCTGCTTCAGGGCATTCATTCTATAGCTATCATGAAAACATTTTTGGAGCTGGGGATTTCTAAAGTATTTATGCCTCTTAATTACTATTAAATATCTTAAATTATTATTTGAGAACCAATGTTTGCTGTGTTTAAAGATCATTGAAGGAATTACAGATTCTCTAGTAACTGCTCACAAACAAGCAGAATAACTAGAGATAACACTTTAATGGATCCAGATTTTATGATTTTGTTTCTTCAATCTAGAATAAAGCCTTCTTTCAGCTACAATTTAATTTTGACACTTTATCAGTGGCTAGAATCACTTTATTATGGCAATAGCTCTTAATGATACCTATAATACTATAACTGATACTCATATAGTGTATGGAGGACTTATATAGCAGTAAAATTACTCTATTATAATAATTATTCAAAGGAAGAGAGAAAAGAATATACTACATTGCTATATAACAAATTGAATATTACTTCATTAGCTATATAGGAGAAAATAAAAGGAAAAATGAATTAACATTTAATGAGTAACAGCTCTATGTCCAACATTTTGTTAGGCCTATTCAAGCTAATATTGTAGTCTTGAACCAATACTTGATGGTTAAAAAAAAGATGCAAAAGACTTACATTTGCATCTTTGACATCAAAGAATTAGAAGTCATCACCTCTAGTGTTACAACAAGGAAAAAGTTGAAGAAATTAAAATCAATGACTTTTCTTGAATCCATTAGAGAACGGAGGGCACTAAAACCTAGAATGGCAGGTGAATCCAGATTGTCACTGCCAAGATCTTACATGGAACAGAGTCTGCAAGAGCAACAAAATTAAATGGTTATTTTGACAAACTGCTGCAGGCTCAATATTAATTAACCTAAGAGTAAAGAAAGTTCAGGGGGCCACAATTTAAGGGAATCCCCACAATTCATGGGTTTACCTCAAATAATCCTAACGATTCTCATAGCAAAGAGCCAAGGAAAAAAGGTTTTGAGACTCTGGCAGATAGTAAAGATAAGTAGTCATTTGGAAATACACTCAGAGCATTCTATATAACAAGGCTTAATCTTTATTGGAAAATAATTTACCAGTCTGAGGTGAAGGAAAGGAATTTCCTCAAATACAGGTTTTACTATCCCTTCACCTAAGCAGGGAAAACAAAACAAAACAAAACAAAGCAAAACTAAGAAACACCTGTGAAGGTCAGACATAGGCAAGGAATGCAGGCTCATTAAAAGCCTTAGATTTAAACATAAGATTATAAAATGTATCCCTTCTTCCACTCTTTATCACCACAACAAAAAAGCTTGAAATCAATAATAGTGGATTATAGCTGAGAGATCTGCGATGCACTGACTCTCAGGCTGAGTTCTTAGGAATGCTCAGAGACAACCCAGAGAAACAAAATTCAAAAATAATAAGGAACCTGAGTCATCCATTACCACAGATCCGGGAAGCTCAAAGAACCAAACATGATAATGACCAAAAATCTATACCTGGGCATATCATATTCAAATTGCAGAGGAACACAGATAAAAATGAAATCTGGTAAGAAGCTAAAAATAATGGGGCGCCTGGGTGGCTCAGTCGGTTAAGAAGCTAAAAATAAAATCAATTTAACTACAGAGAAAAGTGACAAGAATTACGTAGACTTCTTGTCATAAATCATGCAGCAAAAAGAGAGTAGAGTGAAATGATTTAAGTATTGAAAGAAAATCACCAAAAACCTTGAATTCTATAACCTTTTAAAAGTGAAGGAGATACAAGACTTTATCAAAAAAAATTTTTAAATAAAATTCACTGACAACACAACTACCCTATAATAAATGTTTAATGAAATTTTGAGGATGAAGGAATTTAACATAAGTCTAAAACTTGAATTTACATGAAGAATGGAATAGCACCAAAGAAAATATAGTTGATGGTAAAATATGTGTATTTTTTAATTCCTGTATTTTTTTACATTTATCTCTTATTATATCAAGGTAAAAAGTATAGAAGCATCACTTGCAAGTGGTCAACAATCATTATTGAATGCAACTAAAAGGAGTGCACTCTGTTTTTTTTTTTTTCTAAAAAATAAAACAATAGTTTCTAATTCATTCAATGGCAACTGGTAATCATTAAATTAGCAATGATTACCTTCAAAAGTTATTACACAAGCTGTGCTGTCATTTCTTAAGGATGATCAGGTACCTAAAGTCACAGAAATTTCCCACATAAGATGCATCATATAAATCAGACTTGGTTTATCACAGGAATTGATAAAACCAGACCTAGGGAAAGAATTAGGTCAGAAGACATATGTATGGTCTTAATATAGTGAATGTTTAGCCCACCATGATTATTACAAAATCAGAACAGCAAGAATATTTGCAGTAAATTTTCCTATTCTTAATTGATCCAAAAATAAAACTGTTAGTATTATTACTAATAGTACTAATTTAATGATTATACTATAGGGATAAGTGAAATGAATTACAGCAAGGTTAAAAGGGATGGAAGAAGGATGAACATGCTCTTTTTCATGTTACTTGCACTACATGGGAAGCAATGCAGTGTTAGTTGAAGGGGGATTGGGGTTACTTCAAGGAAAATCACTATTTTTTTAAAGAACCCTAACTGATATGCAAATACAGGAGATAAAATGGAATCATATAAAATGTTCAGTTAAAACCCAAGGAAGGATAAAGGGGAGGCAGGAAACAAAAGACAATTATGACAAAAAGGAAACAGTTACAAAAAGGTAGATATTAAATGCAAATACATCAAGAATCCACTTTAAATATGAATGGTTCACATATGCTAATTAAAGACAGAGACTGTCAGAGTGAGCTATCAAGCCACAAATAATATGGATGAACTTTAAATTCTTATTCCTAAGTGAAAGAAGCCAGTTGGAAAGGGCTACATACTGTATGATTCCAATCATATGTATTATATTATAGGAAAGACAAGACTACAGAGACAGTATAATGATCAATGGCTGGCATAGGATGGGACAAGAGAAGAGTGTTGAACAGGTTAAGCACAAGGAGTTTTTTTAAGGTAGTGAAACTGTACTGTATGAGACCAAGATGGTGGATATATGACTATATAGTAATCAAAACCCATTGAACTTTACAGTAGTACAAAGGTTAATCCTTAATATACACAGTTAAAAAATTGTTAATGTTATCAAGGGTTCCCAGGAGGTAATGCAGACAGTAACAAAAGATTCTAACTCTATTAAAATTGAATGAACAACAGCACTTGAAGAGGTAGTGGAAAAGATGCTGACCTAAATACCTTGGAAGTAAGGAAAGCCTATAAAACACAATGGGGTAAAAAAGTACATAAGTCCTGTAGTCCTGATAATGTTGTTTCTAGTAGTGGTATAGGTCTACAATTCTGATACTATGTATGCACACTGGAAAGGAACAATTAGGTAAGTCAATAATAGATGGTATGAACCAGGTTTCTTATCACTGGAGTGGGAATTTACAAACAAGCAAGGGGACAAAGACAGAAAGATGCATGTGGTAACAGATTAGAGTTGGAGACCTCCATATCAACTTATGTTTAGCTTAATATAGATAGAGCTGGTTATACAGAGAAATACTTACACACATATGTGCATACACTAGCTACTATACACACATGCATATTCCTTTGTTCTGTCAGCTGAGAGAGCATAGATGTAATGACACTTCAGTAGCAATGAGTATACCTACTGTCCAAGTCTTGGTTTCAGATCCCTTTCATTGTTTGACAAAAGGAACCAGGGATATTTAAGAAATGGCCAATTATAGCCAAGGGCTAATATAAAGAAAATTTGTAGTATCTTACAATGAAAGGAAGTAAAGGTTACAATGATGGGGGTATGTCATAGAACACAGGAGCCAAATGAAAGAGTTCTCAATGGTGGAGATGAAAATGTCTGCAAAATAAATAAATAAATACAATAGTTTTGGCTTATAATCCAAAGTATGATATTACTATCCATGGGTTCATGCTCATACAGTAAATGATTGTAAAATAAATGAGAGAAAATATATAAATAACCTCATTCCAAATAGTTGATGTAGATATTCTAAGGAGGAAAAATATATTTCTTCAAATCTTAATGTCGGATTTTCACAGTAACTTCTTTCTAAAGAGTGTATCGTACAGAAAGGGAAGAAAAGACTAATTTTATAGAAGAGAAACTCAACTAATAAAACCAGGTGAGCAAGTTGTTTAAGGCTGATATCAATAGTGGTAAATTATATGAGTAATAGGCATTCTTAATGGAACAAAATAAAAATGGCACTTTACCTCTGTGATCATCCTACCAAAAATATATAAGCCCAATTTAATCATGAAAATATAAAAATATGATTAAATACCTGTGCAGTACTCCTCAAAACCATCAACTTGGTCAAAAACAAGGAAAGTATGAGAAATTGTCACAGCCAAGAGGAGTCTAAGAAAATATGTTAACTAAAGGTAATGTAGTATCCTGAATGGGATCTTGAACAGAAATAAGACAAAATTAAGGAAATGTGACAATTTTCAGTAAATAATAATGTATCAATAATGATCTGTTATTTGTAAAAAATGCACCAAATTAATTTAAGAAGTCAATTATAGGAGAAAATGGCTGCAGAGTATGAGAATTCTATACTATCTTCATAATTTATTATCAGTCGAAAACTATTCTAAAGGACAAAATTTTAATGAGAAATAAAGGTCAAAATATGGTGTATTTCCATGAATTTCAACATAAGGAAATACACTTGCCTTTCTAAGGATATAAGATAAATGGGAACTCAATACAGCAACACTGTTAAACGATTACGTTTGGTCATCAAAAAGGGTGGGTTTGAGACCCTGCTCTAATACTGAATTATCTTCAATGAATTATCTTCAATGCTTATAAATATTGGGTGTATGTGACACTAATATAATCACAACACTTTTTTGAGTACTCAGAAGAATTATGTACTGAAACCTTGAAGGGAAGAAATGTTTTCAAAAACAAGGTTAGATTACTTAATTTGAAGTTATAAACACATCCAAATAGAGGCTGGTGGTGTGAATATCAGTCAGTGTATGTGTTTGCATATGTGTGTGATTGCTTGTATTTGTAGAAATCTGTGGTTGGAAAGCAATGGAAGCCTAGAAATAGAGCACAGAGCATCTGGTTTCAACAGTGTTTCCAGTTTAGTTCTGGGAAGATGATGATCTGAAATAAACTAGTATTTCTACTGTGGTCACAGGTAGAGATGGATTCATGAAGCTATGTTAGGTCAGGGACAATAAAATCATCTATTTGATTTCTCTCGTGCTATAAAGTTTAGCAGTTTAACATCTGACTATATTTAGGATTTCCATGTACATTTACACAAAAACAATGCACTCACCAGGAAAATAAAATGGCATACCTTCACATATTTATTCTAAAAATCTCTCCTTTAAAATGTAATTAGATGTCTGATTGGTATGCATCTATTCTGAGCTCATTTAACCTAAATCATCCATGGGGTTGATCAACTTATGATGTCCCAGGGATTTTCCAAATAATACATAACATCTCTGCATATATTTTTCTTCCAAATGCAACTTCCTTCTTCCATCACTCAAACATGTTTTAACTCATTTAGATCTGAGATTAAAGTATTTATACTGTAAATTTTAACATCAGTATCAGTTACTAAATCAGTATAATATTAGGAAGTGGAAACATTGGTATTAGTGTCACTTCATTTATAATAGTCACACCATGTCATGTGGCCAATTTCCCAATTTACTCAAAAATATTAACATAAAATCATAAGAAACAAACACAGATTCAAAAGCATTTGAGAAAGAAACCTGGCATGCTATTTTAGAGACACTTCTCTAATGTATTTTCTAGGCTCTCAGTCCATCGTTTTCAGTTTAAATACAGAGAATGGAAAGTGTTCAGTGGCATTTAGTTTCATGATGATTTTAATGGGAAGGAGGAAGGCTGGACAAAAACACTTAAGTCGTGATTCTCCCAAGGAGTCTAATACAATAGTGATGACACAGGTTTTACAGCCAGACGGATGTGAAATGGAACTCCAAAAATCCTTACTGCTTGCTGAAATTAAGGAAGTTTTCTACTTTCTCAAGGCCTCTTTCTGTTTCTTATTAGGTAGAGACAATAATTCTATCTACTTTCATAATGGTAGCTTATCACACAACTAGTTCTCTGTAACTTTTAATATTCATTGTAATTTATTTTGTTAGTATCAGCATTAGTGTGATAGTTATTATTTTACTGTACTACAAACACAAAATCTGGTTCACTGATGGGGGGAGAAAGTCTAATAAAATATCAAACTAGGATTCTAAGTAGTATTAATGCCATCCAAACACACCGTGACCCAATACACTAGTAGTAGTAGTAGTAATAATAATAAATTTAAAAAGTCAATTCCCTGGTTTTCATCTTTCTTTATACATGGGCCAAAAATGATGTGAAGGACTGTAAATATATATATATTTATAAATATGCTTATAAATATATATATTTTTTCTTTAAGTATAAAAAATAATTTAAGTCATCATAAAGAAATGGACACAGTATTTCATACAAAAATCCAAAAGGTTTGGACATAAAGATGTAATAACTGCAATAACTACAGTGATTAATAATATTTTTACTCTGTCAAAATGGCATTTAGTATTGTACAGAAAGGGGACAAACTGTTGTAGTTCATTTGGTGCTATATGAGTAGTTCTGGCCTATGGATAATGAATAGAAATGACATGCTACTTTGAAACTGTGGAATTTGACGTCCTTCCCATCTCTCTCTCAATAACACTGGAGACTAAGTTATCCACAATAAATATTGGATTTCCTGGAATCTGGATTTTCCGAGATACAGGTTAAGTATACAGTATATTTATTAAATACTGTCTTTGGGATCAGTAATAACTATGGAAAGGAGAGGAAGGAAACAAGACTGCGCAGAGGAACAAATTTAAGCTGTGATGCTGGGACCTGACTTGCCCTCTCTGGGAGCTAGAAAAATTTAAAAAGAAAGAAAAGAAAGAAAAAGAAAAAGAAAAGAAAAGGGCCTATTTAACATTGAATATTACAACGAAGAGTCATGCTTTCACATACATGCCTTAATCAGTCTTTAGATGTAAGGAGTCAGTCTCTGAAGGAAGATAGGGCCAGTGCATCATTATGTCCACCACATTCCAACATGTACAATTTTAAGATGGAAAAATGCTGCCAAAAGCAGCATTCAACTGTGTCATTAAGATTAAGCCACTGAGTTTCAGGTCTTGTCTACTGCTTTGCTAGTATTAGTCTTCCTAATATAAGAATATATTAAAATGTATCTACCTCTATACGATATCTCCTGTATGAATTCTAATATGCACTGTACTATTTTAAAACCAAGTCAGTTTTATTTAGATCTATACTTGTACAGGCATATTAAGAAAATATCGTTATGGGAAAAAAAGAAAACCTGTTAGCGTCTAATTTCATCATACTTAAAATCCAACATTTACTACTGAAACCTTTCATAGATATGTATTTTCCCAGATTAGAACTTTCATTGGTTTGTCAAGAGAAACTTACTGCTTAAAAAAATAATAAATTAAAATAAAAACATGGTCATAAAATGACCAATGGACATTCATTTTGGTTGTATGAGTAGTAACGTAGCTTCAAGTTTAAACAATATAAGGTTAAAAGACTAAGAACTTTTATGCATTTTACAAATAGCTGAAATAAATATTGAAATGCAAATCCAATCCAACCCGGTATTGTTACATGATTTTTAATTTGCAGTAGTCAGATGCTGGTCTCAGAGAGTTAAACGCTAAGCAAAAGTACTCTAGATGATTTTAAAATCAAATGGCCACATAGCCAGGATGTGCACTTTGAATAACATTTCCTCAGTGATGAGAAAAGAAATGTTGGGTGCAGTGACTTTTAAACAATGGCCGAATAAGGTTACAATAAAATAAATCAGAGAAGTGAGATGGTTTAATGGCTTTTTAATGAGCCTAATGTTTTCCGTTTTAATGAGCCCTCTTACATCAGCTTTAATTATTTTATGAGAATGAGAAATGATTGAGAAATGGCTTGCATTAATTCAATTTTCTGTTCAGTCTTCCCACAAGCCATTATGGCACAGTGGCTAATGGGAGTCAACTTGGATAAGTGGGAACTTGTATAATAGGACAAGTCTAGGCTAAATTTAGTTAGACACTTGATATGTTAACTGGTGATAAGGTTATACTTCCTCATTTTGCAAAGAGTGCACACCAAATGTCCACAAAGTATTTTAACACTATAGCACAAGCAAAAATTAATTAGAGCAGTTTAAATGAAGTATAATTTGTCCTAATTAATTCAACAAAATTGTGCTAAAAATCTCCCAGCTTTTTTTAGTGATATGTTGAGATTAGAAATGTACAAAAATAACTGATTTTTGAAATATAAATCTTTGACATAACCTGTGCTTAGAACCATGTTAAGCTTTTGTAATATAATGAATATAAGGACGTAATATTAAGCAAATTGTTTAGTTATGAACCAAATAAGACATGTCAGATCCCAAATCTATGTCAAATTGTCACAAGAAACAGGTGATAATAAAATATAAAATTAAATTAAAAAATGATGCTGTTTCTCTTACGTATTAGTCAATGTATTTTACAATGAGTAACAAAAAGCAACTCTTAAGTAAGGCTAAAAAAAAGGGGCGCCTGGGTGGCTTAGTCGGTTAAGCGTCCGACTTTCGCTTAGGTCATGATCTCGCGGTTCGTGGGTTCGAGCCCGCATCGGGCTCTGTGCTGACAGCCAGCTCAGAGCCTGGAGCCTGTTTCAGTCTGTGACTCCCTCTCTCTCTGACCCTCCCTGCTCATGCTGTCTCTCTCTCTCTCTCTCTCTCTCCTAGAAATAAATAAAACATTAAAAAAAAAAAAGTAAGGCTAAAAAAATAATTTAAAAGAACACACAACACAATGCAATAAAAAACTGTGTGGCTCATCAAATTGACAGGAAAATTCAAGAATTAGACTAAAAAGCATGAGTAGAAACAAAGTGGTCACACAGCAAATACAATCGATATACAATTCATATACAATCCACATTAGTCCATTGATGACACCGCAGCCATATAAACTTGAACTCTAACAGTTCTCCAGCAGGACGGGTGTTAAGCACTGCTGCTAGAACCACAAATATGGCCAGCCCTAGGAACTGAATATGCTCTTCTTAGTGCTGTTCTCAGAGCCTGAATAAATCCTCTGCCTTTGTCTCAATACAAAATCTTTACCAGGTGTAAAATTGGCCAAAATTCATTCTGAAGCCTGTTTCCTAGTTGCAAAAAAAACTGCAAAAATGAGTATGTTACATTTTAGCCTGTTTCATGGGAGCTGAATTCGCCTCCTACAAAAATTTTCAAAGTAGAGACTACCCCCAAAGGTACCAAAGAGGTGTGGAAGTTTGGAAAGAAAATGACAGCTAGCTATAAATTATATATAAAATTAAAAAGAGGTATAAACAGTAAATATTGATAGTTAATAATTTTAAGAAGCAAGCCAGTAGCAGTTCTAGTTCACTCTAGAGAAATGTAACTTTATCAATTCAATTCAAATGGAGTGTACCAGAACCTCTATGTGGTAGGTGCCATATTTAGATCTCCATAGGAATATACAACAGAAGTAAAGAGAAAAGGGCAAAGGGAAATAACATTTTCTAAAGACACCAAGGTGACAAATATTTAGCTAATCTTTTTCTTTTTATTTTTTTTAATATTTTTTACTTATTTCTAGGAGAGAGAGAGAGAGACAGTGTGAGCACGGGAGGGTCAGAGAGAGAGGGAGTCACAGACTGAAACAGGCTCCAGGCTCCGAGCTGGTGATCAGCACAGAGCCCGACACGGGGCTCGAACCCACGAACCATGAGATCATGACCTCAAGCGAAAGTCGGATGCTTAACCGACTAAGCCACCCAGGCGCCCCTAGCTAATCTTTTTCAACAGGAGCTGGCCTTCAAGGATTTAATGATCTTGTAGGGAGAAAAGAGAAGCAAGTTAATAAAGAATAAACTATATATGTAATATGTTCTAAACTCTCCTATTCATTAAAAAAAGAAAGAAAAGGAAAAGAGGAATGACTGTATCCAAGGCATGAGATATTATATTCATCTGGGGACATATTAGAAAAGTTTCCTCTGGCCAATAATAAAATATGACAAAAAAAAGATATTAATATTATCTTTTTCCAAATGTTCCTATGTATGCATACCTATCATTATATATGTACAATAGTGCTTATCCTAGCCTATTAGGATTCATGGGTCCTTGAACAACACAGGTTTGAATTGTATGGGTCCATTCTTATGCAGATGTTTTACAACACTGTACTGTAAAATGTATTTTCTCCTTCTTCCAGGTTTTTTAAATGTTTTATTTCTTTTTTTTAAGTGTTTCGTTAATTTCTGAGAGAGGACAGCATGAGCAGGGGAGGGTCAGAGAGAGAGGGAGACACAGAATCTGAAACAGGCTGCAGGCTCTGAACTAGCTGTCAGCACAGAGCCTGATGTGGGGCTCGAACCCACGAACCGTGAGATCATGACCTGAGCCGAAGCAGGACGCTTAACAGACTGAGCCACCCAGGCGCCCCTCTTCCAGTTTTCTTAATAACATTTTCTTTTCTCTAGCTTACTATAGTTTTAAAAATACAGTATTAAATATATAGGACACACATAATAGGTGTTAACTAACTGTTATTGGTAAGGCTTCAGGTCAACAGCAGACTATTAGTGGTTAAGTTTTGGGAGAGTTAAAAGTTATATGCAGAGGGGCGCCTGGGTGGCTTAGTCGGTTAAGCGTCCGACTTTCCCTTAGGTCATGATCTCGCAGTAAGTTGGTTAGAGCCCCGTGTCGGGCTCTGTGCTGACTGCCAGCTCAGAGCCTGGAGCCTATTTCAGAGTCTGT